>JANRMT010062796.1:5193937-5215088 GCA_026402145.1 Polypterus bichir lapradei | reverse complement strand
ATAGATAGATAGATAGATAGATAGATAGATAGATAGATAGATAGATACTTTATTAATCCCAAGGGGAAATTCACATAATCCAGCAGCACTATACTGATACAAAGAAACAATATTAAATTAAATAGTAATAAAAATGAAAAAAATGAAAAGAAAAAAAAAATGTTAGCATTTACTCCCCCGGGTGGAATTGAAGAGTCGCATAGTGAGGGGGAGGAACGATCTCCTCAGTCTGTCAGTGGAGCAGGACAGTGACAAAAGTCTGTCACTGAAGCTACTCCTCTGCCTGGAGATGACACTGTTCAGTGGATGCAGTGGATTATTCA
Source organism: Polypterus bichir lapradei (assembly GCA_026402145.1). Taxonomy (NCBI): domain Eukaryota; kingdom Metazoa; phylum Chordata; class Cladistia; order Polypteriformes; family Polypteridae; genus Polypterus; species Polypterus bichir. Next base: position 5,214,765 of record JANRMT010062796.1, on the reverse strand, counting down.
TGATTGACAGGAGTTTGCTTAATGCCCGTCGCTCTGCCACAGATGTTAAACTGTCCAACTTTACTCCTACAATAGAGCCTGCCTTCTTAACAAGTTTGTCCAGGCGTGAGGCGTCTTTCATCTTTATGCTGCCACTTTGGTCTTAGTAACACAAAGAATCAATTAAGTGTTTGTTCATCTTTGCAAAATGATCTACTAAAATAACTTTATTTTAAATTGGCGAAAGGTGGCCAACCTGATAAATGTTTCTCTTGATATTGCATATTTGATTATATGACCTGTAAAACGTTTATATTCGCAATTCATTTTACCAGCAAGTCAATATGACACACCGTGAATAACGACTTTACTCATGCTTTCTAAATAACAGTCATTGTTAAAGTCTTCCTACATAACAATAAATGAGTAACAGAGGCATTTTTGCAGTACCTAAAGTGTTACCAATTTTTCACAGATGTATTAGAGCTGAAAATGGAGAGGGAATGCTTTTACTCTTACAAAGTTTTGTAGACATATGTGATTCAAGAGATAAGGTCCAGGGTGCCGTTCAATTCAGGTCCAAGGCTGGTAATATAACATGAACAGTTAAGATGCCAAGGTTTCAAGACTTCAACATTTAAAATGAAAAGTTGACATTTTTTGAATTAAAAAGGATTTCATAAGAAGCAGTTCAGCATGTTTTGTTAGCATTTTGTTACTGAAACATAGCAGACATCCATGCACCGATATTACAGAACAGACAGTAAAATGTAGGTGAGCAATGCCACCTCTATTACAGTATTCCCAAGAATTCCCAAGATGGATTAATATTCAGACTTAATGTTGCAAAGAGAGAAGCACCTATCGAAGTAATTAGGAGTAATTTAAAACAGAAACTTAATGAGTAACAGGAAAAGGGAAAAAAAAAAAAACATGGACAAGTAAAAGAAATCAGAGGAAAAAAAACAAACAAGTTACAAAATGTATTCCATGGCATAATATTGAGGAGAATTTGTTGACTTAGTTAACAAAATTGAAAGTTGAGTATTTTGAATTTTTGAGTTACTTCCAAGAGATTGCTATCTAATTTTTGTGTATTAATATTTATGTAACAATAAGTCATATTAAAAAATATCAATGGTAACAGAATGCAATTACATGTTGTGGAGGACGGCCAGCGATGCCTCCATGCTAGAAGGACCGGGGGAGCAGGTGTGGCCAGAACGTTACCTCCCCCAGAATGCTAGATGGCAGCCCCCCGGGTTGCATTGGTGTCTCGGACTCCCGCAGGGCTTCATGGGAGTGGGAGTTTGGCGCTGCCCTGTTGGGATCCGTGAGTGCCGCCAGGGTGTGCTGCAGCTGAGATAGGACGTGCTGAGCCTTGGACAGCAACTCTTCCACCACACCCAGAAGTGCCGCCGGAAGTAGGTCAGTGAGCACCTGGAGCACTTCTGGGTGACCTACGTATATAAGGGGCCGACAAGCAGTATTCCGGGAGCCAGAGTCAGGAGGAGGAGGAGAGGAGAAAAGACTGAGAGATAAAGAGAAAATAAGAAAGCTAAGATAAAGAGTAAAGAAGGTGTGTGTTTGGGTAGTCGGGGACACTGTAAATAAAATTCACGTGTGCTTTTTGGACTTGTGCCTCTAGCATCTGTTTGTGTCGGATTAGCGTGTTATAGCGCCATCTATCTTCCACAATGTGTTAGTTCACTACATTAAATACACACTTTCTAACAGCACTTTCATAGATCACAGATTCAAATTCAAATGATGTGAAAATTGCACTGATCGATGGCCTATTGTTAGCTGTTGGTTTGAAACAGTCTATAACTAGTTGTTAAACAGATAACTATTGAAAGAGTTACTAGAAGAGTAAAAAATCTGTTCATGATGGAGAGCAGGTCTGGAGCTTTGCCGATAAATTGTACTGTCGGAAAAATGCTCAATTACTATACTGTGCAGATAATGCAACTATGAGTTTGTTTTTATTACAACATACTGTTAACACTGACTACATATTTGTTCCCTCTATTATTAAAGAGCGAGGATTATGTAATTATTTATCTTACATTCTTTTTTTTATTGAATTTATTAAATCTTTTGATGAATTTATTAAAAGCATGTAACATTCCATACAATTAAGTGAAATGTAACTAAACTAAATTCAATTAATTTCATCTTACATTCACTTCTAGATAAGTGACTTTTTTTAGTCACCTTAAGCAGCCTCAGAAATGAGCTGGCGTACCACCCTGAGCACTTAACTAACTTGGTTTGGGTACCCGTTCAACTGTTTGGAATGACTGTCGGATGAGAAAAAGACGAAGATGCACAAGTTGAACCATCCTGTCTCATGAAATTCAAATGATTGGTAACATTTGAGTGGGCTTCATTTTTTTCCCTCACAATAGAGGTTTTCCAAAGATGGCTTACTTAGCAATACTTTAGTAAAAATCCATGTGTTTGAGCCCTTGTAAGCATACTTCTGAATGACTTGATATGTGGGTTATACAACACAATTAATGTGACATGTTTTCATGGATATTTGAATATAATTACTATTGTCCAGTGTTGGTCACCATTGATGTCTATTGCATCAGAAAGTTTCTTATCTTCCTTCTGCATGAAAACATGAAATGAAATGTTTTTTCTTAATTATCAGAACAAACTACATGAGATAAATAACAATCAAAAACATACCACAATTGGGTAGAGTATTCCTTCAAACCTTCAAATTTCCAAAAGAACAATTTTTTAAGTTTTTTTTTTTCCATAAAAGGAATAAAAGGATTTAAGTTCTGATGCCTGACCCCTGTGTGGATTTTTATATAATTGAGCTTGTGACATCATCACAAAAAAGAAGAAACTAAAGTCAAATACATTTGGTAATGTTTTAACTTCTGGATTCAAGATAATGTCCGGATTCGGGTTTCTAGTTTGAAATTGTATACTTTTTCTAAGGTCTGTTCATAAAACACTAAATCTGAAATATCAGAAGCATGAAAAAAACAGCAAAATCTCTTAGCCAGTATTTTTCAAGGTTTTACATTAAACAGCAATGTTGTGATAATGACTGCCATGTCTGAGAGCCTCTTTCTCTGCCTTTTCCTTTACTGGCAGAATTTCTATCTAATTAGCAACAGATGTAGCTGTGCTTACTTTAGCCAAATTATCTTTGATTGTGTTTGAGTATTTAGGTAGACTTAGCATTTACTGTACTGGTTGATGGCCGATTCTTTTCCTAGATTAGTGCTCTTGACATCTGCTTTTTTGGTATTCTTTGCTTGCACTTGCTCTAACTTTGCATGCTCCTTTCATAAACTCTTCTACAGTTACTCACTGATCTATGCTTCTTGTACCTATATTGTATTTATTAAAGCTCATGTCACTGATGTGAGGCCATTTGTTTGAGTAGTAATTTTAAAAAAAGACTGTAAGCATGTATAATGTGGGACCAGATATCACATCTTTCACTGTACATTGTCTTATTAAAGTTTCAATCTCATTGAACTTACTATTGTAATAAATAAAATGTTCCTCATTTTGTAAAATAAAAAATAATAATTTTGCTTTGTAAAAGAGGCAGGCTACTTCATGCTAAGAAGAAAAGGTCACTAAATGGACTCCAATTGGCAGGATTATAACAGATTGGTTATTAAACCGGGTTCCAAGGAATTTGAGGTCACATATTTCAAGCATCTTTGAAGATCAAATCATGTATAATGAAAAACTGTGGTTTCTACAGACAAACCCTTTCTTATATGTTTGTGGTAGACCAATACCTTCTGCGTTACAGTTTGTACATTTGCCCTTTCATTTATCCAGACTGGTACCATACGACTTACTATAACCTCAGTAATATAAGAATGTCAATGGCAAGAAGAAAACAATAATTATAATAAGCTATGGATGTGGATTTCATCCAGCTTTTATGAATTCCATATTTTCTGTCCAGTTTTTATTGCCAACATAAATTCTGATTTAAGTCTGAAAGAATTCAAAAAATAGAATTAAGTCCTAGTGCAATTCCTGTTCTTTCATATGATAAAAAAAATAAAATAGCTATTTAATGAGCTAAAACAATGCAATGCTTTCTTAGTTTTCTTGACACAATACACAAAAGATATGTCTCATCCACACAACATCAATTAAATAATAAATTATGTTAATACTTTGAAGAGGAAAGTCACTATATGGGTTAAAATCTGATATCTCAGGAATGTAAATGGCAAAATTTCAGATTGCCATTGCTATAAATTAAGAACATAGAAGGAAACCCAAGAAAGTTTTTAAAGGTTAGCATGTGTATATGTTTTGAAAAAGATATTGACATATGACTTTAAAATATCAAGTTGAGGACAAACAAGCTAATGCAGAAAATGTTTCTGCAGAGTTTTAATAATCTGATTCATATCAGGTAGTGTTTTGGTAGTGTGTAAGAACAACTTCTGGATAAATCAAATTGTAAAGATGTAAGTTTATTCCAAGACAGAAGAACATGAGCTTTGTGAAATGATTAAATTATTTTATTTTTTTCTTTTAAAGCTGGAGGAGATTATTATATGACATGATGCAAATGGTTAAATTTGTAAAGAGAGTAGCCATGGTAGCTTTAAGAGCAAGTAAATTCGGAAACATGTTACGAGTAAATTTCCCAACAGTTAGAAGTGCAGATTCATAGACATTGCTACTGAGAACTATTCTTGAACGAAGCTCCTTGGGGACCTTCTTATCTAACTTCAGTAATATTTGGAAGATGATTAAGGTAGTAAAAGTTGAAGTCAGGACAACAAAGGGTCGGGATGACATGGAAGCCAAACAAAACCAAGAAAACCAGTAACAAAGGAGAAAAATGAAAATGAAAGTCAAATGCTGAAAAGAGATTGTAACCAGAACACAAATCTTACCGCTAGGGCCTAACAGTCTGAAAACTACTTTTCACTAAGAATAATGAGTTTTAAATCCACTGAGAGATAAGGCATTATGTCATCGGTGCCCTACTTATATTGTCGCTTCCTGTGCCATCAATCGTGTAAAAATTTTAGTTAACGATGCAACACGTAATGAAAAAAACTTAACAGTAATGTAAAAATGAAGAGCTTTACTTTCAAGAGTTACCATAAAAATAACTTTAGAATTTGATTCCTCATGTTTCAAGAACGTGAAATAAACAAAAATGCACATATTTATCAGATTAAATATTACACTACACTTGCACTAATGATGTCATGGGAAGTGACAGTATAAATATAGTGGTGACCGCACACTACTTAATCCCTTGGCTGATTAAAAAAAAAAACCTTTGTTTTCCTTACCAGTAGTTAGTTTTTTTAAACAAGTAGGCTCTAGAGGTAAGATTTGTGTTCTGGGTCTGATCTCATTCTGTATTTGACTTTCGATTTTGTCTCATCCTTTTGATTTCTGATTATTTAGTTTTGTTTGGCTTTCCTGTTATTTTGACCCTAGCTTGTTCTGATCATGGCATTTTGCTGCTTAATCAACATCTAGATTTTTTACTGCTCACAATAATTGTTGTGCACGTTTGTGTATCCACAACAGTGACCCTAATGTGTCCCTTTGACTCCTTTAATAGGAAAAATGACCACTGTGCCTTCATTTTGCGAAATCATAACACTGTTGACATTTTGTGTAACTGGATAACAAGATTGCAAGACTGTAGCAAATTATAAGCCACAAAAAAGTTTAAAAAGTGCAAAAGTTTGTTCAAATGATTGACACACCTGATTGAAAGAAACCTTTTGGGAATAACTGTGGCTAATCATTGGGTAGATATAAATAAAGATTGTTTACTGGCATAGTGGAATATAAAGTACAGTATTGTGGGTTTTTGGAACTGAAAAATGAAGAGTAGAAGACAGTAAATAAATTACCAGTAATTGTGAGAAACTTTAGAAGCAGAGACATAAACAGTTTAGGTATCATAGGAACAAAATTATTGAAAATAATGAATAACCTCTTTGATTTATAGGACCTTCTGTGGCTACATTTTCAAATGAGTCAGGGTCACCTAACATTGCCAATAAATGCCTCAAGAAAAGCCATAGCCACAATGGAGTAAATTTCAAAGTAGTAAATTTCAAAATTGTAGAAAAAAAACTAATATGGTAATATCATAATAATTATGGGGGTCAAAAGTCTGCAAAAAAAAAAAAGATCCTAAAGATAGGACTGTGCTGTTAGTTTGCAAGGTAAAAGAACAGAAAAAGATTTCCATTGTTCTGCAATAATAATAATAATAATAATAATAATAATATGCATAATAATAATAATATAATACTCCAAGAGGTATTCCAAAACACAATTGACTGAAATAGAATGATGCAAATGGAGGAAGCTTAGTAGCCAGTCAATTTATTCTATAACTTCCAACTTTTAAAAAATCAAAACTATGGCCCAGGAAGTTGCAGCTGAATGTTGAGAGAGAATAATTTGGAAGTAACAATAGTCAAGTATTTTGGTATACTTTCCATATTAAAATATAGTATCTATCTTATAAATATAACAGGGTTAATAAATATTAGAAATCTGTTCAAGCATGTCAGGAAACCAGATAAAGGTCAAGTGAACAACAAAGACAAGGATGTACCAGGAGAAGGTTGACGTAATGCACCAAATGTACTAGGAGATGATTAAGAGATCAGCAGAAGTCCTGTAAACAACAAGATTGGACAGTTGCCACATACACAGAAATTGCAAGAGTGATGGCTAAACCTAAAGTTATTTGGGTGTGTAAGCCAATGATCCATATCAGAGTAAATTCCAGGTTATGTTTATGCATTGATCAGCACTGTTATGTAAATGAGGTCATTTATAAAATGGATCTCTGCACTTATTATTTTGACCATTCTGATCATTCTGTAACTCATGATTGTGCCTGGATGAATGCTCCATCTTCAGGTATTTGATGAAGAGATAATTAAAGATGCAATGGACAAGTTTCCTCCTGCCTGGTTTTCCTACTCAGAGAGGTTTTATCAAACCTATCCTAGTAGACGATATGTTTCTTCTTTTAATTAATATGCTGATTTCTACCACAGTGTGAGTATCAGTGCTAACTTCAAGAAGCAGGTTATCAAGACAATGGAAGATTCACACAAAGAAGAAGGAATTGGAAACCAAAGAAAGCAATAGAAACTCATTGAAAGATAATTACTGTACATAGAAATCATGGACTAATAGGAATACCTTAAGGAAGAAATTAGTCAGCTGCAGAATTTTATGTTTTTTGGTGGAATATGACTTTAATCAAAATTTATTGTGTGGCTGAAAAAATGATTAATGGAAATGAGTATTACTGATAAACAATATGTGAGTAGATGTAAAGAAATGATTTTGTTTTAAGACAAAGAAGATAATATTTTAGATTCAACCATTCTATAAATCTAACAATGAACAGCAAGCACAGCCAATGGATATAATGATGACGACTTGCATGTTTTGAAAACTAGGATGCTATTTTTTGTTTTGAAATGTGTAGTTCTACTTTTAAAAATACCTTGTCAACTCGTTGTAACATCACTTACAAATTGAGTTATCTGTGCAATATAAAATGGAACTCCTACAAATTAAATACAAACTGCAAAGAATAAATGATAAAATAAAAAACATAATCAACCAGCTCCTAAGCACAGAAATAATTCACATGCTGAATAAAAGAACAAGTGCAGCAATAACATGTTCAAGGAACAAAAATCACAATGAAAAGAATGAAAGTTACAATGACAGAGACTTGCTTTATAGTAGTCTGGCTAAAGCTAGACATATACATCTGGAGACAACCATGAGTGAATTTTGCTTAAAAGTGGATGGTAACAATTAGATATCCCATTGAGTGTCACATTTCTAAACCAATTCATGAAGGTGGTGCTCAAAGTAGGGGCTGTAATTCTGAACTGCAAATATTAGAGGTGCTCACGTTACCCTGGTCCAACAGACAGCAATGTTCTGTGTTCTGTTTATGACAAACCGTTTACAGTCGAAAGTCTCTTAAAAAAAACTATTAACCATATAAATGTGTGTCTTGTCTGCAGAAATCACATTGCAAGTTTTAAAAATAAACTTAACCTGTTTTAAAAATAAACATAACCCGATGCAAGTTTAAAACCCCTTCTCTAGCATCAGATTATACATTGACATTCATCTGTATCAATGGACGAGTGGTAAATGTGAACAATACGTTGTCGAAGGTGCTGTGTCTGTGTTTTTTGTTGTTCCGTGTTACGGTAATAGTGTAGGAGTTCATGTATGTGTGAAATAACTGGCAGCCATATTCATGAAAATATGAACTGCAAAATATGCCTTTGAAGTAAACAGTGTGTTACGCTCTGTCAAGGGGTCTGCAATTAAGAGAGCTAATAACGAGGAGCAACCAGAGATGCAGATTTCATTACTCAAAACACATGAATCAACAAATCAGTCAAATGACAACAGTAAAAGCCCAGATCAGGCTTCACAACATTCACCTTCTGACTGCACGTCTAAACAAATAACTAAAAAAATGTAATATTGCTGTCTAATTGGAAATGAAAACATGCCATGACAAAACAGCCACAGTGTTTTAACACAGCATTTCTCAACCTTTAAGTATTTGCGACCCGAGTTTTCATAAAAGTTTTAATCACGCCCCCCTAACATTTTTTTGAAATTTAGATGCATATTTTATTACACCTACTTAACTTTTATCGACATTTATCTAACTCTATATTTATTTTTCTAGTATCAGAATATAGTTTAAGTTAATTTGTTTTGGTTTCAACAGATGCCTTTTTCATATTTTTGATTCTTGTTTTCTTTTTTTCACATCTTCGCACCCCCTTTTTGTTAATTCGCGCCCCCCTAGGGGGGCCCGCCCCACAGGTTGAGAACCACTGTTTTAACACATTGTATATCCATAGCCTACTTTGCTTATCTAAACTCTATTTGCTGTTTTTATGTCATATAGTGATGCAATAGTAAAAACAACAGAAAGATATAGAGAAAGAGGCACTACCTAAATGTATGGAGCCCAGTAGTGGTCTACATGTGTGTGTGTATGTCTCCTCTGTCACAGCAGTTATTACAATGTGCACATTAATTTTTAAGCTTACCTTGTACTATTGAGTTCCCGAATGGATAACAGCAATTTCAGCTTTTTATTTGCAAGTCTTTTGTTCTGTATCTTTTGCTCTCTCCCTGAAACCCTGACAGCGGTTTAAAATGCACAGACTGGAGACATTGGAGGTAGATGTTTTAGGAAGAAGCCCTGTGGGTGTAGCGTTTGCAGCACCGAATGTTGTCGCTATTGATTAAACACTTTTTAAAGGGTTGTCTCCAGGCACGCATCCTACTTTGAGGGTCATGTCTGCCGCCTTGCGACTAGCTTTATATTACTAACTAGAAAATCACACGGTCTTATAAGTGAGCTAAGGCATTTACCTTTTGCCATGTGCACACTCCGTGATCTGTACTTGATCCACAATGGTGGAAGCAGTTAGTATTTCTTTTCAGATCCTACAAATATTAGGACTGGATATAGATAAATTTGTCACTTGGTAAAAAGTAAGCTTGAGCTCAAAATCAAGTTAATTTAAATCAGGTTGCATGGCCAATGAATTGGTTCACTTTTAAGAAAAAAATAAAAAGAAAATACAAGAAATTACAAAATTAGACCAACATATAAAATAAAAAGTTTGTTTAAGTAAGAATTTTTTTTAATTGTAATGGACCAAAAACACAAAGGAAGCTGCAATAATTTACTTTCTCATTGTCAGTTGTACAAGGCAGTTGTGCTGTTTTCTGCCCTTTGTTTCCTCTACTTTTTATTTTGCATTGCATTGTTGTTATATGTCACGTTATATAGTTTCAGTGACTTAAAACCAAAACACAATTCTTGTTTGAAAGATGAACAATATGCTGCAGCAGCTCCATGGCTTTGGTAGCACTGTTCACAAGGTACCAATCATTGGAAAATCTCATCACACTTCAGATATTAACAATATGTTAGCGTCTAGATCCGAGCCTAGAGGGTGACCCAGGTTATCTGTCCTGTTTCAAAGGCTAAGGGGTTAGAAATGTGGAGGCAATGGTGACCTTTGGGCCCTTAAGGTTCTTCCTGCAGTTCCACATCTCTGGTTCTAACTTCCTGGTGCTGAGAATTTAAGAGGTCGCAGGCCATTGTCTCATAGACCCAAATTTAACATTATTAATCCTGTTTAACACTTCAATGAGACCCCTAAGTTGACATCCCCTGCTGTACCGCCTGAACCACCAAGACCAGAACAATGTAAAAATGTCAAGCAAATTTATGTCAAAAGAGTTTATCTTATTTATTAAAGCACAAACATGAAATGCACAGATAAAAGATTTAAAGCAAAATATAAGTAATAAAGAAAATAATATGCTTACCACAGCTCGGCAATGATGTCACACATTCAGACGTTCCTCTTTATCATCAAGATGATCTTTAAATCTTACAAATCCTAGAGAATCAGACATTTCTGCTTCAGATAGTTCGGATCCTCATAGTTCTTAATTAAGTTTTGTCCCACTCTGGATTTTCCCTTCTGAGATGTTGTAATACTTCATTTCAAATGAATAGTTTCTTTTCATGTCTAACAACCAATAACACATAATTACAATATACTGTACCTTTCTTTGCAAAAGTAACATTCCTTTATTTCTAATTTGGTTTTCACTTCCATGTATCATATACTTCACACTTACTATTATTTAAACATGTTATTAATGTGACCTGGGTTCACTTCCCGGGTCCTCCCTGCGTGGAGTTTGCATGTTCTCTCCATGTCTGCATTGATTTCCTCCAGGTGCTCCGGTTTCCTCCCACAGTCCAAAGACATGCAGGTTAGGTGCATTGGTGATCCTAAATTGTCCCTAGTGTGTGCTTGTTGTGTGGTTGTGTGTGTGTGCCCTGTGGTGGGCTGGCACCCTGCCCGGGATTTGTTCCTGCCTTGTGCCCTGTGTTGGCTGGGACTGGCTCCAGCAGACCCCCCCATGGCCCTGTGTTAGGATATAGCGGGTTGGATAATGGACGGACAGATTAGGATTCAATATTCAGCTAATTATTTCAAAGCATCACAACTAAAAAGATCAGCTTCCTGTAATAGATATGAGTAACAAAAACTGCCTTTGGTTCAAAAATTCAGTTTTCAGAGCAGAACTTTAGAGGAACTGGATTTTGTGGTCTTAACTGAGGCTGTTATCTTCATGTTCAACCTACTACTTAGTTTTCAAATTTGTCAACATAATGGCCACTTCATGACTTGCTGATTTGAGCCTTTTGTTATCTCAGTTCCTCCAATCCATTTCTGACTCAATTCGATTCTTAGGCCGCTCTTTTTGCTGGTGGGTCAGGGTGGTCAGTTTTTCTGACATTAGCAACTATCACGGGTGGCTGGGGGTGGAGCCTAGCCGGGACGCCCGAGGGGACCGGAGGAGGGCTGGTGCCTCCTCCCGACCACGAGGGGGCAACCGCCTTGGTTTTGTTGGTGGCCTCGGGTAAGGGGCTTGGAAGCCCAACCCTGTAGGGGCCCGTGGCCACCGCCAGGCGGCGCACTGGTGCCTGAAGAAACCTGGAGCCCAGCACTTCCGCCACACCAGGAAGTGCTGGGGGGGGAAGAGGAGCAGGAACACCCGGAGGACTTCCGGCTACACAGTTGGTGCTTCCGCCACACGGGGGTGTGTTGGCGGAAGCTCCTCAGGAAGCACCTGGAGGCCATCCGGGCGTACATAAAAGGGGCCACCTCCCTCCAGTCGACAGCAAGAGTCGGGTGGAAGTGGACGGAGCTTGGAGAAAAGGAGTGGAGGCGGTCTGAGGACTGATCAAGGCATTGTCGTGCGGCCAGGACTTGAAGGGGTGATTGGTGCTGTGGCACTGGGTTAGTGCACTTATTGTAAATAAGTATAAGTAAGTTCATTATTTTATTCTTCTCTTGAAGTTATCTCGCAAAGATTGTTTTGCATATTCACATTAATATAAGAGTTGACTTATTCCTATCATTTCTGTCATCCCAATCATGTGACTAAACACATGCTCTGTAAGAACTATAGCATGGTCTAATAAGGATTTTCTCATGTTGAAACTATCAATACATACAGTATATCCATTTATCTTATTTCTAAGCCCGCTTATGCAAAGCAGGTACTTGGGAAAGCTGGAGCTTTTCCCAGCAAGCACTGGGCATAAACCAGGAACAAACCCTTGGCATGGGTTCCTGCCCATCGCAGAGTGAAGACACACATACATTAGGGGGCATACTGTATTTAGCATCACCAGTCCATCTACCCTGGATGTGTTTGGACACCGCAAGAAAACCAGAGGAAACCAGTGGAAACTTGGGTGGACTGGGGAGAATATGCAAACTCCACATAGGAGACACCCAGGACTTGAATCCCGGTCTCCTTGTTGCAAGGCAGCAGTGCTACAACTGCCCCTTCATACCACTCCTGAAACAATACATGTTATGACTTTTTGTGATTTCTTTGTTGGTTTCAAATAAATTAAATGATGACAAATTGTAGTATTTTTTTCATGTTCCAATATAAGACTGTAATATCATGTAAATTACATTCCAGTGTACAGTTTCAGGTGTCCTTGGTTTCTCCAAAAATTGCTCTTCAGTGATCTCATTAACTATGAAGTTGGAAGGAAGAAGGTCTTCTATAGAATTGCAGTTATGGCATTCTACCAGTCTGTATATAAGACATTTCACAACCTACATCCAAATCAGTTTGAAAGTTTACACCAGATACCAAATCTATGCATCTGGACTTGATTGTAGTTCTCTCTAATGGGTTCATCTAATCATCCGACTAACTTCTTCCTCAAGGAAAAGAAAGCTCAAGTGTCATTAATCCTTTCATTACACGGCTTTCAGCACCACTGCCTTTCATGGTTTCTCATCTGCATGCATTTCTTTTTATATTGTAATATTTCAACGTACCATTATAATAATGTAGTTTTCATGTGATCTTTTAATGCAATTGTACACTTATTTTTATATTTTCTGCATTTATTTATTCTTAAATGTTTCTCATGGACCCCCCTTCTCTTCCAGACCTACTTATACAAAATGATACTTTCTTTAGATCCTGAAAATCAGTAACATTCTACACAGCCTACAGTTCATTGCCAATTGATTCATTTATCAAATCTGAATATGCATGCTGCCAGTATTTGTCTGTGTCTTTTATGTTTCTTTAACCTGTTGTACTGCAACAAGTTGTTATGTGTCTATTTAGGATTTCACATATATTCACATAATTTGTTTTGTATACATTAACTTCTGGATGGCATTTGGGTATTTAGTGAAGATGGCACAAACTTATAGTTTGGGTGCAGTGGTGATTGCTCAGTTACTTGCAAACTACTAGTGGTCTGAATCGATGAGTCAAACATCCCATTTTGGAAATTTTTGAATGTTACACTGTCACTCACATGTCTTTCAAATACTACAAATGGGAGATAAATAACCAAAAAAACTCCCCTGAACCTGCTTTCAACCTTCTGCTAACTCCAACCTTTCTGGTGTTTAGGGTACAGTGTAGCCCAGCAGAGATCACAGATGCCTGTCAGGGTAGACCAACACATGCAGACAGTAGAGTGGTGTGTGGAGCTGCCCTGTCCTATATGCAGATCAAGCACTGTGGGTAGAGCTCTAGATCAGATAACCAAGGTAGGGGAACCTGTTGGGAGTCCTCAGACCTCTGCGATTCAGCAGCTGTGCTGGACAACCACTTTAAATGCACGTTTTTGTCACTTGGTTTACTTCACTTGAGTCTGATAACTCCTCCCACAAACCTAATCTGAATTATAATGTAACCGGGCATATCGTGTAACAGCACTATTATATAATTCAAAAGGACAACCTCCTCAATGGAGTGGAGCTCAGGAGGTCCACAGCTTGACTCTAATAGGGTTATTGCTGTTTCATGAATCATCAAATTAACGTCATTGAGAGTCACCTGTTGTGATCATTTTAAACTAATGAGAAGAGAGATGGCTTCATTCAACACCATTCCAGAGCACAGAAATGAAAGAATAAAAAAAAATAGTATAAAGAAGTTGTTCAGTTGTGTTTAGAAATCTAAATTTGTCCAACTTCCAGTGAGCTAGCGAATGGTGCATCATTTGCCAATACACTATAACTAGCAGTTTGCTGGACTAATGAGAGTAGCACTATGTGTAACAGTTTTGATATTGAGTGTTTAACAGATATTATCTGATGTTATAGTACCTAGCTGACAATTGGTTGAAGATTATTTATCACCACCATATAGACCTCAGGACCCATACACTTTGCTAAAGGCTGCATATGTCAGTCGACATATGAAGTGCTCCGAGGGCTGTTACATTGGGGAGACATTTGTAAATATCACCAACACACAGACTTCTCTGCTTACTAGTTAGTTATTGGATGAACTGTGGAAAAGCACCAGGCAAGCAACTTCGACGTAATAAAACAACAATCAGCTCAGATTAACTTCAATTTTTGCTTCATTTTATTGGTAGCTAACGCTTCTGATTAACTTAATACCTTATGCAATCTGCTGTCATTGGAAGGACAAAATAAAGTTTAGATAAATTCATAAGTGTAGGTGATACATTCACATGTTCATTTTTTAAATATGTAAGTATTTGAATTCATTTTGACACCTTAATTACAGCATTAAGTAAGTTTATAAAGCATGTTCAGTAGTTGTAGTAATAGTTTTTTATTTTATTATTATTAGTAGTAGCAGTGGTAGTAGTAGTCATATTAAAATTATTTTTGTTATTCTATTACATGTCACAAGCGATACTGTTGGTTATCAAGAAAAAAGAGTAACAACATACTGATACTTTGGACCTTCATTATTATTATTATTATTATTATTATTATTATGATTATTAGTTTGCCATTCATTTATAAAGGAAACTAATCATGGTATTTCAGTTTGTAATCTATGAGTTGCCAAGAAAATTGCAGTAACCCTTCCAGTTACCAGTTTTTCAAAACTTAACATACCTGAGGTCTTGGTACAACAACATATAAGCAGCTTGGCTATCATCAGCATCAACTTGGAGCTCACACAGAAGCTGTCGTGTCATAGATGACTTTGCATTTAGAAAATGTAGTCGTGTGCTGTTGTGATACGCAACAAAGAGACTGGAGAAATTCCTAAACGCTCTTTCTCCTTAACTTTTCCCACTTCTATGTGAGGTCGATGTACTTGATCGACCTTCTCCATATGAATCGGTCCTGCAGCTCCTCGCCAATCAGACCCTTTTTACCCTGTGCATAGGAAACCCCTAAACATTCACTTTTAAATTTTCATAAAAAAAAAAAGTAATTTATGGTTACATTTGTAAAATGTGCTTCTTTATTTATTTATTAATTTAATTATATTTATTGTTCAAATTAAAGCTGTTATCATAAATACTAATGTAGTATATTTAGTGGGGTGGGAGGTGTTCAAGAAGATTCCTCCTAGGAACTCAGTTTGGCTAGGGGTGTTTCTTTTTGCCAGATGGAAATAAATATTTTGATGCCAGGTTCTTCTATAGCTAAGAAGAACTAAGAAGAAACTAAACTCATTCTCACGCTGGAATCTCATATTTCTTTTTTCAGGTCCTAATGACCGACTAACTTTTTAATCTCTCTCTTCATCTTCTGTAATGGCAGCTTTTCACACCTACTCTCACTTTTTCTCCTTTGATCTGTCTTGGCTTTGTTCCCCCTTTCCAATTCTATTTATGTTACCCGCTTTGCCTTTTCAGGTGCACACCTGATGAAGACTTCAAATCTGAACTTTTTTTTCTCTTTGCAGATGTATAAACATAAAAAAAAAAAAAACTTTTTTCCTGTCATCTGACTGCAGGGGCTCCAGGTAAGCAGAGTTTGCTGGTGGCATCCCCTATATTTGAATAAAGTGCAGGTGCTCCTTCAGCATCTTTCCACAAGTAGAAACTACTGAAATAAATCAAAGCATTGTTGATTTTGCATCTATGTAAGAGTATTATGTGCCAAATAGCGCCGATGATTGGGCTGTCCCAACTTTTAGCACAGGAACTGCAGCAGAAGCAGCTAACTTAGGAACTATAAATGTAAAGATAAATTAGTGGTAGGGAGTTAAATTGTTTGGATAATACAAGGAAAGAATAAAAAGGAAGATTTTTGGTGAGGTGTGGAAAAAAATACATTACTTACTCATACTGCTAGGGAAAGAACACCAGACATGAAATGGAGTGGAGTAAGCCCTATATTTAGTCAAAATTTCCTCATGGCTTGTACATTGATTGACAATTTTAATAGATTCCCTTTTGGAACAGTGAGTTGATTCCACCATCTGCCTTAATAACAGCCGGAATTCACTGGAATGTACACTTAATGAGGCGTCAAAAGTGTGGCACAAGACGTTTGACCATTTTGACTTTGTTATTTGTGATAGTTGTTAGAAATGACATCTCATCCTACATAAGTTAATTTATATTGAGAGATGAGGAGGCCACTGTATTATGCTGAAGTTGCTGCTGTTCCCTGGCACCTTTAGCCAGATGATAATGTTCTTTAATAGAGGCACACTGCTCCTGTAAAAAGGTGCGCTTGATCCCTTCAGATGAACTGTGGCTTTCATATATTGCTTCATACTACAGTCACCCTAAAAACACCAAAACCAACCATCATTTACTGAAACCCAGCAGGATGGATACTTGGAGTCGCAAACGTTTTCCCATAACTTAGATCTTCCATCAGTGTGTATTTACAGTTCTTAAAATTCATCAGATCGGAAGAATTTTCTCAACTTTTCATTGACCCTGTGTCTCGTTTATAAAACCTTCTGAGGATTCAAACTTGAAAGTAGGCATACTTGAAAAAAATCTGGTTTATAAAAGCTGCCGTACGCATATTTCTAGGCAGTTTACCGTTTATAAATCATTATCACCTTGTAAATTTGCATACTTGAATGTGCCTTGCCAACCTAAAACAGCCATACGCAGACTATGCTAATTAGCCTCATACATACATAATCAAGATACTGCAGAACCTTCATTGGATGGTAGAGCAGCCACTGACCTGACGCATCAAGACACCATCCCCTGCATTTGAGGAGTCCCATAGTGCATTTCACAACTGAGCATGCACACCATTATATTATTTTTCATCTGCATTCTGGGGCCAACATATGAGTGGGTATCTGCTATTGCCCGGCACATATAGTGACTTGACTGCTGTTGCAATGAATAGTACAGGCCAGTTACCTTACCAATAAGCCAGCCGTCACTTTCAGCACCATCAACACGTCGTCTGTCTATGCTGCTTTGAATCAAACTAAATGAAATGAAGGAATCAGAGGTTGACCCAGGCCACAGAGCCATGAGATTTGTCAGCCTCATCTTGGCATCACATAACTTGTGCAATAACACCTTCATTCTCTCTATGTGCCCTTCTTGCAATAATAGAGCAGTCATTAGGAAAACTGGACACTGCTGCAGGTTGCCGTTTTCCGTTGCCAATTTTATATGTTTGTAAAAACATGTTATGTTTTATGTAGGCACAGCCATCAGAATGACTTAATTCCTAGGCCTCCCTGTAAACAGCGCATACACATAATTCAGTCAGTTGCATAAAAAGATGGGAGACTCAGTGAACCTGTCAGTGATGGGATCACACATAGTAGACTGTAGATGTTTTTGTGATTGTATGTATTCTATACCATCCTTCCTACTTAATCCTTCGCTGCATGGTTATGAGACATCTATATTAATTGAAACAAATATTTATTTTATTGGGTTTAATCTGGTTTGAAATTGAATCCGATTCTGAGCAGTGTTTGGCCATACCACAGAACTTCACACAGAACTTCATGTGTGTCTTTGCTAATCAATGAATTCCTTTTCACTTATGGCTTAACTGCTTCAGAACTCCCTGATAGCAGAGTGAGCAATCAGAAACATGGCTTCTGTATTATCAAAAGATATACAATCGAATATGCAAAACCAGGAAATATTACTAAAGGCCAACAGGTCAGTGCAAAATACTGTTTATTGTCATTTTAAAGAGTATATGTTTAAACTTTGCTATAAAGAACAAGACATTTCAAAAAACTGAACTTCAAACCCATTTCTAAAACTAGGTTATAATAATGCCCAGAAACCTTGAATACAAATTCATGCAAATAATTAGGTTTTTCCTCCTTCTACAGAATTAAAATGCATTTTATTTTTTTAAATGTAATTTATATTCAGAGGATATTTTAAATGAATGGAACAGGCATCACTTTTTGTGCTAAATCAGCTGTCAGCCTTTTACTTCCATCTTCCTCCTACTTTGCCCTTGCCAGCTCGAGCACCTTTGGCACTGCTGTCATGAAAGAAAGAAAAGAAAAGGAATTGCTTCTTTAGAGTACAGTGTGAATAGAGGCTTTTAATATATAACTTAAATGTCTTTCCTTCATAATAAACTGCAAACTGATTCACAAATATTAATGAAATGTATTATATTTAATTACTTCAGGGTGGCATGCTAGTGATGCTGTCTTGTAATAAGGAGACTGGAGTTTGTGTCTGGATGGATTTTGCATGTTTTCCCTGCATCTGCGATAACTTCCATGGGGTGCTCCTGTTTCCTCTCACAGTCCAAACAACTCCTTACCATTGCTAAACTGACCCATGCGTGTGTGTGTGTGTGTGTGTGTGTGTGTGTGTGTGTGTGTGTGTTCACTCTGTGATGGACTGACACTCAATGACTGCTGGGATAGACTCCAGATGTCCCGTGACCATGCCCTAGGTCTGAAAATGGATGGATGGATATTTATATCATATATAGCATAATTAAATAATATTTTTCATTATTTATTTAACAGGGATTTACTTCTTGTATTTTCATTTATTTACTTTAAATTTTAGTGTGTTACAATTAAGAGTTTTTTATTTTGACATGCATGGTATTTATATTGTTTTCTACATATAATATATATGTAACTAGCAAAATACCCACGCTTCGCAGCGGCGAAGTACTGCCTTAAAATTTTTATTAAGAAGAAAAGTAAACCTTTTTAAACTGAGGTAAAATATACCAATAATTATTTGTTAAAGATCTCTTTGTATACCACGTTGTCAGTTTGGCCCTCAGGTTGTAATATGACCAAGCTGTGCGCTGAGCTCACTCTTGAGCATGCAATGTACAGTTGGCCATGTGAAAAGCAATCTTGCCTCAGATCTCACAGTTTGGATTGCTGCTGTCATAATCAGTTTGAGTTTCATGGTTTGTTTCAATTACGAAAATATTTGCAGGACTTGTTGTATTGAAGTGACATTCGGCATCTGTCAAGCATTGTAAGCATACAACGGGTTTCATCGATAACTTTGCATCCAGCTTTTGAGTTTTAAACATTCATAAACATCAAAGTGTCCACTACTGAAATTGTCACCTATGAATGTAAGATGTTTAAGAGGCATCGGCGGTTGTCGAAAGGTGTAAAATATTTGGCCATTTCAGTACACTTAAAAGCGACAACCAAACAATTCAGCGGCAGCCATCAACTCACATGCAGAACCATAGGTGAAGGGCTTAAGCATTTCACTCTTATAGTGCTCCTGTGTAGTGTGTAGTCTAATTATCTCCTGTACCATCATCAGTCCACACCTTGAACCTGTCCCAGTCATTCAATACATAAGACACAATGTTCCTCCGGATGTCAAGCGTGAGCCTGATATGGCCGTGCAATATGTAACAATGAGAATGGAAAAGGCAGGTGCCATCTCAGGGCATGGAAACCACTCAGTAAGTGACAGTTCTTTGATCGATGGTGATCACCTCGATAGACATGGTAATGGGGGTACGGCTGGAATAAAAAAGGAAATGGGTACCTGAAAAATGTAAAGTAAGTCTAAAATACCTACACAATAACTATAATCATAATAAACAAACAATAAAACAGCGGAGAAGCCGTGAATTAAATAAAAAGGCTGCAGTTATCAGCAGGGAGATGTGAATCCCGTGGTGAAGCAAGGAAGGGAATGAAGAGACTGGAGCAATAGACGGCCTTATATAGGCAGGCAGCCAACAACGTGGGAGGCGTTGGGATGGGGCACCCAACGCCGCCTCAAACGGCGACCGAGCTGCAGGCTATGGACGTATATATGTACGTAAGTAGGATTCAGTTAGCGTTGGGAACCCGCGTACCAAATTTTTTGAAGATGTGCCCATAAGTAACAAAGACCGTTAGATAGTTCAATATGGCGGCCGACAGTGGTGTCATACCACTGAAATACGTATGTACATCGGTTTCGGTTAGCGCAGGGAAGCCGCCTACCAAATTTCATGAAGATGGGGCCATAAATAAGAAAGTTCAAAATGGCGGACGTTGTCGACCGTTATGACCGTTACATGTAGAATTTTGAAATGAAACCTGCTTAACTTTTGTAAGTAAGCTGTAAGGAATGAGCCTGCCAAATTTCAGCCTTCTACCTACATGGGAAGTTGGAGAATTAGTGATGTTGGAAAGTTCAATATGGCGGCTGACAGTGGCGTCATACCACCGAAATAAGTATGTACAACAGTTTAGGTTAGCGCAGGGAAGCCACCTACCGAATTTCATGAAGATGGGGCCATAAATAAGAAAGTTTAACATGTCAGATGTTGTCGACTGTTACGTGTAGAATTTCGAAAAAAAACCTGCTTAACTTTTGTAAGTAAGCTGTAAGGAATGAGCCTGCCAAATTTCAGCCTTCTACCTACACGGAAAGTTGGAGAATTAGTGATGACTGAGTCAGTAAGTCAGTGAGTCTGACGTTGGAAAGTTCAGTGGCGTCATACCACCGAAATAAGTATGTACATCGGTTTCGGTTA
>JANRMT010062796.1:5182335-5193837 GCA_026402145.1 Polypterus bichir lapradei | reverse complement strand
AGTAAGTCAGTGAGTCTGACGTTGGAAAGTTCAATATGGCGGCCGACAGTGGCGTCATACCACCGAAATAAGTATGTACATCGGTTTCGGTTAGTGCAGGGAAGCCGCCTACCAAATTTCGTGAAGATGGGGCCATAAATAAGAAAGTCCAACATGGCGGATGTTGTTGACTGTTATGACCATTACGCATAGTATTTCGAAATGAAACCTGCTTAACTTTTGTAAGTATGCTGTAAGCAATGAGCCTGCCAAATTTCAGCCTTCTACCTACACGGGAAGTTGGAGAATTTGTGACGTTGGAAAGTTCAATATGGCGGCTGACAGTGGCGTCATACCACCGAAATAAGTACGTACATCGGTTTCGGTTAGCGCAGGGAAGCCGCCTACCAAATTTCGTGAAGATGGGGCCATAAATAAGAAAGTTCAACATGGTGGATGTTGTTGACCGTTATCGACCGTTATGACCGTTACATGTAGAATTTCGAAATAAAACCTGCTTAACTTTTGTAAGTAAGCTGTAAGGAATAAGCCTGCCAAATTTCAGCCTTCTACCTACACGGGAAGTTGGAGAATTAGTGATGAGTGAGTGAGTGAGTGAGTGAGTGAGTGAGTCAGTCAGTCAGTCAGTCAGTCAGTCAGTCAGTCAGTCAGTCAGTGAGGGCTTTGCCTTTTATTAGTATAGATATAGTCAAACAGCAAAATTTGATAGCTAAAAAGGAAGTAGAAAATTGAATGGCTGCTTGGGTAGCATGATAATATAGTGTTTATCACTTATTTTGGAGTAAATCAGTCTCTACATAGTCCCCCTGCACTTTGGGGTCTTATTTTATTTCTTCCCCCATCTCAAAGATTGATTGGTCATTACAAGTAAATGTGTCAATGTGACTATGCTTCGCAATGGACCGTGCACTATACAAAGTTGTTTTTATCTCAGTGATGCTAGCATAACCTCCAATTCCTGGTGTCTCTGTATTGGAAGGATCAGGAAAATAAATGGAAGGAGAGACACAGCAACAAACGATGTACGTCCACCTCAAACTGAGAGGAACATGAAGTTATTAAATCAGCCAAGTTTGCACATTACTACTACAATATGTTGAAAAGAAATGCAAGTGGTCACAGAAATATCTGAGGAGCAGTACTCAAAAATTACAGTTTTAATCTAATATACCATTCACAGTTATCACATAAGAATATTTGCTATCCATAACATTTTAATTGGTTTAATTGTTTAACTTTGACCTTCCAACATTAACATTTTGAAATGAACCACCTATTATGCCGCAAACATTCTTGAAGCGCCACACACTTACAACCACATTCAGTATATCACTCACTCATTCAGTCTATGAATCCTTTATTTTTAGTTATTAAATTATTAGTCTGTTTTGGCTGCCATCACATTCATTCCTAAAACAAGCTGCTGCCTGTTCTTGAACCCAAGTGAGGAGTCCAACATATTTCCTAAGAGAACTAACAGATTTGTGTCTCTAAATCTCACGGAACCTAACTTGAACAAACTGGTATGAGCAGAGTTGCCCTACTGTATATTAACTCATGTCAGATGGTTAATGACTCAGTGAATGCATGTGGATGTTGCAATAAAATTACACTTCAATCAAATTCCACACCACAGGCCATTCATTTTAGGTACAAACAATAATACATTAAATTGCCTGTCATAATGATGGATAATAGAAAAGTACAGCACTGCGTGATGATCTCAGTGTAACATATTACATTTGACTTGCTTTCAAAGAATGCATTCTATCCTCTGACTTTTTATAGTACTTTGTCTTTCAAGAGCATTTGTAATTTCAGAACAAATTCATTTTTTCTAAATGATTTCGATATGGAAAACTAGTCACTGTGAGTAGTGTTTGTGTTTTTAATTTTAAAAAAATGCAAGCAAAAGTTAGTTTTGTACTCTCAGTACCGTCTTTTTTGCTCAGTCTTGAATGCACAAACACTCTCAAAGTGGATCATTTAGGTCAGGGTCAAGAGGACCAAAACTTATCCTGGGTACAAAGAATGGAGAATAACCCTGGACAGAACGGAAGTCCATCACAGGGGGCACACAACCACATTCACACACTCACACTGCAGTCAATCTGGCATCAACAATCCACCCACAACACACAACATCAGGGATTTAAAGTGAACATCAAGGACCTGACATGGAGAGAATGTAGACAACTCCATGCGGACAATAAATTGGTATAGGATTTGAACCGAGAACAGTAGATCTGTGAAAGAACAGAGCTCATCACTGCACTGCCGTCTTTATTGTGCTACAAGCTAATTATACAGTGATGTAAAACCACTACCTGAATACACAAATTACTTTGGAAACTCTCTTCTTTTATTACTGTCCTGTTATGGGTGTTGACATTTTTGTGATTGATTTGATATGGGATGGATCTCCTCCTGCAGTCAAATTCCAATATGCTTATAAATTATTTTAAAAATATTTCTACACACAATGAGAGAACAGAATCTAATAAGCGGTACCAGATTATTATTATTTGGAAAAGTAAGAGTAGTTAATATGAAATCATTATAATACTTGTACTATAATAGAAACAAAGTAACAGGAAAACATTCCATCTTCAAACCCACTAAATCCTGACCAGGGTCACAGAGTGGTTGGAGCCAATCCCAGAGAGCATAGGTCACAAGCCAGGAACAAGGTGCCAGTCAATCGCAGGGTAACACCCTCATGCACCCATTAGGGCCAATTTAGCATCATCAGTCCACCTAACCTGCATGTCTATGGATTGTGAGAGGAAAAACCCACCCAGACATGGGGATGAATGCACAAACTCCATGTAGGGAGGACTCAGGATGCAAACCCAAGACTCTTTACTGCAAGGCAGCACTGCTGCCACTGCGCACCATGCTGTCTATAGGGAAAACTTATTATTTTTAACTAAAAAGAAAGACTGTAAGTTACAAGCAAACACCTTTTACTTTAGTTCCAGTGAACACCATCATAAGGCACTCCATAAACACCTCGATAAATGACAGTTGTTTAAATGCCATTTTGTTACAATTGGATTATCGGCAGGTCAAGTGACTTGCTTTGAGATTTAAAGTCCGGTGCCTTACCACTGGACTTCCCTACTGTCCTACAATTTAAAATAGATAATGTGTATAGAAAAGGCATTTTTAAATAAGTCATTAAGACAGTTTTTGATGACAGCCTGTTTTATATAAAAATATAGATGTCTTCATTACTTACTGTTTCTGATGATCAGAGACTCTGATGCGAAGAACATTAATCTGAAAAGAGAAAATGTGATAATCCTTTGTAGCACTTAGTACATTTGCAGAAAAGATATTATACTATATGTAAACTTAAAGTGTTGACACTACATTGACATCCTCACCATAATTAATGACTTGAGAAACTCGTTGAATTACAATTCACTACCTTTACAGGGTGTTCTGGCAGACATTTGCACTCCAGTAATAATCAGTTTTCATTATGTCTAAACTATTGATTTACTGCACTCTATGTGAATAGCAAGAAGAACTTCACTGTCATCATTTATATAAAAGCTGATCAAAAATTCTTCCAAAGTTTGTGTGTTGGATATTCTTAAGATATTAATTGGATTATTTTTCATGCTGTATTTTCAGCTGACAACCACTTTACATGGTTATAAAAATAAAGACAAATTAAAGATCATATCATTTGACATATAATAAGCTGTTGTAAATAACCTGGAGCAAGCAGATCAGAAGGACGTGTACAGCATTTTTATTTTAATATTTATTTTAATCCGTGACTAATTCAGTGACTAATCAGTGCATTTTACAAGTGCTGCTCTTCTGTTTCTTTCTTTACTCTTAAAGAAAAGTATTTTCTTTTGCTTTGCTAACATTTTTATGAAAACTATTAAACATAACTTTTATTCATTTATTTTAACCTAGTAGTCTGGCAATTAACCTTAAACAGAATGAAGAAACATTAAATTACTGTTCTTCTCTACAGAATAAATGGCTTGTTGCATTAGTCTGCACTTATTATTGCATTGATCCAGTTTTGTGGAAAGTTGAAGACACACAGTGCGGATCACTTCCACAACACTTTCTGTGAATACACTATTTTTTTAACCTTAGCAGTTAACATACAAAATGTTAGTGTATTGTATGTAAACATAATTTGTCAACTACATTTTTCTTTCATTTAATAATAACATTTGTGTCATATGGGCTATACGTGAGTAGTTATAGGCGGGCGGCATGTGTCAAAATCGCAATTAGAGCTGTCAATCATAATGATTTATGACCTTTAAGCCCCGCCCCTATGACGTCACACCGGAAGTCCCGCCCCGATGATGCAAGACCGGAAGTCCCGCCCCGTCGCCTCCTGATGACGTCATGGCGGAATTCCCCGGCTTCGGATTGGTCCAGGGCCCACCCGTCCCCGCCCCGACTCCTCCTTGAACCCGCCCCTGGCTCCTGATTGGTCGAATAAACTGTCAAGGGTCCGTTTGATGGATGCCTGACCTCTGGTTGAACCCGCCCCGCACATGCCGGGTGAAATAAAACTGTCAAGGTCCGTTTGATGGATGTCTGACCGCTGGTTGAACTCCCCACCGCCCCCCCTCTCCCGAAATACAAGCCCGGGCATGTTACAGCCTTTGTGAAATAAACTGTCAACGGTCCGTGTGATGGATGTCTGACCGCTGTTTGAACCCGCTCCCACCCCACACCCACCTGCCTGCCCAGGAAACTGTCAAGGGCAGTTTGATGGATGTCTACCCCCTCCTTGAACTCCCCACCGGCCCCCACCCACTTCCTAGCCCCCCTCTCCCGAAAGACAAGCCCGGGCAAGTGACAACCTTTACCTCGACAAGCTCAGACATGCCGGGGCCTGCCCTGACTAGCTCAGACAGGCCCGGGGGCTGCCTCGACCCCCGCCCTTTCTCTAGCACAAGCTCAGACATGCCCGGGGCCTGTCCTGACCAGCTCAGACATGCCCAAAGTCGCCCTGCAACAGTCCCAGCACGTTCACGAAATTAAAATATCTATCTCATCTTGGCTTCTCTAAGTCAAGCTGCTTTTTTGCCCCTCACACAGACAACAAAGCAGCTGGAAGACACGGTCTGAGCCAGCCAGTGCGATCGCACCCTGTTTCGGTCCCCGTGGGTCAGGCCGTACCTGACGGGCAGCCTTCCCACACTTCCCAGCCGCTTCTGAAAGGACGGAATAAAACAGCCAAGCATTTTGTAAAGACTCTGGCAGGGAAAATGGAATCTAGGCCCTAGATCCCAGCGTTGTACCTGGGTCGAGCTACCTTATAGCCTCTCCTGCTTTGGGTAAGAACCCCTGTATCTATTATTTAAAATATCTATCTCATCTTTGGTTCATCTAAGTCAAGATGCCTTTTCCATCTCACAGAAAATCCTAGAGAGAATCCCAGAGAGAAAGACCAAATGTCAGCATTTCTCAGTCAGCTTTTAACAGACCCCCCTGCGAACAGGCCCTGCTCTCTCTGTACATACAGAAAGGAAAGTCTGCACGCGTGCCGGCTCCTGAAGCTTTCAGAACGCTGACACGGGGCTGGTAAAACTCACCCTCACACCCCTAACTGCCGCGTGCCAAGAGCTCTCTCTCTGGTCGTTTCGAGCACCCATCCCCCTTGAGACCATAAAGTCATGAGCTGTACTTCATTTTTAAAGTGAAGTTTAGGTTCCGGCAGGGATGATTGCATCCTTGAGCTGTGCAACTCATAGGATGACTCCCACGCCGCTGAGGAATTCTTTTGAGGTCCTTCGGGGAGTAAAGAAAGGCACTTTGAAGCTGCTTATGTCATTTTTTCATCTCTTTTAAGGGAGTTTAGGACCATCCCTTATCTGGGCAACTCAAGGTCTGGCCGCAACAATATTCGGATCTAAATAGAGAAAGGACGCCGTGGCGTGTCCTGACCAGATCAGACAAGCCCAAAGTCGTCCTGCACCGGTCCGAGGACGTTCCCATCCGTACCCAGCACCTGACGGTCAGCCTCCCCACACTGCCCGGTCCCCCACACTTCCCTGCCAAAAGCCTAAAAAGCGAAGCATTTTGTCCTCATCTTTGCTTCAAACTAAGTCAAGCTGCTTTTTATCCATCTCACACACAGATAACAAACTGTGAGATCAAAGACACGGTCTGAGTCAGTCAGCGTGATCGCACCCTGTTTCTGGGCCCCCCGGGGTCAGGCCGCACCTAGAGGCCGGTCTCCCTACCACTTCCCAGCCACTTCTGAAAGTGCTGTATCAAAAAGCAAAGCATTTTCTTCGGTTCTATCTATGATTTTAATATGAACACGCAATTAAAATATCTATCTCATCTTTGCTTTATCACTTACAGGTCCTTCCTTTTCTATCTCACAGAAATTCCTCAACCAACATTGAATCAGGTTTCCCAGTGACAGACTCTGCAGTAAAAACATTCTTAGCAATGAAGCAGGTTTCTCAGAAAGAAATCAAGCAGCCCCGCTTTTAACAGACCCCCCTGCGAACAGGCCCTGCTCTCTCTCTCTCTCTCTCTGAGACAGTCCCTGTTGCAGCGTGGAGCGCGATCGCCTTCACATAGTTGTGTGCTTCGAGCACCCATTCCCGCTGGGTGATCCCTGCGAGATCGCCCGCTTGTCAGCAGCTGTCGGTAAACTCCCCTACCCCCATATGTCAGCGGGTTCGAGACCGCGCAGACCCTCTGCCCATGACAGATGGAACTTTTAAAGTTAAGGGCTTTTTAAAGATTAGCTTGTAAAGCTTGAGATAGCTGCTAGTTCAGCCCTTTAAAAATCACACATAGTTAAATAATATGCCGCAGTTCCCTTTTAAATCACGTTTGAGACGTCTAGCCTGGGCTGATTGGTGGCTAATATCAAAAATGTTCACATATATACAGAGCTTAACCTTAGGGCTTATTGTCCGGGGTCTGTCTAAAAATCAGACAAAAGAAACCTCTCTAAATACACTTGTGCATTTCAACGGATATTTATAAGAAAGCAGGTTTTCTACCTTATCCCAGTTTTGTACGGGCATGTAAAAGCACTTACTGGTACACTAGTGCAACACTTTGATATTTTCTGTCTACTCAAAAAACTAAAATTATTTCTATTTACACAGGTGATAATTAGAAATCATTTTACTATTTTTAATTAAAAAGTTAAAAAACAGAAAAGCCCAATTATGATTTTTGTTTTGTCATGCTAGGGCCCTAGGGTGACACTTTTCCCCTTTATACTCTTACTTATGTAGACCTTAAAACAATTCTTACCAAAATAGTTCATCACTTCCCAATTCCTGTAACTTCAGGTAATTAGACAGAGCTCCATGACAGGCAAGAGAAGATTATAGGTCAAATACACAGTGTCATAAAATAAAATAAAGTGTGAACACCGCACAGACCTCTGCCCATGACGGATGGATCTTTTAAAGTTAAGGGATTTTTAAAGATTAGCTTGTAAAGCTTGAGATAACTGCTAGTTTAGCCCTTTAAAAATCACACATAGTTAAATAATAGGCAGTAGTTCCCTTTTAAATCACGTTTGAGACGTCTAAAAAAATCTAGCCTGGGATGTATAATTTGTAAGTATATTACTTAATATAATTTGTATAACAATTGATCTAAAACAAGACCTTTTTCTATTCAAACTCACCCCACATTTTAAATACAGGTATCTTCAGCTGACCCTAAGGAAACATCTTGTGGAAGCAAGCGGCCCGCATGGCTCAGGGAACGGGTGATGGTTCCAGCACGGGCCGATTTCACACTTCAGCTAAATCAGGTTTCCCAGTGACGGACTCTGCAGTAAAAAGCAGTTTTAGCAATGAAGCTGATTTCCCAGAGAGAAAAACCAAGTGGCAGACGCAGTCAGCTTTTAGCCGACCCCCCTGCAAGCAGCCCCTGCTCTCTCTATACACACAGAAAGTAAAGTCAGGCTCTGCAAGCACCCCATTTGGGGCAAGGACTCTGTGAGTTCGCTTGCAAACAACTGAGCCAGCCCGTTTCGAGCACCCAACCCCCAGCTGGGTGACCCTCGGAGAGCTCATCGGCTGGTAGTCTCAGGAATTTGTTAGGATTAGGTCATGTACAAACTCCACTTTGATTTATCACCTTTAAAGACATGGAGCAGTCTCGTGCTACAAACGCATTGTGTCTCTTTTGAACACTTCTGCCTGTAAAAGCTCTCTATTCCTTCCGTGGCCTCAGGTTTAATACGGGCTTGCACCCAGGCTAATGAACAAGGTCCTGTACATGTCGAGATGCCATCCCATACCTGACGTCCCTTAAAATACATAAAATTTCTAGGTTACTCATTTTGTAAGAATAATATAATGAAGTTATTTTGAAAAGTAACCCCCCACCGCACAAGAGAGACAGATTCCACGTGTGTTTTAGGATTTGCTGCGGTCAGTGATATTTAATTTTTTTGCTGAGCTCATTTCTATCACCTAGGAGCCATCTGACAAAGGAAAACTCTGTAAATACACTTGTGCATTTAAACGGAGATTTATAAGAATGCACAGGAGGCCATAGCGAGGTTTGCTGGTTTACCTAGAGGCAGGGGATGTCAGAAGCCCTTTTTGCACCTCTGAAGTTCATGGAACTAAAATCATGTTTTTAAGATCAGCAGCTTTAGCTCATGCTAGTGACCTCATAAATGGGAGCCAACCGCTCAGCACGCTTGTATAGCTCCCAAAATAGCAGAGCTAATTACTCTTTCTGCTTAAACTAATGATCAAATATTCAGGTAATTCTTAATGAAACACTAAAGCGTTAGTGAACATGTGAAAAATACATGTTCAGTAGCCAAGTAAAACGACCGGTTGCTTTAACATGAAAATAAAGCATCTTTAGAAAACATCTAAAAGCATCTTTGTAAAGGTCCGATTTAAAAACCTTATAAGAAAGATCCTTGTTTCCAAAAGAGTTCTGCCCATTTTTCCAACAGTTTTCTTGACGGATCTTTAGAAGCATTAGTGCCTTTCTGATCACATCCACTCCAAACAAAGCATAGAACTTAATTTCTGTACTCCTTTTAAATGATAATAGCCAGTATAAAGTCCCTAAAGGAACTGGAGACATCTGATATCTTCTATCATATATCTTTTGTTGCCGGCCCAAGTCATTCAGATTCTGCTTACAACACAAATGTACGATTATTTTTTCTCAAATGGCCAAATCTTTGGCCTGCTAATCATGAAAAAATCATATTTTATTCCCATGACACTTTACTTGCATATTTTATTATACCTACTTAACTTGTATCAACATTTATCTATCTCTATATTTATTTTTCTGTATCAGAAGGTAGTTTAAGTTCATTTGTTTTGGGTTCAATAGATGTATTTTTCATATTTTCGATTCTTGTTTTCTTTTTTTTCACATCTTCGAGTCCCCCTTTTGTTACTTCGCGCCCCCTAGTGGGGTCCGCCCAGAGTTTGAGAACCACTGTGTAGGGTTTTGTTTGTAAAACACTCTACGGCATTTCAAGCTAACTTAGATTCTCTTGTTTATTCAGCCGTCCTCCGGTGTTCCATTTTTGTTATAAGTTGTATTTAGTCTCTCTTTATTTACTAAACATTTTATATGATGATTAGAAAACAGTTATCTTGTTCAGGCTTTAATTTAAAACAGCATTTTCATCAACAGGTTATAACCACTTTGGTACTCACGGGGCTTTGTATAATACAACGTTTTAGAAATTCTGTGAATGCTTGGCAATAGCCTTCCATTTTACAGCAGTTATGATCCCCTGAAAAGAAGATCGGTTATAATAGGTTATAGGAGCCTATACACTACAGGGCTGATGATGATTAGGCTTATTTTGGACACGTTAGGCCAATCAGGATGGAAAATGTTTTTAGTGACTAGTTACATCATATCTATTATACGAGTTCGCACAAGGATTAAAGTTTTACTAAAACTGTCTATCATTGAACTATCATTGAAAACTGCTTTTCCACTCTGTTTGTGAAAAGCTTCCTTGGTTTTAGGAGCATTCAGGGTCAAGGGGATGTAAGTTTGAACTGCGATTCCAAGTGTCTGCAAACGTCTTGAATACGAGTCCAAGGACCAGGGTTTGTGCAGGGATCATAGTCAGGGGCAGAGTTAAGCTAGACATTATTATTCCAAAATGAAACATTGACTCGCCCCTATCACAAAGATAAGACAGTACAAACTAAAATGTAAAAATACTAAGTCGCAGAGGAGATTAAAAAACATCTTAAAACCGGATCACCCCAAGCTCACCGCACACTACAACAGAACCTACGTGTTCTGCGATATATTATCAGCTAAACTGTCATCTATGTAGGCAGTTCCACGGGATTGCAAAGAGTTGGGGAAAACATTATTTAACATCTGCTAGTATGAGGCTAATTAACATGAGCCGGTTATTGTTAGAATCTTATCTGGCACTAAAAGTGAGGCTTGTGTTCCTCCTGATTCAGGAAGAACATTAAATATTGAAGTTTAGAATATGAACTAGACTGGTAGTCTTGATGGTAAGGACATTTGTGCCAAAATAATTAAATAAAGTTAACTATGAAGTAAATAACCACATGAAAAAGTGGAGTGATTACAATTTGAAAAACTGCCGTGATGTATAAAAACATTTGAAATAAATAATAAGCTTTTTTTGACATGCGCAGTCTGGAATAGTCTAAACGTGTCTTAAAGAGTTCATTTTTAAATAAAGCTTAAAAAGGCAAATTAAAAATATTAAATCTGAATAAAACACAGAAGTATCATTTAATGATATCAATTACGGTTAAGTATTATCAAGCACCGGGATCTATTTAGAAGGTTTATAAGGTTTAGTTATAAACAAAATGATTGGTGGCGTTTTGCTTTGAAATGAACAATAGTTTGATAGAGCTTTAAGAATTAGAATGCAAGACAAACCTCTCACACTCTATAACAAAATGTTGCTGTTCCAATAGGAGTATCTCGGATCTCTGTTTTAGTTTAACCTTTTGACAAGAAACCCCTGGTCAGGGAAATATACCACCTATATTGAAATCGAACAGCGCCGACATGCTAACTAAATAGATCTAATCTAAGATATTTTAGAATATGGACCTGGGCACTAACCCCCATGATTCTGACCAACTAAAGGGTCTGCACTTAATTGTCCAACTTCCTGCGGGTGCTATGGATCTTGTAATGGAGACTGCAAAAGATTCTCTAATCTTTACTCTGTAATGGTCCATATGACGGAGATCTAGCGCCTGGGACCGCAGCGTTAACCGGTCATAGGACGTGATGTTCAAAATTCACCTAGGGTTTTTTCAAAAGAGATAGGACGAGTGCGGTGTGTGTTCTGTATTCTCTTTACTGTATTCACTATTCACAGTGGCCATACTCCCGAGACCTTAGGTTTTTATGGCGAAGTACCTTTCACTGACCCGAATAAGAGACATCCATCAAAATGCTCTTGACAGTTTCCTGAACCAATCAGACCGGTGGGGCGGGAGTCTCTTTTCAAAGAGTATAAAA
>JANRMT010062796.1:5117022-5172335 GCA_026402145.1 Polypterus bichir lapradei | reverse complement strand
ATAGCTTAGAGTCCACTATGACTCTTAAATCCTTCTCATAAGGTGTAAGTAGTTATAGGCGGGGCTTAAAGGTCATAAATCATTATGATTGACAGCTCTAATTGCGATTTTGACACATGCCGCCCGCCTATAACTACTTACGTGATTTGCTTATGAGTATTGCGTATGTATAAATATATATATATATATATACATACAGTATATATATATATATATATATATATATATATATATATATATATATATAATAACAGAGAGACTGCATCAGCAGTTGAACGTTTATGGTGTGTCATCTTAGTATTGTATCTGTTAGGACTGAACTTAAATAAACAGTTAAACATTTATAAATGCTGATCTAGACTGTTCCTTGTAGAAGACAATAACACCACATGGTACCAGAGGTTTCAAACACAAAGTAGAAATGAGATGTGAAGCGGTTTGCAAAGAACCGACATTAAATGGAGCAGTACCTCAAACCTCCAAGCGAGTTAATGGGTAATGTAGAAAAGTAATGTAAAAAGTTTAAAACAAAGATTCACTGTCTACCTTACAGCAAAAGGAATAAATAAAAAAGACGGCCACCAAAAGGATTCACTGTTGCTAATGGTGGTAGGAAAACATTTTCAGAAGAACTGCAAACGAATAATAGAAAAATCTGAAATATTTTTGGAAAAAATGAAAATTATAAAAATATTTATTTAAAAGTTGATTGCAAGCTGAGTCTGAGTTTGTGGAGGAGTTTATTTTGGATTTAAAATTAAGGAAGGATGAAAGCCTTTATTGTCATTGTACCAGTACAATGAAATTGTAAAAGCTACATCTGTATACAGTACAAATACAACAAATAATCACAATTTATATAAAAAGCACACATGCTATGAAAAAAAAAACAAATACCATACATAAATAAATAATGGATGTAAATTATTATCCACTAAAGTAATCGTTGAACATACTGGAAAAAACTGAAACAATTATATGAGTTTTTAAAATGTAAAATTCTGATGGCCCAAGGATAAAAAAAACTATTTGAAAATCTTTTTATTCTACTTTTAATGCTCTAGTGCGGCTTGCCAGAAGGTAGTAGCGTGAAGAATGAGAGACCAGGATGGGAATGATTTTTAATGATTTTCCTGCTCTGCGGATGCATTATGTACTGGAGATATCTTCAGGGAGGGCACAGAGCAGCCAGTGATTTTCTCTGTCATGGATATTACCCTCTGCAGAGATTTCCTGTTCGGTGCTGTACACCCAGCATACCATGTTGACATACAGTATGCTAAAACACTCTTGATGGTTGAGTGGTAAAAGGTCAACAGCAGCTTCCCCTTCATTTCCACTTTCTGGAGAAGTCTCAGGAAATGCATTCACTGCCTGGACTTTTTGACAACCTCCAGAGTGTTTGCTGTCCCGAACAGGTCCTTAGAAATGTAAGTTCCCAGGAACTTAAAGGAGGTGACCCTCTCCACCAGGTCCCCATTGATTGGGAGTAGGTCTGGCTCTGCTCTGTGCCTCCAGATTGTTCCTGCAGCACCACACTGACAGCTTCTGCACGTCGTCTTTGTATGCTGACCCATCGTCACCAGTTATGAGACCTACCACTGTGGAGTCATCAGTGAACTTGATGATAGTGATGCTGGAGTAATTAGATGTAGAGTCATAAGTGTACAGCACATAGAGAAGTGGGCTCAATACACAGCCCTGAGGGGAGCCGGTGCTAAATGTGAGAGTGGAGGAGCTGTGGGGGCCAATTCTAACAGTTTTTTTGGGTGGCCAGTGAGGAAATCCTTTATCATAGTGCAGAAGAAAGAGGAAAATTTCAGGTGATGCAGCTTATTGATTAATATACTAGGGATGATTATATTAAACACTGAGCTATAATCGACTAATAGCATCCTTACATAGGTCCCTGAATGTTCCAGATGGCTCATCACTGCACGGAGGGCTGTATTGATGGTGAAAAATTTAGTTGGAGAGCCTAAACTGACACTTGAAACAGCTATTCAGTTATGTCAAGACATTCAGTTATGGCAAGAGAACTGATGCAGAACAGTATCAAAACCATGAACTGCAGCCAGGTAAAAGATGCCATTTTGAAAACAGACAGAACTGCAAAACAAAAAGCCAAACACAATGATGGCAAAAAACACAACAAAAAGAAAGCCATTCGAAACAGTGCAGAGATGCAGTGCTGTGCACACTGTGGAGGTGAGCACAGGCCTAGATAATGCTCAGTGTACTAGACGGAATGTCATAACAGCGGCAGAATAAAACATTTTCCAAAAGTGTGCAGACAACAAAAGTGGGTCCACTGCATTGATGAGAATGACATGGCCAGTAATAGCTTGAGTGATCTGTTTGTAGAGACACTTATAGGAACAAAACAAGACAAAGATGGGAACACAACATAGAATGTGAATTGTTTAAAATTGGACACTGGTGCACAGGTTAATATGCTGCCAGACACAGAACTGGCAAGGATGAAATTTAAGCCTGTAGTAAACACAAAAGAAAAAGTTAAGCTTAGATGTTACAGGGGAAAGGAATTTCTAGTCTGGGTACATGTACTTCGGTACTGGTTGTAAAAAATGAAAGAGATGATGTTCCATTTTTAATAGTTAAAGGTAATAAGCCACTTCAATGACTCATAGAAGAAATTTAAGAATTTGTTTAAAATGTTATAATCATATTCAAATTAAAAATATAGGTAATTAATGACAGAGTTAAATAAAGATGTTACTGTTTGAAATGTATAGTTATGAAGTTCTGAGATAAAGAAATTTCTTGTCCAAACAAGGGAGTTGTGTCATATGGGCTGTATGTAATTTGTATATTATATCTGGAAAAATTGGAGAGATTGCATCAGCATATTTATGGCGTGTGTTCTCAGTATTATATCTGTTAGAACTTGTTAAATAAATAGTTAAATAACTATTAAGGCTGATCCTGAGTGTTCCTTGTAGAAGATAAGAACACCACAACATCTACCATCCTGTGTCTTGGCTTCTATGGAAAACATCTACTTCTTTACTTGACAGTTTTACTGGATAGGTAAGTAAGTCCAACACTCCATACGTCAGTTGTAGTCACTGGTGTATACTGCTGAGCTCAACTCAAGTGTGGCCTGGGAGGCAGAAATAAGTAAAAAGAAAAATCTACTCACTGATACAAGAGTTTTACTGGGTCAGCAAGTATGTATATCTGGTACCTCAATAATCAGTCGGATACTGCATACATCCTACATGTTAGCTTATTACCTCTTATTGTGCACAGTGAGACAAAAACAGTGATTTAGTTTAAAATAAAAATGCAATGCACATGCCATCTTCCTCCCCAAAGATTAGCGCCATGAAGGAGATGGGGTCATGGGAGCTAGATTGGTTACTATAATTTTATAATTTGCAAATGTGTTTGTTTCGAGTATCATCTTAGTGTCCTTTTGAAGTTCAGCCTATATTGTAGAACATTCTGCTCAAATGCCAAAAATGTTTCAAGCATTTAAAGATATGTTACATATACTAGATACATACTGTATGTTATTTAGTCATGAAATAAATATATTTTTGCAAATAAATCATGAATCAGAGATCACTCTTAACTCAAATTCTCACAAATACTTTAACATAGGCAAACTTCTGAGCAAATAAACGTAACTTGAATTTGAGAGCTGTTTTGGCATTATAATTTTAAATACAGTTAATTAATCTTATCTTAAAGCTTAAGTACTATATGTACCAATGAAGTGAACTGCAAAATCCATGGTGTTTTAACAGTCTTAATTAGTATAATGTACTCCACAATTAAATCATTTAAGAAAAAGTTTAAAAAGTAAGGATTTTTTAAAACAATATTTAAAGTTTCTGTCAATATCTTACAGTGCCTATAAAAAGCATTCAACGCCTTGGAAGATTTCTCATTTTATTTTCACTACAACATTGAATCATAATGGATTTAATTGGGCTTTTTTGACATTCATCAACAGTAAAATACTATTGTCAAAGTGCTCTAAATTTCTTACAAATACAAAAAGCAAAATGACTGATTGTGTAAGTATTAATAATTCAGCATTTAATAGATGTACCTTTGGTAGCAATTCCATCCTTGATTGCATGTGCACAGGTCTCTATCACTTTTGCATATTTGGACACTACACAAGCCCTGTCACATTTTTTGGAGATCATGAGCGAACAGACCTTTTCATATCCAGCCACATATTCTCAGCTTGATTGAGGTCTGGACTCTGACTCGGCCATTCCCAAACATTAACATTGTTATTTTAAGCCATGCCTATGTAGCTTTGACTTTATACTTGGGGTTGTTCTCTTACTAGAGAACAAATCTTCTTCCAATACATATCTTTCTTGTACACTGCATCAGGTTTCCCTCCAGGATTTGTCTGTGTTATTCTGCACTTGCTTTCCCTTGTACCTTAACTAGCGTTACAGGGCCTGCTGCAGAGAAGCATCTACACAGCTTAATGCTGCCATCAACCTGCTTCACGATGGAGATGGTGTGCTTTTGATGTGCAGTGTTCAAACACAAGGTCTGGAAGCCAAAAAGCTCATCTCATCAGATCTTCTGGCAAACTCTAACCGAGATGTGTTTTTTAACAGTGGCTTTCTCTTTGTCACTCTCCCATGATTCAATGAGAGTCAATGTTCTGTAACAATGAAATTTAAAACATCCAAAAAGTGGAGTACTTTTTATAGTCAATGTATGTTGTTGTACTAAAGAGTAAAAGTGGCTACAATGTAAAGATGCTCCGAATTGTGAATATTTGATATTGCCTTATCTCTGTGTACCTCTCCACTTCAAACCCCCTTCCTTTACAAGTCTAGAGAGGAATTACTGAAGGTATTCAAATAGAGCTAATGCACAGAAAAAAATGGAATTCAACAAAGAAATTGGTCTCTCTTTGTCCTGACTAATATTCGTTGACCAAAGTCAAGCCAAAGTGAAGAAATTTCAGTTGGGGGGTACAAGAAGAGCTCATTTATCATTGCTTACCAGACAACATGAATTGAAAGGATGTTCTTTTTCTGATTTTGTAATTATTTTTCCAATGAAATATTCTGTCCAACTAATGCAACTTCAAGGAAAGACATTTGTGTCTCGAAATAATTTGGTAAGTCCTACAAGACATGCTGTTCAGAATGTTTTAGAGGTCCCTCTTTGTTTAGTTAAAGTGTCTTTAAACATAATAATTTAAAAAGTGGCTAATTGATCATTCGTTTTCATGAATACTACTTTTAATTAATATGACCATAAAAAATGCATTTACTTTCAATTGAGTGTTAGCTGCTGCTTAATGTATAAAATCCTCTCCCTCAACTATTTTGCTTTTCCAGTTAAGTTCTTCTTACATGTGGCTACTGTTAAGAACTTGACATATACAGGAAACCCCGGCTATACTGTAAATAAAGAGATTTCAGTGCTGCATTTTTTTTTTTTTAATCTCAGGTGTTGAGTGTTAAAATAAAAACAACATACATCATATTTTTGCCTCTTCAGTTTTTCATTAAGGTCAAACTTTTCCCCTTCCAGCTGTAACAACCACTGATGTAGCTCATTCGCCTTCTCCCTGTAGGACAAAACATAACATTAATAAAAAAATTTAAAAAAACATGCTTGGAGCTAAATACTTAGTTTATCACGTCCTTTAGTAAATCCCTAAAATATGTATATTGCAGTTGAAATACATCTTTTATCAGGCATTCTCAAAAAAGAAATAAAAATGGATTGTGTTGTGTGCTTTAGAGGTTGAAGACACACTTATATTCCTTTTAGACAACAAACTGCACATACCACCATACTGTTCTCGTGACTCTTTTAAACAAATGTCTTGATATCATGCCATATCTTCCCTTCTAATTTCTCTTTTGAAATTCCACTTCATCTGATAACTCTACAGTGTTACTACTGTTTGCTTACCATCGTTAGAAGAGAACCGATTGGAATTGTAAAGATGTATTTTTTAATGTCTGTCATTTATCATTATTTTTTTTTTTTTTATTTTTTTATTTTTTTATTGATTTTATTGCAATCCATACAAAGCAATCAAGTTTTTACAAAAAGAAAAATTGAGTTAAGAACAGATCGATCCCCACCCCTGAGAGAGAGAGCAAGCCAAACGGCATAAAATTTAAGGCTTGTAAACATACCTAAATTAATAAATTCTCTGTGCTTCATGACCTTATTTTAAAATGTTACTGATTAGATCCTGCCATGTTTTGAAAAAAGTCTGTACGGATCCTCTAACTGAGTATTTGATTTTTTCCAATTTCAAATAATATAACACGTCGGTTTCCCAATGACTTAAAAGAGGAGAGTTTGGGTTCTTTCAGTTTATCAGAATAAGTCTGCGTGCCAAAAGTGTAGTGAATGCAATCACAATTTGTTTGTCTTTCTCCACTTTAAGCCCCTCTGGAAGAACCCCAAACACAGCTGTTTATGGGTTAGGAGGGATTTTTAGTCCAAGGCTGTCTGAAAGGTAATTAAAAATTTTGGTCCAGAATGATGTTAATTTGGTGCAGGACCAAAACATGTGACCCAGTGAGGCTGGGACTTGGTTGCAACGTTCACAGGTTGGATCATGCCCTGGAAACATTTTGGAGAGTTTTAGTCGAGACAGATGTGCTCGATATATAATTTTGAGTTGTATAATTGTATGCTTTGCGCATATGGAGCTCGAGTGAATTCTCTGCATTGCTACTTTCCACTCCTTTTCTGACATATTAATTGAGAGATCTTTTTCCCAGTGTCCTCTTGGATCTTTAAAAGGGAGGGATTGTAAAATGATTTTATATATTGTAGAGATGGAGTCTAAGTCCTTGAGATTGAGCAATATTTTTTACAGCATGGATGAGGGTGCAAGATGAGGAAAATCTGGAAGGTTCTGTTTAACAAAGTTCTTGATTTGAAGATAGTGAAAGAAATGTGTAGCTGGAATGTTAAATTTGGAATGTAATTGTTCATAGGATGCAAAGACGTTGTCTATATAAAGATCTCTAAGCAAGTTAATTCCAAATTTTTTCCAGATATTAAAAACAGCATATGTTTGTGAAGGCTGAAAGAGGTGGTTCTCTTCCAGAGATGCCACAGATACAAGCTTCTCCGTCTTAAAATGCTTTCAACATTGGTTCCAGATTCTAAGTGAGTGGAGCACAATTGGGTTATTTGTATATTGCCGATAACGTGTATTTATTGGAGCACAGAGCAAGGAATACAAAGAAGTACTGCAGGATTTTACTTCTATTGTGGTCCATGCCTGTGTGTGTTCTTCTATTTTTGTCCAGGTTCTTATCGCCTGTATATTTGCTGCCCAGTAATAAAACCGGAAGTTAGGTAGAACCATGCTGCCTTCTGCCTTTTGTCTTTGTAGGGTCGCTCTTTTGATGCATAGATGTTTTGAATTCCAAATAAATGAGGTTATTGTTGAATCTAATTGCCTAAAAAATGATTTATTAATGTATATTGGAATGTTTTGAAATAAAAAAAGAAGCTTAGGAAGAATATTCATCTTAACAGTGTTAATTCTTACAGCTAGTGTGAGATGAAGGGTTGACCATCCATGCAAGTCTTGTTTAATTTTTTCCATGCAGACGGTGAAATTTTGTTGATATAGTGCTTTATGTTTACTTGTGATGTTTACCCCTAGGTATTTAAACTGTTCTGGTAGGGTATCTAATCTAATATTATATGCTTGAGAATTCACTGGAAAGAGTACACTTTTATTCAGATTAATTCTGAGACCAGAGATCTTTTGAAATTCTATGAGTGCTGTTAAGACTTCAGGCACAAAATTTTCTGGTTCCGATATATACAATACCATATCATCTGCATATAATGAGATTTTCTGTTCCAGTCCTTCTCTGCTAATCCCCTTTATCTGATCAGTATTTCGACAATGTATTGCCAGTGGTTCAATCGCAAACAGCAGCGGTGATAAGGGGCATCCTTGTCTAGTGCCACGTTCTAGTTTAAAGTAGTCTGAGCAAATGTTGTTGATGCAAACTGAAGCTTCTGGGTTAGTATACAGTAATTTAATCCATGCACAAATGTTCGAGCCAAACCCAAACTTCTCCAATAGTAGTAAAAAGGTATTTCCATTCAACCATGTCGAATGCTTTTTCTGTATCCAATGATAATAATATTTCTGGGGTGTTTGATTTAGTTGGTGAGTATATTGCATTAAACAGGCATCGAAGATTTGAAGATAAGTGTCGGCCCCTAATAAATCCAGTTTGGTCTTGTGATATTACCGAGGGGAGCACTTTCTCCATCCTTCTAGCTATGATTTTAGAGAGTATTTTAACATCGTTATTCAGAAGTGAGATTGGTCTGTATGATGCACATTGTAATAAGTCCTTATTTTGTTTTGGAAAAACAGTGATTAGTGCTTGGTGAAAGGTTTGAGGAAGAGATTGGTTATCTCTGGCTTCTGTAAATGTTGCTAATAGGAGGGGAGCTAGCTGAGCGGAGAATTTCTTTTAAAATTCTGCAGGGTAGCCATCAGGGCCTGCTGCTTTCCCGCCTTGGAGTGACTTTATAGCATCTAGTAATTCTGATAACGCCAGAGGTTTATCAAGTTCCTCCGCACTAAAAGCGTCTATTTGTGGTATCTGTAATGTATCCAGAAATGCATTAGATTGTGTGTTGTCTTCTTTAAACTCAGTAGTATATAGGGATTTATAGTAGTTTCTGAAAGTGTGCATTATATTTTTGTGTTCAATGATTTTATCTCCGTTCGTGTTGGTGATTACCGAGATTGCGTTGCGCACTTCTTGCTTGTGAATTTGTTGAGCTAAAAGCTTATTAGCTTTCTCTCCATGTTCATAATAATGATGTCTGGATTTGTAGATTAGTTGTTCAGTTTCTTTAGTTGTCAAGAGGTTTAATTCCGAATGTAGAGCCTGCCTCCTCCTATGTAGAGTCTCGCTTGGTAGTCTGGCGTGTTCTTCATCTATTTTAGTAATTTTGCTTTTTATCTCTGCTACTTTCCTGGCTTCAGATTTATTTCTGTGGGAAAGATATGAGATAATCTGTCCTCTTAAGAAGGCTTTAAGAGTTTCCCAGTGTATTCCTGCAGAGATCTTGGGTGATGTATTTGTCTCTAGAAAGAATTTGATTTGTTTGGATATAAATTCCGTACAATTCTCGTCAGCTAATAGAAACGGGTTGAGGCGCCATCTGTGAGGTGAGTGTATAGGGCTTAGTAATTTTAGCTCCAAGATCATAGGTGCATGGTCAGAAATAACAATAGCATTCTCTGCATCGTTCCAATTTTAGTGTATGTGCTGCCGAAGCAAGCACATTTATCATTATTTTTAGTGTAAAGCAAAAACTGCTGTTGTATTGGCTAATTGTCAAATAAATGATTTTCGTTACTACTATGTAGAATTCTTTTTTCTGTTTCTTTGCAATGGACTCTTCAGTACAACCCAAAGATGTGTTTGTTAAATTAATGAGTAATAATCGATAAATTATGAATAGGTTATGACCTGCAATAGACTGGTGTCCTGTCTTGGAGTGTTCCCTTTTTTGGAGCTTGATGGATAAAATATGAACACGGTTGGATTAATATATCAGTCTAAATCCAGACTGAGAACTTGTTACCTTAGCCTAGCAAACTCTGTTTGGCTGTTTATATTGCAACCCTGTTTGTTAGACATTTGCAAAATACGATTATGGCAGTCATTAAGAACCATAACTGATGTTTCTTCTATTCTGTTTTTCTTTGTGGTATCCTGCTGTGGAGACCTCTCTATATCATCAAGCTACTATTTCTGCCCATGGGACATGACACCAGAGATACTGGGAGCCTAGAAATTCAGCAATGATTTCATCATCTTCATATTACACTGCCCAGCACATGATTATTATGTTATAGACAGTGGAAGGTTGGCCTTGGTCACGAGAATTGTGACTGTGTCTGAGTTTAACTGGGGCTTTATATGTTATAACTGACTATGGACCCCAAGAGGTTTGTTTTCATCAGTAGTACCATTGACTGAAGTATTTGTTTTCCACTCATATGGCCATATCTCTTATGTGATAATGTTAATGAACGTACTGTATATTGTTATGACTTATGTTAATGAAATTGAAATTGCTCGGTTTTATTCACATATATAAATGATTTATGGTTTAATTATTGTTCAAAATTGTTCAAACACCTTGATCCTGCACTCAATGAAGAGTACTATACAAAATAAATCAGCACTGAATTGAATATGCAGAAAAACAAAAACAAAAGCCTGGAAATGCACAATATCATTTAAAAAAATATTGTTTTTCATATTTGAGGTTTGAATTTTAATTTCAGTTTATTCATGGAGTATAAGTAGCTTGCAACAGACAGAAGCTTTCTTTAAAAGAATATGATGAATTTAAGCTTTTTGCCTGTTCAGTCTGCTGGCACTGATTCTTGCAGAAATAGAGGCAGGGTCATTATCCTGTCTTGACATTGACATTTCTATTTAGGCCAAGTGAAAATAGGGCTATTTTATTTTTCACATCATTATAGATAATAGTGAAATACCATTTTACTTCCAAGGTAGATTTTTTTTTTTGTGCTTTGTGATAATCCTTCTTTAATTATTTTGTATTAAACTGCTTGAGACTTCACTTGCATCATTGTTGGGAGAGACCTTTGAAGAGGTGAATAGGTGGTCCTGTTACTTAAGGCCCTGTGGCAAATTCTATCATTAATTTTTATTTCAAATGTGGATGAATTTAATTCGGAGAAGAGGTTCTGCTCCACATCTAGGGGGCAA
The DNA here is from genome assembly GCA_026402145.1 of Polypterus bichir lapradei. NCBI lineage: Eukaryota > Metazoa > Chordata > Cladistia > Polypteriformes > Polypteridae > Polypterus > Polypterus bichir. The sequence goes on along the minus strand of JANRMT010062796.1, from coordinate 5,161,560 downwards.
CAGTACAAGTTTACTTCCACATAAACATTATGTTTGAATGATTGTAGTGTTTCTTTATAAAAACTGTTTTTAACCCTCTCCCAACATAATCTGGAATTTACACACTTCATGGGGTGATAGCCCTAGCTGATGTGCACACATGCATAATAAACTTATATTGCTAACAACTATAAGCTTTTTTTTTCTAAAAATTCTGCTTTTTCACACAATTATATAGAAAAACATATGTAAATGCAAATATTGTATGCTTAACTTATGTTGTAGTAAATTCTACAGAACAAAATACTAGTATAATGAGTATTTATATATATAATTCACTAAGGCAAGACACCCATGGAAAGCATGCCGGAAGGGGCGTGGATTCACTAAGCCGCCGACAAGTAAGACACCTATGGCGCACGCAGGAAGGAGCCACGCCCACCAACTCCAAAACCATTGGATACGACGACAACTCGCAGAGCCACGTCCACCAACTCGGACACGACGACACAGAAAAAACGGCGTCATTTATATTCGTCTGTCTCAGAGGCCACATGCACCTCCGAGCCACGTTGACTGTTCATAGAGGCATGTTTCTCACGGAGGGTGAATCGCCATATGCAGCGTGTAAAACTGTTTGCGAGGGGTATCCCATGGGATCCTTAAAACAATCCTTTACAACTAAGGTTAAAACACAATGAAGTGAGCAGTCTTTAAAAACCGAGTTTTCAGTTACGACGCACGTCCGCGTGCACCATAGCAAACTGTTTTACACGCTACATACAGCAATTCGCATCCGCGACAAACATGCGTCTTCTTCACTCACGGACAATTATATGTTGCTCTCTCCAGAGTTCCATCTTTTCATTCACTTTCTGTTGTATCCTCAAACCCTCCCTTTTTAGACAACTGTGTCTTTCCAGAAGTGTTCAACCATCAATAAATAATTGTGCGACGTTTGTTATGCCGCTGGTTCACTATTGTGTTGTATTTTGCTCTCTCCAGAGTTCCATCTTTTCATTCACTTACTGTTGTATTCTCACACTAACCCGTTTTAGACAACCGTGTCTTTCCAGAAGTGTTTAGCATTCAATAAATAATTATGCATGAGATTGAGCATGTGTCTACCCGGCGCAGAGAGGCGTGGGTAAGCCGTTGAACCCCATTCGGGCTGCAAAACGTGGAATTCCCACTAAGTGCGACTCATATGCTCCCACTGATTACGTCCCTACCCTTTGTACACACCCCGCTCCCACCTCGCTACTACCGTGGTCGGGTGTCTTGGTGGATTATATATAGAAAAGCAGCCATAACCGCACAGAGCAATGAAAAGTCCACGTGAGTCACAGGTGCATCTGGACTGTGCAAAGACGACAACGACTCAAGTGATGAGTTGGAGGTGGGCACATGAGCAGGCAGTGCATACTGAACGAGAAATCAGCAGACTACCATGACGGAGGGAGCAGAGTGGACGTCCTTCTCCTCTCCTCCCTTTTCACCCTCCACTCCTGAGCGCTGTCTACCCCCATCCCTCCGTCTGGCAGGAGAAGGCGCGATGGCAGTCCGGCAGTTTTCAGTCACGGACGATTGTGTATTGGTTCGTTCCGTGCATTGTTACAATGTTGCTTTTCTTGCTGATTTATTACATTACCGATTTTTCAAATGTTAATTTTCTCCCTGTGCTTAAAAGTCATTAAAAAAATGGCCTGATTATGCGGCGTATGGTACGCCGTGGGTTGGCTAGTATTGTTTATGACATTTGCATTTTGTGTATGACATTGTATTCACAGTCTGTGATTGTTGTTACAGTTGCTGGTAATGTAGTACTGTTGCTAGTCTATGGGAGACATGCAGGTAAGAATTTCATTGTACACTACAATACTAACATATGAGGCCAAACTTGAACTTAAACATGCCACCAATATTACTCGAGGTGTATTAAGTCTGAAGGGTGGGATATCACATAGGGGAATAATGCAGTAGGTGCAGTACTGTCATGTATTTTGTATGCATTTACTTAATAGCATGCATCACCAAGAAGATGACAGTATTTGTTAACCAATACAGCTCTAGATGCAATTTTGTCAAACTGTGACATGACATAATAGTTGACTATCTTCCATTACTTTGTGACAGCAATTGCTGATCTTTCAAATACTCAGGTCTTGAAAGTGCAAGTACTGTTACGTTTCTCCCAATAGCCATTGAAACAAAGCAAAAACAAATTGTATATTGAACTTAATCTTTTCTAAAAGGAAGATCCTTGCTGCTGCCTAATATAGTGATTTACTTAAAATGATTTACAATATACTCTCTGATGAAGTTCCTAGTCACATTACAGCCTGAACTACATCATCTAGGTACAGACCACTCAACTTAGATTTTATTATAATATTAATTTTTAGATTTGTCAGATTTTTTCATATATGTGTATATGACATATTTATATATCAGACTTTTTCATATATATTTAAAGGAATGTCTGACCCTCATTTCAGTGCCGTCCATGAATTAACATTACCTAATATAATTAATACTGTAAGACTAAAAGATTGCAGTTTGCAGTTAAAGCATTTCTCTCAACTTTCAACAACAATAAACTTTCCTTGGATAGAATAAATAGTATACTCCTGGGCTAATTATCCTCTAAGCTAATTTACATTAGTGAAGCCAAGCAGAATATTGAGAAATGTTTATAGTTCTAATTATTCAGATAAATGATAATAAATCATGTTAAATAGTCTAAAGCCTCCAGAGGCACACATAACACAAATTATTGATTTGCATGTTCACAAAGTAACACAAATGTTACTTAAAGTCAATTGTCATACAGTATGAAGTATTATCTACAAAATGAAGAAAATCCAAAATCATATGTAACAGTGACTTGTTTCTCTATTATACAGTATCTTCCATAACTGAACATAAGTAATCAAGTGAACTTTGCCAGAGGTAATTTAGAAATTTAACAAGGCTTCTGAAACATTATGTCACAATCTAGTCAGCTACAAAAATAAAATAAAAAAAATTACAAAAAAAGAAAAATTAAAAGTATTAGAAGAATGCATTTTCTTTTAATATGTCCAGCCTGCTTGTTCATGGTTTGTGAGACACAATCACCTAGACAGCAGACTAATCAATAATTTGGAAATAAATCCCTAGCCAACAATCTATAAACATTAGTGTTTCCAGGTATGAAAGAAGGGAGACACCAAATCAGTATCAATAAGTTTTAACAAATCAATGTGTAACTGAGAGGCTACACCAAAAATCTGGAATATGGACAGGCTGGTGCCAAAGTCAAAGACTCAAAACCAATTGCAAACGGTTACATTACATTTCCCATTTTCTTAATAAAGTCCTCCCATGCTAAGCGGTTTTTTGCCACTGGTCTGTTTAATTAACTGATGCCCAGGGCCACCTCCTGCCCTGTGCCTAATACTTCCAAAGGGGATCAGCCCTTGTGACTTTGAATGTTTTGTGTTCCAACTGTGATAATTCCAAAAGTGGCATTTAGGAGATGATGAATGTATTCAAATTTTTAAAGCTTCCAAGAAGATATATCTTGTGATTTTAAGGTGCTATATAGGTGCCTGACCCAGCACCTATATAGCCAGGCCAGGCATGGGACATTGCCGCCCGTTACAATCTATACAGTATATTGTGTTATATTGCCAACCATTCATCCCGGCCAATACTCCCAGGAGGCAGATGGAGCCCTCCCTGTAGCATGGAGGTGCCCTGAATGCCAGCAGGGAATCATGGACAATGGAGAGTTTATTCAGAGCCCTGCTGGATACCATGGGGGCCGCCAGAGGATGCTGCAGGGAGGATCAAGGACTATTTTCCCTACAGCCCGGAAGTACGTCCCAGTCAAGTGGACAGAAGAAATGATGTACTTCCGGGTTGAAGAAAAGGAGTTTTTATCTGATCCGGAAGTGTTGCCAGTCACATGGACAGAGAGAGAGAAACACTCGAGTCGAGGACTATAAAGGACTGTGGGAGATCCCAGACGGGGGAGCTGAGTTGGGAGGAAGGTAACAACGCTTCTGGTAGTGGAGGATTGATTATTGTTTGTGTATTGTATTCATTTATATGAGTATTGTGGAGTGAAGGGTGCTTTGTGCACATTATTATAATAAAAAGTCAACATTTTGGACTTTTATTTGGTGTCTGGCATCTGGTCCGAGGGTTCAAGGGGACGACAGCACCCCCTATCTGTCACAATATATAAAAGCCAAATACTACTGACTCACTCATCATGAAATCTCCCAAACCATGAGGACTTGAAATTTGGAATGTAGGTTAATCTTGGCCCATAGGTGTTCGCTAAGAAACGGTTTTAAAAATTTTGTGGTCCAAGCGAAAAATTTCTTATAGTTTTTTAGACCCATTTGTACGTCTGTCCACTTCTCACGACAGATCTACTTAACAGATTTAGATTGGGATTTTTTCTATAATTTGCTTGCACATTCCATTGATTTTGTGACTTTCTCATCGCGCTAAGTATCATAGTTCACTTGCGGTACCGATTTATTAGCGCTAATCCGAGAGAGATTGATTAGGCTGCTGGGAGTGGGTTGGGGCCCTCCTCACTCACACGTCTGCCTCAGGGCATAGCCTTAACTCCGCTTAGTTAGCGAGCAAGAGAACTACTTAACGGATTTAGATCTTTTTTTTCTATAATTTGCTTTAACATTCCGGTTGATTTTGCGAATTCTCTCATTGCACTAAGAATCATAGTTTGCTTGCTGGAGCGATATATTCGTGCTAATCCAAGACAGAGGCGGTGGGCCGAGGGGACAGGGAAGAGTGATGTCAGGAGTAGAGAGCTGGGTGGGGCCCTCCTCACTGTCCTGTTTAACTTCTATGTGGGTGAAGCCGCAGGGGATGGCTAGTATATATATATATATATAAAAAAGTGTCTGACAGAGTCACCAGAACATCTATCTGGCCAAGGGAGGTGGACAGTCGCTCCTTTCATGGATAGGGTCTAGTATTGGGTAGAATTTGGAGAGCTACTGCAAGAGAGGCATACAGGATCATTTTAAAAGGTATCAAAATTAACACTATATATTCTTTAAACAGTTGATTGTTATTCTTTATCTGCATTTGAAAAGTGTTCCTCTAAATATTTTTCGATGAGCTGTTTTGTTGCTTTTAATATAATGTGAAGATTTAAAGATTACTGATTAAAACAAGGGAGGCACGGTGGTGTAGTGGGTAGCACTGCTGCCTCGCAGTTAGGAGACCCGGGTTTGCTTCCCGGGTCCTCCCTGCGTGGAGTTTACATGTTCTCCCCGTTTCTAAATGGGTTTCCTCCAGGTGCTCCGGTTTCCTCCCACAGTCCAAAGACATGCAGGTTAGATGCATTGGCGATCCTAAATTGTCCCTAGTGTGTGCTTGGTGTGTGGGTGTGTGTTTGTGCCCTGTGGTGGGCTGGCACCCTGCCCAGAGTTTGTTTCCTGCCTTGCGCCCTGTGTTGGCTGGGATTGGCTCCAGCAGGCCCCCGTGACCCTGTAGTTAGGATATAGCGGGTTGGATAATGGATGGATGGATGATTAAAATAATGATAGAATAAATAAGTTGACTAAAATAAGTCTACATGCTTTAACTGTGTGTAGAATATTATAACCAGTTTCTCATAATGCACCTTAATCCCATGTGGTAGGTCTCCAAATACCACAGCAACTACGTGAAGAGTAATTTTAAATCCAAGAGTTTTTTTAACTTAATTTTAAATCTGTCCAAGAGATATGCAAACATTTTTTCCCCAAAACAATTTAAGTGCCTGGCATTCATAAAATGGATAACCTAGCAATGACAATGCTCATACATTGGACCTTGCTTTTGGGTACTTCTTAGAAAATTTTAAACAAGATATTGATAAAAAAAAAAATATTTTGTTGAATTAGCACCTATTGAACAAGAACAAGAATGTAATCTATGAATGGGTGAGTTTCATTTCTTTTTAGAGATTTTAATTGTTTCCTAGGATCATTGATGTATAAATTTCTTTTATTTTTATATAGTCAGAATCACCTCAGGGAAAGATATGGATAAGAGGCGTGGGATACTGACTACATTTATTTAAAAAAAGTTTCTGATTAGTACAATAGACAAAGTATGTAGCTGGAAGATTAAAGTTGGAGTGTAATTGTTCAAAAGATGCAAATACATTATCAATAGAGAAATCTATATCTATCTAAAATCCCAAGCATTCCCCATTGGCTTCATAATTTTGAAAAGGTTGAAAATGGTGATTATGATATGTAGGAGCAACACGTAAGAGCTTCTCTGCTTTAAAATGTGTCCTGCATTGGTTGCTTATCTTTAGTAAGTGGTGAACTTATTTTGCTGGATGAGAAGAATCCCAACCCACCTTCTATAATTCAGTAGAAAAGTGACTTACTATATTATCTCAAATTGGAAAAAATAATTTTTCTGTATGAGAATCTGCATGCTGGACCTGTACATTATTTTCTTACTTTGCTTGCTATTTAATAATATGTAAAGAGGTATTTTAGATTGTATTCCTCACATCCGGGCAGCACGGTGGCGCAGTGGGTAGTGCTGCTGCCTCGCAGTTAGGAGACCTGGGTTCGCTTCACGGGTGCTCCCTGTGTTGAGTTTGCATGTTCTTCCCGTGTCTGCATGGGTTTCCTCCAGGTGCTCCGGTTTCTTCCCACAGTGCAAAGACATGCAGGTTAGGTGCATTGGCGATTCTAAATTGTGCTTGGTGTGTGTGTGTGTGTGCCCTGTGGTGGGCTGGTGCCCTGCCTGGGGTTTGTTTCCTGCCTTGCACCCTGTGTTGGCTGGGATTGGCTCCAGCAGGCCCCCGTGACCCTGTAGTTAGGATATAGCAGGTTGGAGGATGGATTCCTCACATTTTTCTGTTTGGATGGGGACTGAATGCTTAGTTGCGTTTTATGGATTGATACTATTGATTTTTACTATATTAATCTTATGTGTTTTCAAATAAAAAGAAAAAAGACAAAGAAATAGAATATTGATTGCACTGAAAAACAGTATAGAGTGTCTGTAGGGTCATAAGAAAAAAAAAACAAGCTGAATACTGAAAATATTGGGAGGAAGCAATATTTTTGTTTTGCTTAAAAAGTTTTTATTTGATGGGTGAGATGAAGAAATATTGATTAGTGCCAATTGCTCACAACATCTGGGTTTCTGACAAAAATTCTACCTTTGATTTCCTAAGTAAAATCAATCAGCTATCCTAACCAAATCAGTGAGAAATCCAACTAAAATACATAACACACTCTTTCTTGAAATCATGAAGAGACCCAAACTGACATACTCAGTTCCTGATGGATTAACGTACACCATTCTTAAAGCTTAACCGACTAAATCAGATTTGGACCTAAGTAGATACAGAAGTTATAATTTAAGCTTGCCTTTTACTAAATAGTATCCTCTCAACTTCACTCTCATTTTAATCATTATAAATTCTTTTTAAAAGGTTTCAGGCTGATGAGAGTGAGCCATATTATTTCAACCTAAAATTGTTTTTTCAATTGTGTTTGTAAAAATGAAAATTTGAAAAGTACTCTTCTTGCCAGAGCTATAAAAAAATCACAGCATGAAACAATGCAGCCTTTTTCATTTAAATCACTGGTGTAACTATTGTTCTTGGAAAACAACTGAAAAAATCTCCTGAATCAATGTAAAGGTTAGGGGTCAGGCTGGCCATTCACGGCTTGTGTTTTCTGCAGATCACTTCATGCTGTCATTATTTCAGGGCCCCCACACAATAGAGTGCTTTTAACTATTAAACAATAGTCTTCTTTAATCAACTGCTTCAATACATTTAAACAAATAACAAAATGTATACATAGCATAACATTTGGGTGCTTTTGGACTTGGTTAGCTGGTTTTAAATTTTCTGGTCACTTCATTAAAGAGTTTGTTGTCACAGTCTTGTTTATTAAATATTTCTATAGGACAGCACATGGTAGCACTGTTGCCTTGCAGTAAGAAGACTATGGTTCATGTCCTGGGTCCTCTTCCCTGCATACAGTTTGTATGTTCTCCCCATATCTGTGTGGGTTTCCCCCAGGTGCTTCGGTTTCCAAAAACATGAAGGTTAGGGGAATTGGTGATGCTAAATTGGGCTTGTGCTAAATTGTGTTTGTTTGGTGTGTGTGTGTGTATGTGTATTCATAAAAGAGACTTGTAATTTCAGCATAATGGTCGTGGTGTTCCTTAAGTTGGTGAAAATCTGCTACTGGCGACAAGATAAAAAATGGGAAATTATAATAAGTTACACTGGCAATGAAGAGTCTTCAAGTCAGTAAGCCAGAAACTAAAAGAGTAAAGTGTGTCAAAAAATGGTGACATTTGGGCAAATGGAAGAATCTAAAGCAGATTCAAGAAGCAAATGTGGGACTTCAATGTTTTTTTTTTTTAGGCTAACAACATTGAAACACCCAAGAAGAAGAGTATGGTCCTTTTGAATGTGTGTGGGGCTGCTACTTAGATCTCTTGTAGAGCTATGGAAATCTTGTCAAGTGGCATATGCCAAATTAATCAAATTTTTGCAGAAACGTTATGACTCAACACCATCTATTACTGTGCAGAGGTTTCATTTTCAAAACTGCAGACAACTACCAGGTCATCTCATTGTGAACATACTCCTGATTAAGGAAATTATCAATTACTCTTAATTAGGAGACCAACTAGAAAATATGCTGTGAGATAGATTAGTGTGTGGTGTTCACAATGAAACACTGCAGTGCCAACCGCTTGCAGAGCCAAAGCTACCATTTAAAATGGCTGATGATAAAACACTGGCGTTGGAAATGACAGTTTAAAAATCTTGCGTACTAAGACAAGAACATGAAAACAGCATTTCTATTCAGTTGGAATTGTATTAGACAAGACCCCGAAAGTCTAGGTAAATTAGAACCCCACATCAGAACAGAGCTTTAGATGTGGCGGTCCACACAGTGGTGGTGATTTTTGCTTTTTAACAATAGCATCCTGAAACTGCGGCAAGAGAGGTCACATTGTAGGTCAAGTTTACAGAATGGAGTAATACTCTCTACAGCTGTTGTCAATAACACAGGTTCAGGACGAGGATTTCACAGAACATCCATCTAAGCAGCAAGATACTGAAATTACTGTATGTGGAATTAACAGTATACAAATGGGAACACAAAGGAAAATGCCCTGTTATGCAGAAACAATGATTAACAATAAAAAATACAGAATGGAAGTAGATTCAGAATCAGCATGTACACCCATAAATGAAACAGCTTATTCTCTGTGTCTGAGAGATCCTCTTCAAATCATCCCCATAATGGCAGTGTTTAGACAATTGCCACCAACACCATTGATGATTCTTGAGGATATCAAAGTAAAAATGGAGTATCAAGATAAGAGGCACAAGTTTCCACTCCTCATATCAAAAGCAAAGGTTCCCGTCTACTCAGGCTAATACTGGTTTGAAGTTCTAGGCATCACAGCAACAGGCGTTAACCAAATCAAAAATTCCTCAATAGACATTACTATACAACCACATGCACAAGTGTTTAAGGACTGAGAGGCATATCAGGGTCCATCAGGTTGAATTCAGGTGGACACTTCAATCATCCCTGAATTCATGAAACCCTGAGCAGTGCCATTTGCTTTACGTCACAAGGTAGATGAGACACCAGACAGTTTAGTGCAGCAAGAAGTTTTCACAGCAGTGTGTTATTCCAAATGAGCAACCCCAGTTGTACCGGATATCAAAAGGGATGGAACATTAGGAATCTGTGGAGACTATCGCTGTACAGTCAATGCAGCTGTGATCCAGATGTTTAGTCCCTTCCTAAAGTCACAGAGATTTTTGCATCAAAGGTTGGGGGGACAGCTTTCCAAAAACTCATTTTGAAACAGGCATATCAACACCTAACCATGGATAAGAAGTCAGCTGAATTGTTAACAATAAACATGCATTGTGGCCTTTTCGGAGATAACCGTTTATAGTTTGGTGTTTCAGCAGCTGCTGCTATATTTCAGGGCTTCATGGACACATTTCTGGCAGGGATAGAAGGTGTAAAGCCGTATTCAGAGGATATTCTCATATGTGGAAGAAAGGAGCAAGAGCAAAATGAACGGCTACAACAGGTGCTGCAAAGACTCTCCGCATGTTGAGAACATCTGCGAGAAGGGAAATGTATTTTTGCAGCTACTCAAGTGGATTTGTTGGGTTTTCGGTTTGTTTAACTCCTGGCATCAGACTAACCAAACAAAAAGTAAAAGCAAGTAAAGAGTTACTGACTCCTGGGAAATAAACAGAGCTACAAGTCTTCTTAGGATTGCTTAACTTTGACAATTGTTTCTTAAAACACAAGGCTATTGTGCTTGAGTCACTACACTACCTGCTAAACAAAACATTCACCTGGAAGTTGACCGGAAAACATGATGCTGCATATTTACAAGGTAAAGAGTTGCTTCAGGAAGAAGAGTTGTTGCCACATTACTATGATAAAAAAAAAAACCCTGGCCCTGGTATGTAATGTTTTTCACGTTATGGAACTGGAGCAGTCCTGGACCTTGTAGAGCCTAATGGACAGGACGTACCAGTAAGTTTTGTTTTGCACAAACTAATAAAAACAGAAAGAAATGATGTTACAAATTGATAAGGAGAACTGGCTGTGATCGTAGCTTTAAAAAATGTAACCAGTATTTGGATGTGCATCATTTTGTAATTTATGCAGACGACTAGCCTCTGTTAGACCTCCTAAGCAACATGAAAACAGGTTTTTGTTTCCAAGGATGCCATGGTGGAGTTTCATGATTATGACTTGTGCCACAAGCCTGGAGATTTCTTTAATCTTTAGAAATTCAAAGGTTTCTTTAATGTTGATGCTTGAAACGTAACTTGTCGGCTACTCTTATCTCTTTTTTACGGAAAACAAATTGCTGACTTCGCAGTGAAGGACTCAGTTTTGTAACAGGTGCTTCATTGGGTACTAAATGAATGGCCAATTAAAATTACAATCACCTTTTCTCACCATATTTCCAATGGCAAAAAGAATTGATGGTTCACAAGAAATTTGTGTTGTGGTGCTGTAGAGTTGTGGTTCCTCAGCGGATCTAAATTTCAGTTTAAAAAAGAAGCAACAATCTGCTTAGATAAAATTAAACAAAATCAATTTTCTAATACAACATTCCTCTAATACACAGAATTACATTCTAAGCTTTGAAAAATGTAGTTTTTTTCAACCAAAATTGTGTATCTTTTAAAGAAAGGGTAACTACAATGGAATGATATCTAAGGTAAAGTGAGAATTGTTTAGAGCAACTGTTTAAATTGCAATCCTGGAACTTACTTCAGCTTGTCATCACTTAGATTATCAATGTTAAGTGGCTTTCGTCTTTCTGCCAAAACCTTTTTCTTCTTCTCTTTTTCAGTTTGCTTCTTAGCACCTTTTTTACGTACTTCAGCCTGAAAAACATGAATGTTTTAATCCAACAATCGATCTTTCACAGCTTAATATTAAGAATCATCCTAACCTAAATGTCTTGGGGAAATCTGAGGAAAATCAAAAATACCTGAAGAAAAGCATACACTGGCAGAAGAGAACATACAGAGAGAGAGAGGTTAGGAGTATGCACTGATACATTGCGTTGTGCACAAATTCTTCACAAAGAGTGATAGGATTCACACCCTGTCAAATGTACAGAACCTGTGTGACAGCAGCATTAACTACTATGACACTATGGTGATTCCCAAATATTTTAATGAAGATTTAAAATAATCTGAGAATGAAAAACTTAACCAAAAATGCCTTGTTGTGTAAGAACTATCCTTTATTCACCCATTTTACCAGAACTCACTTATTGGCTGGTGGCAGTGCAGTGTTGCCCAACAAATAGCAGTAAGTCCAAGGCAGCTAACCCTCACTTTTACCAAGTAAATTTATAAATGAGAAAAAAACTAAGATGCAAACTCTATGAATACGGTAGCCACCACACTTTTGACTGTGAGGCATCAATTGCAGTGTACTGACTTCACATTAGCATTAACAAATGAGTTTCTGTAACATACTCTGAAATCCAAATTTTATCCCGACAGAAGAATATAAATCAATCAGCCACAACATTAAAGCCACTGACAGGTGAAGTGAATAACATTGATTATCTCGTACAATGGCACCTGTCAAGTGGTGAGATATATTAGGCAGCAAATGAACAGTCAGTTGTTGAAGGTGATTTGTTGGAAGCAGGAAAAATGGGCGAGTGTAAGGATCTGAGTGACTTTGACAAGAGACAAGTTGTGTTGTGTTCCCAGTATGTAGAGATTAGAACCTACCAAAAGTACTCCGAGGAAAGGTGACCAGGGACCTGGCAACAGGGTCATGGGCACTCAAGGCTCATAGATGCCCATGGGAAGTGAAGGCCAGCCCATTTGGTCCAATCCTACAAAAGTAGTACTATAGCACAAATTGCTGAAAAACTTAATGCTGGCCATGAGAGAAAGATGTCAGGAAACACAATGCATCACAGCTTGCCGTATATGTGGCTGTGTAGCCACAGATCACTTACAGTGCCGTGCTGCCCCCGTCCACCACTGAAAGTGCCTACAGTAGACATATGAGCATCAGAACTGGATCATGGAGCAATGGAAGAAGGTGGCCTGGTCCAATGAATAACATGGATGGCCAGGTTCATGTGGGTTCTTTATCTGGGGAAGAGATGGCAGCACGATGCACTATGGAAGGAAGGCAAGCAAACAGGCAGTGTGATATTCTTGGCAATGCTCTGCTGAGAAAACATGGGTTTTAGCATTCATGTGGATGTTACTTTGACAGGTACCATCAGATTGTTGCAGACCATGTACAACGCTTCATGACAATGGTATTCCTTGATGGTAGCGGCATCTTTCAGCAGGATAATGTGCCCTGCCACACTTCAAAAATTGTTCAGGTTATTATTATTATTTGAGTAACATGACAATGAGTTCAAAGTGTGAATTTGGCCTCCAAATTCCCCAGATCTCAATCCAATCCAGCATTTGTGGAATGTGCTAGAAAAATAAGTCTGGTCAATTGAGGCTCTACCTCACAACTTACAGGATCTGCTACTAACATCTTGGTGCTAGATACCACAGTACAGCTTCAGAGGATCTACACAATATTAGGCAATTGGATTTAATCTTGTGGCTCATCTCTCTATTTTAGATATTAACTTGGAAATGTCATGTATAAAAATAATAAAGTGATAGTCACAAAGCCTCTCATCTGGCACTCGTATCAGTGAAATTGCATTCACCTTGATACGTGCTGTGTAATAGAAGAAAATGACTGTCATTTGCTGCTATGACACAAGGGCTTTTAAAAAGTGACTTTTGAGTCAATGGCTTTCAGTGCCCTTCATACAGAGTAATTTAATCCAAGGTCATAATATTGCCTACCAGTATTTCTGCTTCATCCAGATGTTCTAGAAAGTAAGCACAGTACTGCTGCCAAATATTCTTTGATTTGATTATTCCTATGAGACCCGCATATGACAGGCATCAAATTTCATCAAAGAGACTCTTGACTTAAAGATCTGACACTGTAAAGGCCTAAAGATTATCTCCACTTAAATATTTTATATCTGATTTAGTGAGGGAAAGGTGAGTCTGTGACAATGTGAGTCTCCCCAAATGTCTAAATATAAACTATAAAAAATTTCCATTCAAAAACAAACAAAATACAACAATTTAGTAATTGCCCAGATATGAGTATAAACTATAGTACTGGTACACAGAAGCTCATTTACTGCTGCTGCTGGTGTTGTGATGTGACCACCATGGCTAATGTGATGATCTATTCTATGATCATGATTATGCTTTATTTATGTACAGTAGTTACAGTATATCATAAATATGCCATTATTTTTATAAACTTAGGCAAGAAAATGATTGTATGCTTGCATGAATAATAATTAGGACTGAAAAAATTACAACATGTGAACAAGTTGATCTTAAAGATAAAAAGTGATAATCAACAAGCCGTAGAAACAAGCAGTAGAAACAGTGCAACAAAAAAGTTACAAAACAGTGCAACAAATAAGGATATTTGAATGTTTTTGGTATTTTGGTTTTTGGTATAGTCAAACAAATTTCTCACCTTCTGCAGGTAGCCTCCATATTGGTAAGACCTGTTTGACAGGACCTTTTTCTTTTTAGCATCCTCTTCTTGTCTCTTTCTATGCTCTTCTTCCTCCTTTCTTGCTTTTTCCTCCTAAATGAAGACAAATAGTACTCATATAAAGTTACTGATGCTTACTTTTTAAGGAACCATATCTATCCATTCCCTGTACCCTTTTTACACAATGTGTGGGGTCACCATGTTTTGCAAAGACTCATCTTTTAAAACTTCTAAAATCTCATTGGCCATGTCATAAGGACAAAAATAGCTAACATTCTAGAATACATCACTATAAATATAGAAAGAAATGTATTTTTCTTTTTTTTGAAAAATGTAGAAAAAATAAAAAATAAATATGTAGTACTGCAAAGAATCTTGGTCTTTTTTCAACATTCTGAAAGAAAAATGTATGTTTTGACTTTCTTCTCATTTGAGAAGGCGATAGTGAGATAGAACATTTTGCTCGATGAATACCATCTGACTGACTAGAGTTTGGAACATAGAGTATCATTAATACCACTGACAGAATAGAAATATTCATCAAAAATCTCACTGCAGTAAAATAGCCTTGCTTGAAAAATTGGTATTTAACACGTTGTAATACAAAAATCATGGTTACTGTACGTGTCTCTAATTAAGTCATATATTAAGCATTTATATCTAAGCCAACTCTTGTTTTATGAACTGGTATATGTGATGCTATTAGGCTAATAATAACAGTAAAAGTTCTGAAATCAGATAAATCACTGTATTCTTTATGCATTTATTGTGATCTTCTGATTAAATATTTTAACTGTCTACCAATGTATGTTGTTTCTATATAGAGCCATTTACAGTTTTTTTAAGTGGTATACTAAAATAGGAGGTACTGAGATTGGAAACTGAGACATACTGATGTGGTGACATCATCCTTATGAGTTGAACTGGAAGAAGAATTGTGGTTTGTGCTGTGTTACTATTGTGTGAGAATGAAGTAAAGTACAAATTTTCCTCTTAAAAACATTTTTTTGTTGCCTCTACAGAGTCAAGCCAGAATTTGTGAAGCTTTTTTACCTTTAGCAGGGTTTTTTGCTCCTTTTTTCACCTGCACAGTAGTAAAAGTAGTTGAGTGTTTGTAATATTTCTTGTATTTCAAACTAGCATTGGTGTAGCTAGGAGCGGATCTGGCAGGGTAGAAAGTAGTTGTAGAAAATGACAAGTCCGTAAGTAAATAGCTGGCATCATAGAGTTGAAAATTTTAAAGTAACAGCGATTCCTTAGTGGGAAAAAGTTATGGGTTATAAAGAATAATTGGATAGAGCACTCGAACAGTAATGCGTTAGCACTAGTAGAAAGCAAGAACATACACATTCATTCCTTAAGAAAAAAGCAAGTACAGCGAGGCAGCTCTCTGCAAAGCAGTTAAGAGAGAAGCTCAGTGGTATGTAAACAGCTTTTAAGAGAGGCAATGCCGATTGGGAGTAAGCAGCAGTAGAAACAGAATGGAAAAGAATATTCATAGTGAATAAGGAAATAACTAACTAATAGAAAGGTTCTTAGTGGTTAGGAAAGTTAGCACAATTAAGAGGGTGACAGCATAAGGTTTCATTAATAAGAAGGAATATAAACTGTATAAGTGGAGAGCTTCAAAGTAAGGAAGCAAAAAATGGGGCACAAAGTTAAGAAAACAGACAGGGAAAAAGTAAAGTTAATAACTTCAAAGAAAGACGAACACCAGGCAGTCAAGGGAGAGAGTATTACAGGAGCTTAAGTGGTCAGAAGGTGTTAATCAACTGCAGTAGTTCTTTAATCTATTAGCTTATTAATTTTAAAATTTTAAATTAAATCATTTAACTTTAATAAAAAGTTAAGCAGTTTAGTAATCCAAACCCAAATTTTAAAACTTAGGCCCGTGCAATGCAATTCTTGTTGGATGTTGGACTATTTGGAGGATGAGTTGGAGGAGTCAGTCCTCCTTGAAGGCTACATCTGCAGGAGATGTCAGCCATTTTAGCATCTTAAGCTTAGGACCACTGAATTGGAGGAGACGTTGGTTGTCCTGTGTTGTGTTAGATTTGCTATCCTGTGTTGTGCAGGATTGGCGGACATTTCCCTGGTGTCCTTTAGGGAGATGATGTGCAAATCTGAGGTAAAGTGGGAATAGATTTAAGACCACTAAGGTAGAGATAGATAGGCCATGGTCACAATGTACAAGGCAAAGAGTGCATAATGTCCAGGGGCATCAACTCCAGAACTGGAAGTGTCAAACCAATTTCAGATCCTTGCGGAGCTGGAAGGTGTCTATGCAAACTCTTAGGTGGTAGGCAGGCATGAGAAGCTCCAAATGGCCTTCTGAAAAACAGTCCCAAGAAAGAGAGATAGTGGAGGATTCAATCAATAGGTGGACTGAAGAGCAGGTTTGCTCAAAAGACAGAGAGCCTTGCGCAGTGTGCTGACTTTCAGGTGCACAAGTCGGAGACGTCCCTGGAAGGTTGGATGGCTTCTTGGCTAGAGCAGTGGTGGATCTAGTTGTCATTGTTTTGTTGGAACAAATTACATAAGAGCAGACAGTCAGTTCTGCAATCCAAATTTAAACAGTTGGGTACTAGGCGGAGGAGAAGAACTGACAAGGTAGTCTTCACTAAAGTTCTGCCTGTGCTATGCACTTGTCCAGTTAAGATTAAGGAGATTAGAAGAATTAGCATGAGGCTCTAAACTTAGTGTAGGATAGAAGGAAATAGTTTTATTGGGCATTGAGACATTGGGAAGTATATAACCTCCCAGCAGTAACAGTGACTATTAAGGAGGCACTGACTGATTTAGTAATTATAGAGGCAGAAGTACAGCTCATATTAAATAGGCTGAAATCAAATTAATCATTAGGACCAAATGTAATATCACATTATATAAAAAGGTGAACAGACAGATTCAAGTAACTATAGCCCAGTAAGGTTAAAGTGCGTCACAGGTAAATTAATGCAAAGAATTATTAAGGAAAAGATTGAGCAGCACATGGCAAGAGCAGGTGTCTTACTGAACAGTAAGCATGGACTGAAACGAGGGAGTTTGTGTTTTACTAACATGCTGGAATTCTGTGAGGAAGCAACAAAAGATTACAACCAGATTAGTGCATATGATATTATTTATCTTCATTTTCACAAAGCATTTGTAAAGGTTTCTCATGAGAGGTTTGGCATCAAATTAAAAGAGGAAGGAGTTCAGGGTGTAGTTTTTAGATTAGCGAAGAATTGGCTAAAACACAGAAAGTAGAGGGTTATGATGCAATCAACATTATAAGAATTGGTTAAAGTTAAGAGTGGTCTCCCTCAGGGGTCAGTGTAAGGGCATCTACTGTTTTTAATATATATAAATGATTTGGATAGGTCTATAAATAACAAGTTGGTTAACTTTGCAGATGATATCAAGATAGGTAGATTGTCAGATAATCTCAAATCCATTGAATCATTTCAGAGGGACCTGAACAACAAACAGGCTTGGGCAGATTTTTTGGAAGATTAAATTTAATGAAAGTTAATATAAGGTATTACCTGTAGGAAGTAAAAATGTTAAACTGCTAAATTTGAATAGACAATGGGAGGTCTGAAAATTGAAAGTATGCCTTATGAGAAGGATCTAGGCATCATAGTGGGGTCTACGCTATCAACTTTCAGACAGTGTTCAGAAGCCATTAAGAAGTCTAACAGAATGTTATGTTATGTTGCAATGTGTAGAATACCAGTCCAAGAAGGGTTTGCTCAAGCTTTATAAAACACTGATAAGGCCTCTTCTGCAGTACTGTGTTTAGTTTTGATCTCTAGGCTACAAAAAGACATAGTAGCATTAAAAACAAATCTAGAGATGAGCAACTAAGTTTATTCGAGGACAACAGTGGATGAGTTATGAGAAAAGATTAAAACATCTGAGACCTTTCACTTTAAGCAAAATGAGATTAAAAGGAGACACGATCACACAGAGAACCATAGACAAATGGAATAAGTCACAATGTAGTGTGGTAAGACTTTAGAGACCTTTAAAAAATAGACTATATGCTATTTTGGAAGAATTATGTGAATAGGACTGACTATCTTTTGTGGGATGAATAGCCCGTTATCATCAAAATTATTGTAATTATTTAATACACACCAGCATCTCCATATACAGTACAAATACTTTGGGGTCCCAAACTGCCACTTAATTTGCTTATGTCAGGAAGCTGCACTGCTTTTTTATGTGCAATATGTCAACACTTACTGCCACTCTGTTTTGTCTTTCTTTTTCCCTTTCAGCACGGTCTCTTTGTTGTTCAGCTCTTTCAGTCCTTCGTTTTTCCTGTGAAGATTAATTAAAAGCTCCTTATGACACTGGAACAAACAATTTACCAAAGAAATTGATGCAGTTGTTCTATTGTTATCTTTGGCAGTGGGTTGACTTGTTTTAAACACCTAAAATGTTAATAATATTGATTATTAAATAAATTTGTAATTTGGTGTTCAATGAAAATAATTTTGAATATTGCTTTTATTCAATGTGCAGTTCCATACACTATTCATAATACACAACAACATCAACATTTATATATATTGCATATTTTCATACAAATAACATAGCTCAAAGTGCTTTACATGATGAAGAAACAGAAAAGAGACAAAGTAAGAATTAAAATCAGAGAACACTAATTAACAAAGCATAAAAGTAAGGTCCGATGGCCAGGGAGGACAGAAAAAACAAAAAAAAAACTCCAGACGGCTGGAGAAAAAATAAAATCTGCAGGGGTTCCAGGCCATGAGACCCCTCTAGGCATTCTACCTAACATAAATGATCAGTCCTCATTGTATTCAGGGTTCTCATGGAAGGACTTGATGATGACGGTCACGTGGACTTCTGGCATTTAATCCATCAATGCAGGGACATCATGGTGCTTTGATAGGTGGTGGTGACACAGGTCACATATCTGACCAAAGTAAAACAGCTTTCAAACAGCTTTGTTAATGTGTTCAAGTACAATGAAATGTTTAGGTGCATGTCCTCTCAGAATAGTGGCAGTAATACCATAAGAGCAGAAACACTGAGCCTATTTAGAGTTGCTAATGTGTATCCATTATTATTATC
The DNA here is from genome assembly GCA_026402145.1 of Polypterus bichir lapradei. NCBI lineage: Eukaryota > Metazoa > Chordata > Cladistia > Polypteriformes > Polypteridae > Polypterus > Polypterus bichir. The sequence goes on along the minus strand of JANRMT010062796.1, from coordinate 5,142,352 downwards.
ATATTATTATGATGTGATTTTTGACATTATGTAATTTGAAATATGACATTTATAATTCATTTATTTTAAATTGTTTCAGTATCCATAATTACAATAAACATCTATATTCACAATTTTTTCTTAACTATTTCTGTTGTGACTTCATGTATTTTACATAGGCACTGGTTGCTATTAATCAACTGTTTTCTAAAAATGTCGAAGAAATTGTCAGAGAAAAGAACTTATTTAACTGTATAATTCCCATTATTACAGAAAATACCTGACAAAACTAGAGACAAATGCATGCAGGTGATTTGCCAATTATATATATAATTCACTAAGGCAAGACACCCATGGAAAGCATGCCGGAAGTGGCATGGATTCACTAAGCCGCCGACAAGTAAGACACCTATGGCGCACGCAGGAAGGAGCCACGCCCGCCATCTCCAAGACCATTGGATACGACGACAACTCGCAAAGCCACGCCCACCAACTCAGACGCGACGACACAGAAAAACCGGCGTCATTTATATTCGTCTGTCGTAGAGGCCACATGCACTTACGAGCCACGTTGACTGTTCATAGAGGCATGTTTCTCGCGGAGGTGAATCGCCATATGCAGCGTGTAAAACAGATTGCGAGGGGTATCCCATGGGATCCTTAAAACGATCCTTTACAACTAAGGTTAAAACACAATGAAAGAAGCAGTCTTTAAAAACCGAGTTTTCGGTTACGATGCACGACCGTGTGCACCATAGCAAACTGCTTTACACGCTACATACAGCAATTCACATCCGCGACAAACATGCGTCTTCTTAGATGCTCCTGCAGGAACACGAAAGACGTTTCCCTGCCCACCAACACTCCTTTTTCACCGGCCCGCGTCTACCCTCGCTCTCTAGGCATTCACACTGCCTGCCCATGTGCCCGGATGCAAAAACTCACCGACCACCCAGTTAGTCACTTTCGTCTGTGCTAGGAGTCCACATGCACGTGTGAGCCACGTTGACTTTTCATTATTCTTTTCGGTTTCGATACCTGACCACATCCACCATGAAAACCATGCGAAAGGAACAACGAAGCCCCACCTCGCTACTACCGTGGTCGGGTGTCTTGGTGGATTATATATAGAAAAGCAGCCACAACCGCACAGAGCAATGAAAAGTCTACGTGAGTCACAGATGCATCAGGACTGTGCAAAGACGACAACGACTCAAGTGCCGAGTTGGAGGTGGGCACATGAGCAGGCAGTGCATACTGAATGAGTAATTCAGTCACGGACAATTGTGTGTTGGTTCGTTCCGTGCATTGTTACAATGTTGCTTTTCTTGCTGATTTATTACATTACCGATTTTTCAAATGTTAATTTTCTCCTTGTGCTTAAAAATCATTAAAAAACCGGCCTGATTATGCGGCGTATGGTACGCCGCGGATTGGCTAGTACTGTATAAATCTGATACTCAGTCAGTGTATTTAACCAGTAAGTAACCTTTAGTTAAGAAACGCAGTAAATGAGAGTTAATAGAATAAAAAGCATACTAGTTGAAATTTTACTTCTGTTTCTATTTTAAAAAATTGTATCAATTTAAAACCACTAAAGAGGATCCTTGCACTAAAATGCACTCCATACTGGTAAATCACAAATGCTCTGTTAGTTAACCATCATTTTTAAAACAGTGCTTTTTGTGAACTGCTTTTCATTCAAAGCTGCTCACCATGTGTATATTACTGGGATTGCTGTGGAAACTTTAGGGTCATGGGAGGTTGCACAGGCTGGCTGCAGGTGAATTCCAATTCTTGTGCCATTAAATATTAGGTTTTTTTTTTTTCTTACATTAATTAATTAACTATTTTCACATGGCTGTGTGGTTCTCTGAAAATTACTGCCTGCCACTACAATAATGTAACACCTCTTTAAAATATTTTATAAAATATCTAAGACGAAGATAAATAGTTGAGGAAAGCTATTCACTTTCTTTCTTTATATAAGCTCAAAATCTTAACTCTTTGCTTAATTTTCTCTCTATCTGAACTTCTCTTGCTGCCAGTCTTCAAACTGATCAACCTCTAATTTATCTGCATTGTGGACCAATGGAATCTGATGAACAAAGTGAAGTAGTTTTAATATTCTCTGCCATTGTACAAAATCATTATTTAATGTATTGCAAAGGATTTTGCATTTGCTATGAGACATAAAGTACTGACACTTTCAGACACACAGATTTCTAAAAGTAGGCCGTGGGCACAGAGGAGCACACATCCACAGGCAAGTTCATGTCTAATGGTGTGCTAAACGCAATGATTCTAAAAACATAAAATAAATTAACTTACTATTCTTTCCTTTAGAGCTATTAACTCTTCTTCCTCTTTTCTTCTTTGTATAAAGTGTGCCTCAATAAGAGACTGTAGTTCCATCAAGTCCTTCTCCATGCGCTTCCTATGAATATCCTGTAAAGGATTAAAAAATAAGGTTGAATTATTTAAGATCTGTTTTCCTTAGATTAATCTGGTTTATCAGCAGTAATACCCTTACTTTTATTCTAAATCTATTTTAAACTGTAAATATCACTACCATCATCCAGTACTTTTTAGGCTTTGTTAAAATATGTTAAATCCATCCATTGATGACTTTGCTTAATCTAGTTCCAGTTTGAAAATCCATTATCCTCCCTGACAGCATCAGGCAGAAGGTAGGAAGCATCCCTGGCAAACTCACTCATTCATATGGCCATTATAAATGTATAACTTTGGTATGTGGGAGAAAAAACAGAGTATCTGGGGAATGAAACCACAGAGACACAGGGAGAATGTGCAAACAGATACAGGCAGTGACTGTGCCTTCAAACCTAGTTTCTTTAGCTTGAAATGAGAGGCAGCAGCTTTTATAACAATTATAAATGAAAGGAAATTGCTTGACTAAAAATGAGGTTAATTTTTTTTGTGTCTAGACATCCAAAAATAGGAATGAACCCCAAAAAAGCTTGATATCTTGCAAAACCAGACGTCAAGATGAGTCAAATAGTATATCATATGTGGGGATTTTCTCATATCAAAGAGTCAAGTAATTTCAAATCGTCCAAAAGTAATTTTAATGAATGCAAACATTAGGAAAATACAAAATAGAATCCCTCTGTGCGCCTCCCACAGGAGGTTTACCATACACGGCCCACAGCAGGAAGACAGGAGGACAAATATATGGACAGTCAAGGTAGGTGAAGTAAAATGTAGTATTTGGAAGGTACTAATCTATCCACACCTTAAAAAACTTTAAATTAGTTTCACCATAGTGTGATCTAAGGAAGCCCTCAGACAATAACCAGAGGATCGTGAGGAAAATGGAGTACATTAAAACAACAATGATGCAAATAATTTATACTTAAAATTATACCAAGTAAGAAAAATAATAAACCATTTCTAGTCAGGAGGAAAACTTTAACATCTGCTGATTTTGCAATGTGACAAATTGTGAGATGTTGCTATAGCCCCACAAATACTTCAGAAACGAATACTAGATGGCACAATCATTCACTTTATTGGATAGTGGAGCATTGAAAAGAACTAGCTTAAAATCACTAATACTCTTTCTGTTTAGAAGGAATAAACCTAGCGGTCTATAGCATATGGAAGAAAAAAAGAAAGAAAACCCTATTGAACACGTCATGATTTTTTTAAAATTAACCTTTGGGAATTGCTGAACGCACATGATGGTTGTGGCGATATTTTGCTCCCAAGGTTGCCTTCCAGATCCCAACAATATGCCTGCTAGATTAGTTGGCTTCTCTGAACTCTCTGTTCTCTTTGAACAATTGATCAAACTTCCATTAAGGGCTGGATTTTGCATTATCCACTTCTTGTGACTGTGTAGTAGGAAAGGCATTTAGTTTGTGAATTATAATACTGCACTCATTTCTGCATTATAAGGAATTTGTTTTCTAAAAACGGTGACCTCCAACTTGAATGCCATCATCATTTTTAAGGCATTCCAAGGAAATCAGAAAATGTTTTGAGAAGTTAAGTTAAATTACTCAGCTGTTTGGTGCACTTTCATTGCAGAATGTTAACTAAGCTGTTAAGTCTGTTGAGGCTTGAAAAAATGCTATATAATATAATATAATATACACACTTGGAATTTCATTTAATTATTGATTTATTTAGCATCACTGCCTACAGACTAAGATATCATTAAAAATGTGCCCGTCACCAAACAGAGTCTTATGCCACCACACACTTTAATATTTTGTTTTACATTGAATAAGCTACATGTCACTGTATTTAATTGAATTAATTATTTTCTAGGTAGAGTAACAATTAAAGGATTATTGCTTTTGTTTTATATTGCATTATTGACGTGTAGCGTTCAGGAGGCAGGGTGGAATTTGCATGTTCTCCTTGTGTCTATAGGTTTTTTCTTTTGGTATTCTAGTTTTCGTCTTACATCACAAAGTTGCACATTTTTGGGTTAGGTGATGATCCTAAATCGGACTGTAAGGGGGAATGTACATGTTTCCATGAGTCCTGCAATGGACTGATATTCCATCAAAAGTGCACTCCTGCCCTGTTTTAATGCAACCAAGGCTCTGGCCTTTGTGACCCTGAACTGCATTAAGCAGGTTTGACAGTGGACATATTAAATTATTTTACTGGGACTTTTAATTTCCATCCATCCATTATCCAACCCGCTATATCCTAACTACAGGCTCACAGGGGTCTGCTGGAGCCAATCCCAGCCAACGCAGGGTGCAAGGCAGGAAACAAACCCCGGGCAGTGCACCAGCCCACCGCAGGACTTTTAATTTACCATTTCTTCTTATTAATTTTTTAACTCTACTTGGAATATTTTTGCTTACATTTTAAATTATATAGTAACAACTATAAGTCAAAGTGGGCATTGCCCATTCCGCTAGACTTTAGTGGCGCACCAGGGACCTCATGTATAAACGGTGCATATGCACAAATATGTTGTGCATGCCCATTTCCATGCTCACATCAAGATGTATAAAAACTAAAATTGGTGTAAAGCTACTAACATTTTCACGGCTGCTTCAGGCCATGCATACAAATGCTTCTTTCTGCTCAGTTTTGCAAATGGGTGGCACCCAACATCAAAGTAGGGTTACTGCTTCTGTGTGGTCTTTTTATCTTTTTTAGATTTGCATCCACTTTATGCACCAAAAATGCACCAAAATTAATTGCATATAGTTTATAAATTTAAATCACTTGACTGTTATCATTCTGTAACTATATAATGGTTCACAGAATGGCCAAACTATTCCAACTACCAAGGCTGTTTCAGCATTGTTACAAGATATCGCACTGCGTACCTATTTTTTTTTAATTTTCTAAATGGCCCTAATACCTTTCCGTTTGGCACTCAGACAGAGGGCTGCAACTTACCTTTTTACTACTACTTTGATATTAGACATCTTCTGTTTTATTTCGGGCACTGTGTGACTTTCTGAACTTGAACATTTGTAGGCTCCATCATTTTCCTTTTGTTGCTGATACCACTGCTTAAGCCAACAAATAGCATGTTTTCAATTGCCACCACTTCACTAAGTAGGACCTCCATTTCGCATTTGCTGACATTCTTCCTTTTTAAATGTGCTTTTGCCATTGTCTTAACAAAACACTGAATGGAAGGAGCTAATTAAATTGATTTGCATATTCAAACAGGCAAAATTCAGGGAGGAGTCAGGGTGGGGCTGTAGGCTTGTACATGTTTGTTAAAATTCATTCTGATTGGGATTTGTAAAGGGAAAGTGTGTAGAACTTTGCTTACACACATTTTTATGCATCAGAATTTAGTTGTGCATACACAGATTTCTAATTTTGTCCACACACCATGTTTTAGTGTGAATTCTACACAAGGCATTATATATGAAGCCTTCCAAACTTGCATTCCAAACTAAATACAGTAACTGAGGCTGAGGAGCCATTATTTCAAGAGGGGAACTATCTAAACTCTTGGGCCAGAATCAGTGATGCTTTTTCCACATAAAGTAGCATAAGACAGAAGAATGCTTGCTGAGAAAGCCGTAGCACAGCACTGACAAGTATCATGCAGTAAAGAGAAAGAGTGCACTCCAATGCATGAAGAATCTTCCACTTGAACCTGGAGCAACAATAAAGCAACAACTCCACACAACATGGGACATCATTCATAAAGACTTGGTATCAAAAAACTATTTATCTATGCCAAGATAAAGTAGAATACTAAATACCAGTTAACATCTAACCTATATGTTACATGTTTGTCTAGTCTGTCTGTGTTCAGTCTTATATGTTAATAAATGCTGAAATGGACTCAATGGTAATGTCTGCTTTGCTTTCTTTCCTGGATAAGGCAAGAAGCCCTAAGCTGTTGTGTTTAAAGAATGTGGTGTTGTATAAACTCACCGACCACTTTATTAGGCACACCTCACTATTACCAGGTTGGACCCCATTTCTGCATTCAGAATTGCCCTAATTCTTCATGGTGTTGATTCAAACAAGGTGCTGGAAACATCCCTCTGGGATTTTGTTCCATATTGAAATGATAGCATCACACAGTTGCTACAGATTTGTCAGCTGCACATTCACAATGCAAATCTCCCGTTCCACCACATCCCAAAGGTGCTCTACTGGACTGAGATCTGGTTCCAAAAACTATTTATCTATGCCAAGATAAAGTAGAATACTAAATACCAATAAACAGCTAGCCTATATGTTACGTTTGTCTAGTCTGTCTGTGTTCAGTCTTATATATCAATAAACGCTGTATATGCACTTATTATACTTCTATACTCCTTGTGCCTCAGTCACCTTGATATATACAAGTCTAGAGGCAGGAAAACTGCTTCATACAAAAGAGAATGGTAAAGAACTAAAGGAGGAGACTTGCCAGAGTATTTGGTTAATTACAAATATAGCCAAAGGTAGCACTGACGATTAATTAACCAACTTAAAATTCATTCCATTCTTATATTTAAATTGACTGTCCCTTGATGGGTAAGTTAACATGTTTTTAGCTCCTTTACCACTTGCTTGAAGAGTCATGTGATCAGTTGCCTGACATTTGATAGGCTGGCACCTGCTAGCATAGTTCACCGTTTATTAAGAGATGTTTTTTGTAGTATATGGATTATATTGTAAAAAGAGAATTTGACTTTAGATTTTCTAAGTATTTTATTTATTTATTTTTCATTTTTGAAACATCTCATCTCCTTCTTTGGAAAAGCTAAACTCAAATCAAAGTTATTTCTTTAACCTTTGTGTGTTTGTGTACAGTCGTTTGCCTAGGTAGTTCATGTAATTAGTGCCTTGGACTGAAATCCTGTGCTGGTTATCGTCTGTGTGGGTTTTCCTCTGGACATTCTGGTTTTCCAGTCAAATACCTGAAGATCAGTATGTTTAGGACTCTGTAGAGAGGAATGATTATAAGGAATGCTTAAAAGAGAAAAAACTTTTACAGACTGTTGCTATATATATATATAGTCATTGAGTTCTATATTTTCACATACTGGGATAATTAAATCTAAAATCAAATTGGACAAGGATTTGAACGCCACTACATTCTTTGTGCAGTAAAGAGATAAAACCTTTTTTAAACCTTACTTTGGCTGGACATGACAAGTAGGGCAAAGGACAGATTAACTACAGACATACTGTATATTAGGACGATAAAAATTGAGGACATTTCATTTAACATTACTGTAAATGTATGTGGAAAAACAACTGCTAATTGTAAATGTGATAGCCTTGCTGAGATAAAGGAAATAGTGTCAAGACTTGACAGTGACTGCAGTAATGGCCTGCCCACAGCTTTAGTAGAGCAGGCAGCTGAGGTTAGAGCAAAGGCTCACAGCACCATATAACTTCCTTAGGTGTAAGTGTGGAATCTCTGATCCCTGAATAGAGTATCTTTGGTTGCTCCCACTAGAGTATGTTGAATCTAGAATATGGAGGTGACTAAAGAAGGAAGGATGGAAAAGAGAAAGAGAGGAAAAGCAAAAATTATCAATAGGGAATTTGGCAAAGAGGAATGGGGAGCCATCCTTTGTGGCAGGCTGTTTTGAGTTAAAAATGATTAGGACCCTAAAGAGCAGCCATGCTTTATTATTTTAGCTTGTGTATATATAGTTATTCAGTTTTATGGATACTTGTGTTACACTTCCGTTAACAGATAGTAAATTCCTGAGAATGTAAAGTAAAAAAATGGCCTTCTATGCTGTGGTCTTTTTATTTGTTTGAATTCCTTGGTGATATAAAGGCGCACAACAATTACAATTTTAAGAGGATGAAGTTATGAATAGTCAATGAAAAGAAACATCTTCAAAAGAATTGAAATTTGCTCACACTTTTCTTCTCAGTTAATTGCTTCCTTTTAGTTAACGTTTTACTCTTTTACTTTTTTTATAATTACAAAGAGCCTCTTTTGTATTTAACTGACAACAGTATTAATTTATTGTTAGATAAAAGTTTTTTACACATTGTATGATTGCTAGAAAATATTTGATAAATGCCTTACATGAATTAAATGAATATTGCCTATTGTTTCTTAATTTATTAAGGATACAAAGAACTTAAGTACATTTCATAAGAAAAAACAATTCAGCCTAAAATGTTTTTCTGGTTCATCTGTGTCTAAAATATTATCATGTCAACATTTTATTGCATAACATGCTACATGTCACAAATATAAAAGCTGTTAGTCTAGTGTTTTTTTTGTTTTTTTTTTTGTTAAAAGAGATGACCACTGCTTTGATTCAAACACAATCCCTTTTTGTATCATATCCCTCATTATTCAGTGTCACTTGTCACTTTTTTACCAACCTCAAAGATAAGGTTTTCTCATTTGATGAACCTCATCTGATAGTGTAAATGGGCTCTTCACGTACAATATGGATATTTAATCAATTTATAGAATCTACCTCCTGCATAGCCCCTACTAGCAGAAAATGCAGTCTGAGTTTGTAACATGAAAAGTTTGAATTTGAGCGGAGCATCTACCCTGGAACAGGAGAAGTTGTCTTGGCCCACACAACAGAATAAATACAAAAGAAATGTACTATGGAGTAATGTATTTTTTATGCCTTATTTAGTATTATTTTAAGTTTATAAGTAATTGCAAATTGAAACACCTGGCAGTTATGCAAGAAACAAATATGGTATAGTTTTCATTTTTACGTTTCTGAATCATCTATTTGTCCATTTGTAAGGTCAGTATCTACTTGTCCTCCAGACTTATTTACCAGACAGGGACAGGAATGTTCTGGCACATCATATATTTGCACTGTGTATTTACTTTTATTGAAGGTTAAAGCCTTGTAATTATACAGTGGGATGCAAAAGTTTGGGCAACCTTGTTAATAGTCATTATTTTCCTGTATAAATCATTGGTTGTTACGATAAAAAATGTCAGTTAAATATATCATATAGGAGACACACACAGTGATATTTGAGAAGTGAAATGAAGTTTATTGGATTTACAGAAAGTGTGCAATAATTGTTCAAACAGAATCAGGCAGGTGCATAAATTTGGGCACCACAAAAAAGAAATGAAATCAATATTTAGTAGATCCGCCTTTTGCAGAAATTACAGCCTCTAAACGCTTCCTGTAGGTTCCAATGAGAGTCTGGATTGTGGTTGAAGGTATTTTGGACCATTCCTCTTTACAAAACATCTCCAGTTCATTCAGGTTTGATGGCTTCCGAGCATTGACAGCTCTCTTTAACTCACACCACAGATTTTCAATTATATTCAGGTCTGGGGACTGAGATGGCCATTCCAGAATGTTGTACTTGATCCTCTGCATGAATGCCTTAGTGGATTTTGAGCAGTGTTTCGGGTCGTTGTCTTGTTGAAAGATCCAGCCCCGGCGCAGCTTCAGCTTTGTCACCGATTCCTGGACATTGGTCTCCAGAATCTGCTGATACTGAGTGGAATCCATGCGTCCCTCAACTTTGACAAGATTCCCAGTCCCTGCACTGGCCACACAGCCCCACAGCATGATGGAACCACCACCATATTTTACTGTAGGTAGCAGGTGTTTTTCTTGAAATGCTGTGTTCTTTTTCCTCCATGCATAACGCCCCTTGTTATGCCCAAATAACTCAATTTTAGTTTTTATCAGTCCACAGCACCTTATTCCAAAATGAAGCTGGTTTGTCCAAATGTGCTTGAGCATACCTCAAGCGGCTCTGTTTGTGCTGTAGGCGGAGAAAAGGCTTCCTCTGCATCACTCTCGCATACAGCATCTCCTTGTGTAAAGTGTGCCGAATGGTTGAACGCTGCACAGTGACTCCATCTGCTGCAAGATGATGTTGTAGGTCTTTGGTGCTGGTCTGTGGGTTGACTCTGACTGTTCTCACCATTCGTCGCTTCTGTCTATCCGAAATCTTTCTTGGTCTGCCACTTCGAGCCTTAACTTGAACTGAGCCTGTGGTCTTCCATTTCCTCAATATGTTCCTAACTGTGGAAACAGACAGCTTAAATCTCTGGCACAGCTTTCTGTATCCTTCCCCTAAACCATGATGGTGAACAATCTTTGTCTTCATTTGAGAGTTGTTTTGTGACCCCCATGTTGCTACTCTTCAGAGAAAATTAAAGGAGGAGGGAAACTTACAATTGACCCCCTTAAATACTCTTTCTCATTATAGGATTCACCTGTGTATGTAGGTCAGGGGTCACTGAGCTTACCAAGCCAATTTGAGTTCCAATAATTAGTTTTGGAATCAATAAAATGACAACGGTGCCCAAATTTATGCACCTGCCTGATTTTGTTTGAACAATTATTGCACACTTTCTGTAAATCCAATAAACTTCATTTCACTTCTCAGATATCACTGTGTGTGTCTCCTATATGATATATTTAACTGACATTTTTTATCGTAACAACCAATGATTTATACAGGAAAATAATGACTATTAACAAGGTTGCCCAAACTTTTGCATACCACTGTATATTAGTATTTCCTTCTTCAGTTAAAAAAAGCCTCATATAAATTATATTAATGTGGAGTCCCAACGATACAAAATTGTAATTAGAAGACAAAATTAAAGGAAAAATGTGTGCATTGTGCATCAAAACAAATTAGCCAAGATGGAAGCAGAATCCCAATTAAAATGTGTATCTAGTCTACTGCTAGTGTTAATGCCAATCAAGGGGTACCCATCACAAAACTACTGGTCTATAACTGTATAAAATCTCATGGTCAGACCCATGTCATGTCCTGCTTCTATGCCACCATTATGGGATGAGGACATCCTTAGTGCTTTAAATATGAGCTTTAATGTTTTCTTCAATAATACTGATAATATGTATAGAATACTTTGTCATGCTTTAGCTTGGGTATTCATTATAAACCATCTAGTATCAGTCTGTAAATATATTATTAGCCTTGGAAAAAAATAATGCAATTAACAATAATAATTGTAATTATTTGAAATATGTTACTTTGTTGTATAACTTTTTTTATATAATTTGAAAAGACTAATCGATTTTTATAGCGTTAAGAGTGCTAAGAACTGCTAAAATGGATATAAATATATAAATATAAAGTGATGCAAAATATTTACATTTAAAGCAATCCAAATTTGTAGCCTATCCGTACATTCATTTTTCTAGGGAGGTTCAGAGGGAGCAAGAGCCTATTATTATAAGATCACAGGGCTGACTTGAACCAATTGGATCAATTTACAGTCACTAATAAAACTAACCTGTACACCTTTGGGATGTGGGAAAAAAAAATGAAGTAAGCATGGAGAATATGAAAACTCCATATAAACTTGGCCTGGACAAAGATCTAAACCCAATCTCTGGAACTATAAACGAGAGGCTCTAACCACAGTACCACTATGCTATACATGTGTAACCCCCAAATCATTAAAAATGGAAACAAGTAAAATATTACCACTGTTATTGGAGAAAAAAATAAATCAGCAGTACATTGCGATTTTTCATTCTATTTTTATCATAAACTGAATAGTTTCTTTGAATGGTTAGCTTTTAATGGGTTGGGAAATGGACAGCCTTAACCCCATTAGCCATATGTTTTTAGAAGAACACGGTTTTCTCATACTATCACATATTTTCCACATTTACACACAAATGTTTTATTAAATCCTATTTTTCCTAAACAAACTATTTTAAAAGCACATTAAAGGTTGACGCTACGGTATAGTTACAGTATCTAGCAGCTTACTTCCACAGATTTCAAAAAATGTATTATAAAGTTAGCCAATCATATAAAAAGTCTTACATCAATGTTCTGATTAAGCGTTTTCTTACACATATAAAAACTGGATGCTTCTTTAACTATTAAGTTCGCTTTTCACAGGCTCATTAGAAATACAAATTTTTAAAAAAATGAGAACTACACATGCTTTCCATTTCTACACAGCATCTCCCTGATTATAATTCATTTTATTGAGTTTATGTATTTGAAGTTGCTCCAATTGGAAAGCTAACGTGAACCACTGATTAATGGGTATTTTACAACAGATGTAAAAAAAAATTGTTAGTGAAGCTCTTAATAAACGTAAACCACAAGCAATATACTGAGCATTTTGCTCTGAATTTGACAATATTTAACTGATGAGAAAAAAAATGACCATAACTTACATCGAAATCAACTTTTTCTCCTTCTGGCAATTTAGGCATTGTAATATTTGGCACAAAAATCCTAATAAAAAAACAAGATGACAGACAAAAACTTCAGATTGTGGTGAATAAACTTAATTTATGAATTAAGTGGTTTTTCCTATCCCTTTTGGTAAATCAAATGTTCACTATTAACTCTGTAATTTAACAAATAAATGCTCACATTTTCCATCATGACCTGCCCAAAAAGGAGGTGCATTCAGTAAGAACCTTTTTTACATTCACAGCATGCAGTATTTTTTAAAAGTTGTGATTTCGTATTCCTTACAACAGCACTGGCCCTTATCACATGCCCTATAGAAATTAGTCGTTGTGAAGTAACACACGGTACATGTGCTGTAGATTTCCACTTGAAAAATGAGATGATATTTAAACACATCACACTCCAATTTCTAAGTTTGAAAGGTTTTCTTCATATTTTCAAAACATGTGCCTTCCTCATCAATTTGTCTTTAAAATATAGATAAAACAGATTTTCATATTTAAATCTTCTGTTTCTTGCTTCTTGGCTCTGCTACTTCAGGCGACAAAGGCTAATCACATCCATTTAGTTGAGAAGGTAAACATTTCAGACCGAAAAAGGTGTTACTAATGATTTTATCCATTGTTGTAAAAATAATAGCTTTGGGACTGTTAAAATAGATTATTGTTATTTGTTTTAATATCTGAAATGATTTTTATGGCACATTATTATTTTCTGACTATCTTTTTTTTTTACCACAGTTTCTGCCATTTTGAGACTTTTTTTTTTTTTTTAACTAGCAGCCATTTTATGAATAGTCACAGAATATCATTGCCATCACATTACACCAGGAAGCTGCATGTCCTGACCTTGTTACCCAGAACATTTTTAAAACTATGGCATGCTCATCCTGGGGTCCAGAATCATGATCTGCTTCAGTCAGGAAAAGGCCACAATTAAGTGATTTGTAAAGAAACAGGAGATGGGAGTAGTGAAGAACTTGCCAGCATCAGGTACAAGAAAAGCCCTGGATGAGGCAGCAGTAAACCTAATTAATACATTCGCCTTTGGGATGTGTGAGGCAGTTGATGAATGCAGAAAAAAAAAATCTATATGGCTATATGGAGGATGTGCAAACTCCACAAAGATTTCATGTGGTTGGTATTTAACTAATTTATCCAAATGTTTGTTATTAGAGCTGCTGAGGTAAAGTTTTGTCTGCTCCATATGCTATCTGAAGTTCTTTCATGGAAGCAGCAACATTCTTGTCATCAACTGTCCGCACAAAATGGCCCTAATTGTCAATCAGCTATTACTGCTTAACTTTACAAGCATGTTATTTCAAATAGTTTGCACACAGAATTATACATTATTATGTGATAGTAAGGCTATACATAAAACATTCTTAATTGTACTTTACATAATGCAATCCAGTGTCAAGGGGGCTGAAGCCTATCTAAGCAGCACTGGAGATATGAGGAATGGAAACAGCACTGGGCAAGATACAGTCTGTTTCATGACCTGTTACACAGTCCACTTAAACATCGACCAGTTCGGAAATACCAATCAACTAAACCTTCATGTGTGAGGGTGTGCGTGGAAACCCAGTACAGACACTGGGAGAGTGTGCAGACTCTGTAACAGTGAGCGACTGGGTATGGAGTTTGAACCCAGGACACTGGCTCCATGAAACACTAGCACTCGCCCCAATGCCAACCTATAGTAAGATCAGACAAGAAATAATTATTCCTACATATTTACAGTATGTTACCAGACTTTCATTTTTGTTAAGTGTAATAATTTGATTATTTGACGCTGAGAAAAGAAAATGAATTTGCTCTCTAAGGCACATACTACTTTTCCAAATAGTGTAAAATAAAATGGAATGACTTTTAATGCTTTTCTCCACATTGCCTCATTAAAATATGGTAAGATAAAAAGAAAATTATTGTAACATACCATAAAAACAAAATACTATATGATAGAAAATCGAAAAGTTGATACTTACTTTGGTTTGGGTTTCGCTTCATCTAAAAATGAACATGTGAAAAGAAAGGGAATTTATTCTTTACTATATATTTTTTAAAAAACAACAATTTCAGTAGCAGATAGATGAACAACTCTTGCTTTACATAATATTCATACGCAATCTTAGTGTGCCATCTACAAAAGTATTTTTACATATGATAATCTCTTCCACAGGGCAAATGCACAACATTGATACTCTTTCATTCACTGAAATTTTTGCTGCTATCTAAACTTCCAAAGAGAAAAGGAACAAAAGCAAATGGATTAAAAAGGCAACTTCATTAAAAACAAACAAAATCACTATACATTATTCAGATATTTATTTATACAATTTTGGTGTGCCATTCACAGGCTGCATTAATTAAAGACTTCTGTTTTTCATTAGCATGCAATCAATGTACCACTGGGGAGGCCAAATCATAATTTACTGAAAATAAAGGAGATGAATATGGCATTAGAAAGTTTACATATTTCAAAACAAACAAACAGTTCATTTAAGGCAGTAGAGGAGAAAGTGTTGCACAAGATTCAATCTAAGTTCTAAGAAAGTAACATTTCCTGGCTCTTTCATGTGTCATTTTTGGTTAATTTTTGTCATGGTCTAAATGGCCAAAAGATACGTGTATCTCTGCAGTCTGGAGTGGGTTCAGCTATGATCATCTAGCTTTGGGATTGTGAAAACCACAGATTTGCAAGGCTCTGTTTTGAAGACGAACTGTAGCTGAGATTTTTTAAGAGTTCTCCAAGAGCCTACTTGTATAGAACAGACAGGGTCTGATCAAGAGGTATGTGCATCTTAAAATCCTGTTACAAAAAAAAGTACAGTATTTCACACAAAAAAAAACTATTGATTAACCAAGAAAAGCTCATATACACTGAAAAAATGTAAATATTGGAATTGTTTAATCTAGTTATGTCAACAGGTTTTACGTGACTTGTAAAATTAATCATTAACTAGTATAATTAATTAGCCATCTATCCATTATCCAACCCGCTATATCCTAACACAGGGTCACGGGGGTCTGCTGGAGCCAATCCCAGCCAACACAGGGCGCAAGGCAGGAAACCCACCCCGGGAAGGGCGCCAGCCCAGCGCAGATGATTAATTATGAAATCATTTATTAGTTAAATTGCAATGATAATTAATTTGTAATAAATGTTTTGCTGCTGTTTTACCATTAGTCCAATGTGAGTGTCATGGGGAACAGACAGCCATCCTGAGTGGGACGGAGGTTGGCTTCCAGCCAGAAAAGGAAGCCACAACTGAAGGACAAGAGGCGTCTGCCACCCATAGGAGTATCCACAGGGAAGACTTATGGGACAGTCCTGTTTGGGTCATTTGTTGCCACCAGGGGGAGCTATAAGGGATCGATATGACATCTTTAATAGACTTCCACCTGACCTGGAAGTGCCTCCAGTGTGCAATGCTGAGGCACCAGAAGTGCTCCTGGATCTAGCATAAAAGAAGACAAGTTTTCTGTCAGAGTGGTCAGAGATGGGACGGGTATGGAGGAGGCTTCAAGGGAGGTGTGGAAGGAAGTGAAAGAGTTGTTTTGATAATTGTGTTATTAAGGAAGAGAATTGGGAGAATGGTGGAATTAAAAATACTAAAGAAGATTTTATTGTGTTGTGTGGTTGGGTCTTTGGTTAGTGTTTGTTCACAGCAAGTTGGTATTGTTGTTGTGTAGCTGCAAAATGATTTTATTTACTCAAACCTAAGGACTTTGCATATTCTTAGTTAAATGAATATGTTCATGTTCAACTACACAAGGTGGTCCATTAAAATTAACACATACATTTTATCAACATATGCAATAAAACAAGAAAAGTTCTATGAGAACAGGCAATGATTCACACAATAATGTGTATAGTGAAAATGATTTGTTTTTATTGATTGCACTTTCTGAACAGTCCTGCAGTTAGTTAGCAGTCATGTTGCACTAGCAAAGAAGAAAAAAACAGCTTTTGTTATGTGGGGTGGGTGACAAGTTTGCCAGCGTATCATAAATCATATTACTAAAAATATTTTATTCTCCAACTGAACTGAGGTTTGCGGATCCTGTGGGTCACAATACAAAAAGGGAAGGCTGTGTTTACTAAATATCATAGTTATACAAATAATGGATAGTCATGTAAATAAAACCTGTTTATTTTAAGTGAAATCAACTCAATGCAACTGTGTACTGTAGAGTGAAAAAGAGCATGACATATACTGTATATAAAAATGTGTTAATTTTGAGTAAGATTATCATAAAATAGGTGAATAATGACAACAATTCCCGAGACACATTATGTCTCTATTTAAAAGAAATAATCTGATGGTGTTGTTTCAACGTTAATTGTGTTTTTATGTCAAAATAACTTAAAATAGATATACTGTATATTTTGATAGTTACAGCAGTGTCACCTTGCAAAAGAAATTAGAAATAGAAAAATTTTAAAAAATGCTAACTGTAAGTGACTTGCTCAGTACTGGCAGGTTGGAACAGAGTAAGGAACGCAAAAATACAGATGGAAATAATAATTTGTCACATCACTTTTTCAGGCGGTGCTGCAAATGCACATTTGCAATGCACAAATACATAAAAAAAAAGAAACAATTACTAATTTAGAATAGACTGTCATCAGAATAAATTAATAAATAAGAAAATTAAAAATATATAGAAAACCATAAGAATAGGGTAGCTGTAGTGAATATATGAAAAAAACAGTAAGTCTCAATTAAGGTTTAAAATACATTTTAATTTCTAAAAAATGAGACCAGAAAAAGCTCTAATGACATCAGAAAAAAGCTAAGTTTTATATGAGAAAAAATGCAAATAAATATCAGGGAAGAGGTTTTTGATTAAAGAATGAGTTAATCAAACTTTTAACACAAGCCCAATAACTAAATAACAATAAGAACAAACTGAGCAGCTTAACAACAGACTATTAAATGCCAAGAACTCTGCTGGGTGCATAGAATTAAAACTATAAATGTCCATTTGTGTTTGTTGCTTCATGTGTCAGTGTTGTTTTGAGACCTCCTGTATAGGTGAAAGACAGACTTCTCTATTACTTCCACTGTCGAGTTTTTTCTTTAGGGTGCCTCTTCTTCTTTTTAGCAGATGCACTACTTGTTGACAAGGATTTAGCGAAAACAGGAAAAAGCACACGTGTCATGTCTTCCATCGCGCTGCTACTTTTGCGGGTACTTTAGCGGAAGTGAAGTTATAAACATATGTTGCATGCTTATTGATGCCTTATTTTAAATATAGTTCATAATAGATGCTCAAGATGTCCATGGGTTATTTTTTTAATTTCACAGCTCAATTAGTAGTTAATGAGAGCAATCTGGACAGAGGGTATTCAGATATTTTCAAGGGATCCATCTGGAGAGAATTAGGCCGGGTTTAAACTTCATGCGATGCGACGCATGCTCCAGTGGATGCTACTGTATATGCAAGCGTTGTACTGTTAATACTTGTGCACATACTTTACGTAAAACTGGAAGATTCCACCAGGTATATATCATCATGGTGAGAAAGCGTTCGGCTTTTGCTGTGTTGTGAATTGCCTGAAACATCCATTAAATTCCAAGGACACCTTGCCCCAATACAGTGGAACCTCTGTTCACGACCATAATTCGTTCCAAAACTCTGGTCGTAAACCGATTTGGTCGTGAACCAAGCAATTTCCACCATAGGATTGTATGTAAATACAATTAATCCGTTCCAGACCGTACAAACTGTATGTAAATATATATTTTTTTAGTTTTTAAGCACAAATATAGTTAATTATACTATAGAATGCACAGCGTAATAGTAAACTCAATGTAAAAACATTGAATAACACTGAAAAAACCTTGAACAACAGAGAAAACTAACACTGCAAGAGTTTGCGCTATAGTGTTAGGAACCGCTCGCTAAAAACACTTTTTTTAATGAGTTTTAAGCACAGGGAAAAAAATGAACATTTGAAAAATCCGTAATTTAATAAACCACCAAGAAAAGTAACATTGCCACAATGCACGCTATGAACCGATCGCTGTAAACAGAACTGAAAACAAAAACAAGCCTTTTTTACCTTATGCGTCCAGCCCTCCCTCTTTCGCTTGCTCGCTCTCTCTTTCGTGTGTGCGTGTGTCACTTTCGTGAGCCTGGAGCGCCTGTGTGTGTGCCTCTGTCTCGCGCGCCTGTGTGTGTGTGCCTCTGTCTCGTGTGTGTGTGTGTGTGTGTGTGCCTCTGTCTCGTGCGCCTGTGTGTGTGTGTGCCTCTGTCTCACGTGCCTGTGTGTGTGTCTCTCACGCGCCTCTGTGTGTGTGTGTGTGTGTGTGCCTCTGTCTCGCGCGCCTGTGTGTGTGTCTCTCACGCGCCTCTGTGTGTGTGTGTGTGTTCCTCTCGCGCGCGCCTGTGTGTGTGTCGCACCCGCTCGCATGTACTGAACATGTACAAACCTAAAGGGACACTGGCTTGTTCGTATACCGAGTGTGTGGTCACAAAAGTTTGGCGAACTTTTTGGTCGTAAACCGATTTGTACGTGTACCGAGACGTTCGTGAACCGAGGTTCCACTGTATGTCTGAAAAAGATGTTTAATAATTACATCCATCAATCCAGGGATACGCCCATTCCAGCAAGCATCGGATGCGAGACAGAAACAATCCCTGGACGAGGCATCAACTCATTGCAAGGTGAACACAAGCATACACGTACGTTAGCATCATTTTAGTGTCACCAAATCCCCAAACCTTCACATCTTTGGAAGGGAACTGGAGCACACCTTACAAACTCACCAGGAAAACATGCAAACTCCAGGCAGGGAATACCAGGGACGTGACTCCCTGCGAAGTAGCAGCGCTACCGCTCTGCCACTGTGCCACCCCCATATGTGTAATTATTAACAGTATTCATTATTTAAATGAAGTTAACAATTTATCTGTAAAATAGCGATTAACAACTGGGTCGGTTTCAAGATGACGTTTACGACGGTCTACTTTAATGAAAAAATAAACTATGAGGTTAAAGTGGACATTTCAAGATTAAAGACAAAATTTCCACCTTAATCACAAAATAGACCTTTTCACTTTGCCCTTAATTTTTTCTCTGTGGCTCAAATAAAAAAAAAGATGGCATAGAAGATGGTATGTGAGACTTTTAAAATGGGGAATATGCAACACTTGAATAAAAAAGCTCCACAAATGCATTTGTATGTCAGCATTTTGCTTCACCACATCAAAGCATTAATCAAACATCGAAGCACGCACATCGCTCCTGTAGGAACGGCATAGCAGCTTTCTGTCACATATAGATAGTGAACAGATACTCTGACGTCACATTTGACTTTATCACACTTTACCTCCCGACTTTTTGCTGGTACTGCAACTTGTGCACATGTCACATTAATTTTTGAGGATGTGCTCAGAAGACACATCAAATGAACACTGGGAACGTGTGCCAACCATGATGCGTGCGTGTACGCATTCTAAACGTGAAGTATAAACCGGCCCTTAGAAACTATCACATTGAGAACATCTTTGGGATATGTGCTAAATGTTATCATTAAAGTGATACCGCAAAATACCTTTTTAATAAAAATTCTGTTCAACTTTCAGTGTACGCACTGTGCATGCTGTGTTAAGCCTTGTAAGCACCACTGCTAGTTTGTAAGGTACTTTTGTGTGCAAAAAAGATCAGCAAAGCAATCACCTAAAGGTGCTGAACAAATCATACATCAACAAAACAAAACGTTTAGAAAAGAACTAGATAAACTTTACCTTCATCAGCTTCTGCAGAGACTACCCATTGAAAAAGAAACAAAACAAATTTAATATAGGGGTACTCAACTCTTTCAGTATGCAAATTTACTATATCATTTAACATATTTATTATTAAAAGGTTTAAATTATAGATTCTTTTGACCATATTCCTTAAAGGAAAATTTAAAAGATTTTTTTGTTAGTGCTTCCAGCTCATATCACTTAAAAATCTCTAAGGTGGGAGAAAAACTAAAATACTTGGAGAAGAAACCCACACAGACACTGTGGGAATATGCAAACTCCACATAGATAGTGACTGTGCTGGGGTTCACTAGTGGTATCTAAGAGATGTGAAGCCACATTGATAATGTCTTTTTAATTAGTTTAAATAAGTATTTAATATTATTTACAATTGACTTCTGAATACCTTAAAATGGAAAAAAAATTAATTTATTCCATTTGTTTTTTTATATAAAATCAAACAAGTATATTGTCAGGATGTAGCTTTGCTTCTTGAAAAGCAATAGGCTTAGCATAAAATGTCTTGTTTTGATTTAATAGAATTAATTTATTTAAATCATTTTAATAAAATTCAAAAACAGAAAACATCATGATACCCAAAGTAAATTCAAACCCTTTAAGCAATTTGCAAAGTTCTCCATGGTAATCAGGGGGTCCCATAAGTGCTTCATTGTCTGCTGAACACTAAAATCTTAATTTGCTCCTGTAAAATACAGAACATCTACTTGGCAGAATGATGTTAGTTAGAATGTACTGACATCAAAACTAAGCCAAGAAACATAAGCGGGACCCGTAATCAGAAACCAGAGCAGTAATTCATTAATCAGAGCAACAACAATGAAATGAGAGCTATAAGGTTTGGGTGAATCTATTTCTTGGACAAACAGCACAGCATAACAGCTTTTAAATAGCGTTAGGCTAGTGACATTGTGTGACATGACTTTCTTGGGCATGGCCTAGCAACTGGGAACCGAGCCTTAGCGTAGGTGCCCAATTTTTCCAGATCTCACAAAAAAAAAGTAAAATGGCATCATGGGAGAACAGCTGTTAATATCAATAAAAATCACTCAACATGGAAAAAAAAAATAAAAAATTTATTCAGTGGTCTTTAAAATCGCAGTTTAATGTTTCATTGAAAAGGTGAAAGGTGCCGCCGGCAAAAATTAAATAAGATCCCAGGTCATGTGATTTCATGTTACTATATACTGTACATATTTTAAGTAGACAAATCACATCATATGCAGATATGCAATCTGCAAACAAACTTCTGACCAGCATCACACAGTTCGCCACTTTTCATGAGACATCACATACATACTGTGTGTGCAAGGCTGAAATGGTTACTTCATCAAGCGGATTAAGCTAATTATATGCCATGTACCAGCTCACCACTCTGCCACAGACAACCGGTGCAGCATTTCATTTCAAGGGTAAAGCAGTGTTCCCCTACAATGTAAACTCTGTTAGTATCACAGTAACAACAATAGGGTATAGCAGGTTCACGGCTCAGCAATAGGTGGCTAAATAATAATTAATAAATAATCACGCCCCAGAGAGGGTGCAGGCACCAATTGGGTGCGTGTGTGTGTGAGTGTGTTTAGCTCCGTGATTAATGGTGGTGCTTGTTGGCTGCGCCGCATACACATGCGGAGGCAGGCAGATCAGTCCAACTCCTCAATGATGCCGCAGAGTTTAAGTTTTATAAAAGATACATTTTAGGCATCCCTAAGCAAGCTTTTACCACTTCTGGAGTGAATTGTGTACATGTGGGTCAAAATGTTCATCTACATATAATAACTCAAACCAAATACATCTCTTATCTTGCCAACTGCTTTTCCTGGTGAGGGCTGCAATGGAAGCAGGCCAATCAGGTCAATCCAGACTTCAATGTCCCCATTTACAGATTCCAGCAGTTCTTGGAGAATTTCAGGTTGTATCCATGGCCAACAACAGCTGAACTTAGTACAGTTTTTAACGGTTCTACAGTGTTTTCCAAGCTTGATTTACAGCAAGGCTACTTACAGGTACCTCTGCATCCTGACAGCAGGAATTCAACTGCTTTTATGACCCACATGGGAGCTTTCCATTATACACAGATGTCTTTTGGGCTCTCTTCAGCGCCTAGCTGTTTTCAAAAAATCATCTGCACCATCTTGCAAAACATGCCTTGTGTTGTAGTGTACCTGGACAACATAGTATTGCATGGCTCAGATACTGCAACTCATGATATATGCTTCAATTTAGTGTTTGTTGATCTGGCCCAGAATGGGCTCACTGTGAATGCAGAAAGTGCCCCTTTTCTGCCTCAGCAGTAGACTTTGTTGGTTTTTGCCTGTCAGCACATGGTATTTCACCATTACAGTCAAACACAGATGCTATACACAATATACCTGAACCATCAACTGCATCCAAAATAGTTTAATTTGTGGGAATGACGGCATTCCCACCTCCGCTTTTTTCCCAATTACCCATCAACAACTGTGCCACTATGACAACTGCTGCAAAAAGGTACACGGTGGGACTGGCAGAAGGACCACTCTAACCTGTATTCATGGGGAAACCTGGTGGTATCAGTCCAACATTTACTTCATCAATTATGACGACACTTGCTTTGATTGTAGGAAGGACCGTGCTTCACTGATTCCCAATCCTTTGGTTGACCCTTAGAGCGAATTGGGGTGGACATTGATCCCTAGGTCCCTAGGTTAGAGGATATAAGTACATCCTTGTCCTAGTAGATTATTCTGCCCGATGCCTTGAGGCTATCCCACTGAGAACAGCCACTTCCAAAAACATCACATGGGAGCTAGTACTGGTCTTTGCACGTGTCAGCATCCCCAAAGAAGTTTTAAAAGACCAAGGGACACCTTGTACCTCGGAAACGTTCAGGGAAGTCACCAAATTACTCAAAATTAAGCACTTAAAGACTGCAATATATCATCCTCAAACTGACGGTTTAATCAAACCCTTAAACAAATTCTTTGTAAGATGGTCAGTGAGGAATGGAGAAACTGGGATCAGTTACTCTCTCTCATACTTTTTGCCTATTGGGAGGTGCCAAGCAAGCCTCTAAAAGTAAACCTATGAAAAAATTGCAGGTAGAACAGGGCTGATGTTATTATTGTGGCAGGACCCTTTGGGAATTCAGGCCTGAAGACTGTATCATGGTCCATGTTCCCACCTCCCACTGCAAATTGCTTGCCCATTGGCAAGGCCTGTATGAGGTTAAAGGAGCAGAAGGTGACTGTTGACTATTTAGTTAAACAATCTAACTGTCAACCGAACAAGCAGGCTTACCATGTGAATTTGCTGAAACCGTGGAAGGAAAGGGTCCAAGATCCTTACTCTGGCCAGCCCCACTCTCTTTTAATTCATAAAAAAGAACTTAACTTTGACCCTAATTTGACAGCCAAACAAAGACGGGAACTGAAATTAGTAATCCTATCAGTCCCAGTAGTGGTGAACGAGAAGCCCGGTCAGACCTCTATGGTTGTGCATTATATCATAGTTGAGCCCTGGGTGATAATTGGGGAATGCCCTATCAACTCCTGGAGGCAAAACAACTAGAAGTGGGGCTTGAAATCAAGTAAATGTTGAATGTAAGTCTAATAGAGAAGAGTCATAGTCCCTGGTCTAGCCCGATCGTCTTGGTTCCTACGCCCAATGGGAGTTCTGTCGGCTTAGTCAAGTCTCCCAGTTTGACGCTTATCCTATTCTGAGCGGATGACCTGCTTGAGTGATTGGATAAGGCAAAATATTTGACCACCCTAGACATGACAAAAGGTTAATAGCAAGTTCCTTTAATGGACTCCACGAAGGTCAAAACTATGTTTAGTACCCCTAGTGGACATTGACAATATTGTGTTCTCCCATTTTGATCACAAAGTGCTCCAACAACGTTCCAGTGCCTGGTGGACAAAGTGCTACATACCCCCAATTCCTATAGTGTCGCCTACTTGGATGACGTCATCATCTATTCAAACACATAGAAGAAGCACTTAGAGCATGTTCAGGCCATGCATCATCCAAAAAAATGTTTATTTCGGTTAGAGGAGGACAAATATTTAGGCTATGTAATGGGCAGGGACACAGTGATACCGCACTGTTAAAAAGTTGATGCCATATTTAAATGGCCCCGTCTGAAGACCAAGGGGCAAGTCTAAGCCTTTCTCAGATTGGTGGCATATTACCACCAATTTGTCCTGCGCTATTCTGGGAGAGTGACGTCCTTGACAAATTTAACAAAGAAAGAGGCCCGAATAATGTGCAATGGGATGGAAATGTCAATGCTGTATTTCATGAACTAAAGTAGACCCTAACATCGGCACCAGTTTTGATGGCTCCTAACTTTTCTTTGGACAGGGAAACCAGGCATGCAGCAGTGGAACGGGAGGACTTGGCAATTAAGTGGGCAGTCACACAGTTAAATTATTTCCTCCTAAGTCATGAGTTTACTCTGGTCACCGACCATGCTGCCTTACAGTGGATGGTGGGGCACAAGGAGTCAAAACTTGCGAGTCACAAGGTGGATTTTGAGCCTCCATCCTTATACATTTACTGTTATTTATCACTGTGCTCTCTTCAGGCCAATGCTGATGCTTTTTCTCAGGTTCACAATGTATTGGTTCAGACAGCCCGACCCAATGGGTCTGGGCTGAGAGGGGAAGCCATGTCACACATGTGCTCATGGAAAATGGTTTACGGGCTCGAATATAAGTTCTTGGCCAAGTCAGGTGTTGGAGCTGTTCTCTGATCCTTTCTCCTTCTGAAGACCATCAGAAGAACACATCCTTTCTTCCTTTTCAGACATTGCAACCTGATGATGCCACTTCTGGTTCTGGTCCCACAAGATCCCTCCTCTTCCCATTTCTCACATATAAATGCTGCAACTTAATTCTCTGATTCAGGTCTGTAGTGGACTTGTGTCTGTGAAGACCTTTATACAGTGTGTATATATATATATA
>JANRMT010062796.1:5097305-5116622 GCA_026402145.1 Polypterus bichir lapradei | reverse complement strand
TGTTACACGTGGTCTTCCACTGCGAGGATGATCAGCTGTCCTTCCTGTCTCCCTGTAGCGCTGTCTTAGGCGTCTCACAGTGTGGACATGGCAATTTATTGCCCTAGCCACATCAGCAGTCCTCATGCCTCCCTGCAGCATGCCTAATGCACGTTCACGCAGATGAGCAGGGACCCTGGGCATCTTTCTTTGGGTGTTTTTCACAGTCGGTAGACAAGTCTCTTTAGTGTCCTGCGTTTTTAGAACTGTGACCTTAAATGCCTACTTTCTGTAAGCTGTTAAGGTCTTAACAACCATTCCAAAGGGGCATGTTAATTAATTGATTATGGTTAATTGAACATGCATGGAAAACATTGTTTAAACAATTTACAATGAAGATCTGTAAAGTTATTTGGATTTTTAAAACATTATTGTTGAAATACACAGTCCTGAAAAAGGGACGTTTCTTTTTTTGCTGAGTATATATATATATATAAAATCAACCACGAAGAACCAGGCAGGAGGAAGCTTATCCATTGTATATTTTATCTGTCCATCACAGCAGCCTTTGAGAGAAAAGGTCGCAAAGTAAAGACAGAGAGCGATATTTATTGATAATTGAATTTACATAACAGTGTAGAATGAATGCTTATTCTGATTTGTTCACTAGCTTGTATTCACTCTAATTGGTTAAAAGACATGAAGTGTTTTAGCAGAGAGCATTAACTAGTTTACAAACCCCAAAATAAAAGTCTTTATTGCACTTTATGCGCAATAACTATATTACACCTAAATGATTATGTGACCCCTAATTCTCATTTTTTCTTCCACGGTCCATGTATTGTGTGTAGAAGTTGAACCCATGATGGAATGGTGTCTATCACAGTTTCCTGCTTATCTTGTGTCCTTTGATCCCAGTAGAACCCTACACAAAATCACAACCTAACCTGCATAAATGGAAAAAAATCTTTGTATGTGGATACTTTTAAGGGTTACATTAACACCATTAGAGTTCATTTAACACTGACAATTTTGCTCTGTATAATAGTTAATGATAAACGTAGGTTCATAAAATGTAGCAATAGAATTTTACAAGAAAAACAATCTTAAGACACTGCACAGACATAAAATAAAATCTAAAAAGTTACCAGCGTTGATTTTCTTAATATGTGAAGAATGTTATATACACAAATAAGGGGCAATAACACAAACGTCCTGCTGTTTCCAATTTGAGTTTCTCATGTAATCTGATGAGAGTCCAGTTAAACAAGACTTGAAAATATGTTACATAACACATTTACTGTTGCACTGTA
Organism: Polypterus bichir lapradei; assembly: GCA_026402145.1. Lineage (NCBI taxonomy): Eukaryota > Metazoa > Chordata > Cladistia > Polypteriformes > Polypteridae > Polypterus > Polypterus bichir. The sequence continues at coordinate 5,115,330 of JANRMT010062796.1, read as the reverse complement.
TGGTTGTACAGCAATCAAGGTTTTAAAGTATCCATATATTAATTTTATAAAGAGTTTTCTTCCACTACCCATCTGTAAAATACAGACCTTGGATGGTATACCAATCCACTATGACTCACAGCAGACCATTTTAATGATGCTGATAAAAGTAACATTATTTCTTTGAATTTTGGCTGGAAAACAGAAGACATTAAAATTTAATGGTGGATCAAGTGCTGAACTGCCAATTTTTAATAAGTACTTGGTTTTGCTGAGAGCAAAATTTTGCAACGTAATCTTTGTAAGAATGAAAAAATTAATCATCTTCTAATTTTTTATGAATAAAGTCTTTTAGTTACTTTTGCTGTAGTAGATAAGTAATATTGTGGATCAGACTAGGAAAGGGTGATCTGAAAATCTGCTGCATAAGAAATGATTTTGAACTGTAAAAGAAAGATTCTTACCTTGTTGAACAACACTGAAATAAAAATATCTTCAGCAAATCAGTGTATTAGACTAGACACAGAAGGTCAAAGCTCCTTACCTTGGTCTCTGCAAAATGAATTAAAAGAACATTAACTTTGGCAATAAAATATTATACATAGAATAATATTCCTCTTGCAATCATCATAGACACCAAAAATGTTGCAGTACATGTCATGCATGTGCACTTGGGATCACCTTCAGGGCTTCAGAAAGGTAAATGATACCACCCTGGATTGAGGGGAGGCACTGTCACTTAATTTCTTTTTTTCTTCACCTGCAGTTCCAAGAACCTTAGTGAAAGCAAATGATCCTGCCTACGGAGCCTGAAGAAAGCCGCCTGGTCAGGACCAGTTAAAAAGGGGTGTGTCCAGAGAACGTCATCTCATTCTGGACCCAGATGTCAAGGTGGAAGGAGATCCCTGAAAAGTGCATAACAATAATTCTTTACATTTATATCTCACTGCTCAAAGTGCTTTCCATGCAGGGATGACCCAGACATAAACAAACGATCTCCTTACTGCAAGGCAGCAGCGTTACCACTGTGCCACCTGCACACTGTCACACACGCATGTTTAGGAGACAACTAAAGGGCTTGAGTACATGTAATTCCATGCCAGACCAGGAGTGGTGAAGTGCACTAATTCTCCCTCTCGATCTTTTGCAGACCATTCTAAGGAAATCCCGCCCAGCTCTGGGGCAGCCACCGACATCACTTCCGGTTCTGATGACACCACTTCCTCTACTGGCCTTTAAAGCTGCCATCTTGTGTATAATGAATCAGTTCTGTTTTTGACTCTGTTGTGTGAACATGTCTGTTCTTTGGAATCAATTTTGCAGCTGGGAAAAATTATACAGGTGGCTGCCCCAAACCTTCTCAGGGTCTTATGGTTGTTTTTTGACAACACATAGTCTATTTTGAGTGCTATTGTTAAGGCTATTTTGGCTGAGTTGTTGTTCATTATACTGTAATTCAAACGTTTTAGTTTTCCTTTTATTCAATGGGGTTGTCCGGCTGGCTCCCCAAGGTCATGACGTTCTGCTTATCAAAAGTTTATAATTTTTTAAATGTTAATTTCCTTATATTTTGAAGAGGGATTTTCATTTTAGTACATGTACAGTATATTGCCTTGCATCGACTTGGGACTTGAGTAATGAGATTTCTGTATGTTGTGTGTAACTGCCAAACTTTGTGTTTGTAAACAATTATTTTTTCATGATAAGTAATGAGGTGAATGAATCTTATTTGAAAGCATGCTTGTATCATAAGTAAACTCTTCTCTTTCTGCTTATTAAATGTGAACAGCTGGCACAGAAGAATAATGTTGAACAGAATCAGACAATCAATTAAATGCAGTCTTGATTAGCTGCAAATTGTCAGCTTATCCTGATAATGTGAATTAACACAACTCTATGGCATTTTATCAAAAGACCTGAAAACCGATGCAGCTGAGCTGGCAGGTGTTTATGATGACATTTTTAGCATTCCACTTCCGTTCCAAACTATTCTTATTACACAAGAAACTGCTTATCACTCCACCCCCCTCTACTATCACCTTGCCCTGCTCCGTAACACCTATGGATCCTCATACTGGCAGCAGGATGGTGACTTGACACTCTGTGGGGAGTAGAATGACCTCTGAATCTTAGTGACACAAAGGAACTAATCGTGGACTTTTGTACTCCATTTAAATTGAAAGCAATAAGGCCCTGTTCACAGTACTATATTTTCCTTTAAAAATGCAGATATTAAACTTCTGAAAACACTCCCCAGAGCTGTGTACCTCTAAAAGTGCAAATATGTAAAATAAAACAGGTAGATTCTAAATAAACAAAGTGTCACTCCTTCTGAGCAGTTTTAATAAGGCACAATATTAACCCATTGCTGCCATTGAGCAGATATGCAGTGCTGTTCGTTTAGTATTATTTCAGCTGATAATAGCAACTTATAATGAAGTTGCCTCAGTTTTTATTTTTTTGCATATTTATACATAAAAAACCTAAAGTTTGTCTGTATTATAAGTTAGACTATACTGGAAATAACTGTAAAGTTTTTTAAATAGTTGCAGTTGTTTTAGTGTAATTCTCTAATAGAGAGACAAAAATTTAATTTTACACAACCACACAGTCATACATATACATACACACACACACACATATATATATATATATATATATATATATATATATATATACACAGTGGAACCTCGGTTCACAAACGTCTCTGAACACGTAAAAATCGGGTTACGACCAAAAAGTTCACCAAACTTTTGCATCTGTTCACGACCACACACTCGGATGACGAACAAGTCAGTTTCCCTTCCGGTTCGTACGTGCCGATGATTTCTGTACGTGTTCAGTTTCTCCATGTACTGTATATTGTTCTCGGTGCATCACACAGGGGGACACTCCCTCAAAACTGTAACCTCCTCTCAACCCAGCTTCCTCCTGTGGTATAGCAGGTCCACAGCTCCCGTCAAAAAGGCCAGTTTTAATAAATAATCACCGCACTCGCGGCTTAGCGAGGGGGCGTGGTGGTGTGTGGCTGAAGCGATTCCTGAGGAGTTTGTGATGTGGGCGTTTCTCACCTAAATGCACAGGTGAGAGGCGGTCCGCATCCGTAATTGTTGCCAGGAGCTGCTGATTGCCACAACTACAACACCGCTTCATAAATAGAAGTGCAAGTTGGCTAAAGGGAAAAAGAAGAGAACAGGAAAGAACTGGAGGTTGCAGGAGAAGGCAGGAAGCAGGAGGAGAATGCCGGTGCAGGAGAGAGAGAGAGAGAGCGCAAGAGTGAGCTCATGAGAGAGAGAGCGCAAGAGTGAGCTCATGAGAGAGAGAGTGCGAGAGTGAGCGCAAGAGAGAGAGAGAGAGAGAGCGAGCGAGCTGCTGAATAGGGAGCCTGGGTGTTTGTCTCAGTGTTATTCAATGATTTTACATTTAGTTTACTATTACACTGTGCATTCTATGGTATAATTAATTATTTTTGTGCTTAAAAATCTTTAAAGAAAATATATTTACATACAGTTTGTACGGTCTGGAACGGATTAATTGTATTTACATACAATCCTATGGGGAAATTACTTCAGTTACGAGTTTTGGGACGAATTATGGTCAAGACCTGAGGTTCCACTGTATGTGTATATATATATATATATATATATATATATAGTGGCATCCGGCTGGGGGGGAAGAAGACAGGGGACACCTGGAGCGGTGGATTTGGCGCTGCACTTCTGCCACACGGGGGCGTGTCTGCGGAGGAATGCCGGGAAGCAGCTGGAGCCCATCCGGGTTCCTATTTAAGGGGCCACCTCCCTTCAGTCGAGAGCGGAAGTCGGGTGGAAGAGAGACGGAGCTGGAGAGAGGACTGGAGGCGGCCAGGAGAAAGGCAAAAGGACTGTGAGGCCTGGACATTGGGGAATCGGTGCTGGAGGTACTGGGGGTGCATGTAACATACATTTGTAAATAAAGGGTGTTTGTGGGTGACATGAACGTGTCTGCCTGTCTGTGTCCGGGTCGACTTCCACAATATATATACAGTATATATATACAGGGTGGTCCAGATCTAATTATGCAGATCCAGATCTTCTGGATGACTTTGATTTATGCAGGGACGATTCCAGTTTGGCACAAAGAAGATTCTTCTTGTCGTCAGTTCACATACTTCTTGATGGTCTGGGATTTTTCGGGTGATTTTCTATGCAACAAACTTAAGTTATAAAGTAATGAAAATTGCATAATTAGATCTGGACCACCCTATATATATATATATATATATATATATATATATATATATATATATATATATCTTGTCACGCTTGGGTCACAGATTTTGCACAGGTTGTAGAAAACAGGAATTTTATTCAAACACTACAAACAAACATTTGTTTCTTTTTCAAAAGCTTAAACGTGCTCCACGACAAGTCAGGGATGACAGTTCCGCTAGGAGCAGAAAATGTCAGAGAGAGAGAGAGATAAAAGCAAAACAATCAATTCCAAAACTGACAGGCGCTGCACAAGGCTTTTAAGTTAGCGGAGTACCGCACGAGAGATTTATTACGCGTTATAGCGCAAGTGAGAAGGGTAAGGAGCAATGTGAAGGTAGACTGTGTTTTAGGGTTATTCCCAGGGGCGTTTGTGTCCTCTTGGGGTGTGATCACCCTTCCAAGCTTACACCCTCCCCCTCAGCTTTATTCACATTCTCGTGAATCAAGCGAATCTCTGTACCAGGTTCAGGTTCATGTAGCCGTGATAATGTGTCTGCGTTGACGTGTTCAGAGCCTGGTCGATGTTTTACTGTGAAACTGTAAGGTTCTAAGCCCAGAAACCATCTCATGAGGTGAGAGTTTGTATCTTTCTGTCGGTATAACCATTGAAGTCAAGCATGATCAGTTACCAAAGTGAAATTTCGACCCCACAAGTAGTAACGAAGCGCTTCCACAGCCCACCTAATTGCCAAGCATTCTTTCTCAATTGTAGAATAATTATGCTCTCTAGGAAGTAATTTCCTACTCAAATATGTGATTGGATGTTCTTCTCCATCAAAAATCTGTGACAGGACTGCGCCTACACCAAATGCACTTGTGTCTGCTTGTAAGACAAAAACCTTTGTGAAATCCGGGTTCCTTAGAACCAGATAAGAAGACAAGGCTTTTTTTAAATCACTGAAAGAACGTTCACAAATTTCTGTCCATAAGATAGGTCGGTTTTTCCTGCCTTTAGTAAGTTCTGTAAGAGGAGCAGCTCTATGTGCAAAATTTGGAATGAACCTTCTGTAGTAACCAGCAAGCCCCAGAAAAGCGCATACCTGTTTCTGTGTTTTTGGCCTCGGGTAAGCAAGCATTTCTTCTATTTTCCTTAATTGTGGCCTAAGTAAACCCTTGCCCATAGAATAACCTAAGTAATGAGTTTAAGACATGCCCAGTTTACATTTCTTAGGGTTAACAGTAAGGCCAGCCTGTCTCAAGCTTTCAAGAACAGCTTGAAGCCGCTCTAAGTGTGTTTGCCAATCATAACTGAAAATCACAACGTTGTCAAGGTATGCCCCGGAATATTCAGAATGAGGACACAGGATCTGATCCATCATACGCTGAAAAGTTAGAGGTGCCCCATGAAGACCAAACGGGAGTCTTGTAAATTCATAGAGTCCATCAGGAGTCGCGAATGCCATTTTTTTTACAACTGCTAGCCTCTAAAGGCACCTGCCAATAACCTTTCGTGAGATCTAGCGTGGAGATATAGCTCGCCTGACCCAGTTTTTCCAACAGTTCATCGACACGGGGCATCAGATAAGCATCGAATTTAAAGACCTTATTCAAGCATCTGAAATCGATACAGAAGCGAACCGAACCGTCTTGCTTTGGTACTAATACGACCGGGCTGCACCAGTCACTTTTACTTTCATGAATTACAACTAATGTCAGCATCTTTTTTACCTTTTCGCACACAATATTTCATCGCGCTTCCAGTATCCGGAATGGCTGCATCTGTACGCGAACATCAGGTTCAGTAGTGATTTTATGTTTTGTAATGTTAGTCTTGCCTGGTAAATCTGAAAAGACATCAGTGTTCCATTCGATCAAAGATAACAGTTCAGTCTTTTGCGTGTCAGTAAGATCGTTACCAATGGCAACATTAGTCTGAGAAACAGCAGCCAAGGAAGTGTTAACCTCTTGTCGGTCGTGCCATTCCTTCAAGAGATTAATGTGTAAAATCTGGAATGGTTTGCGCCAGCCTGGTATTCTAACCTTGTAATTTACATACATACGCTCCTCAATAATGGCAGGGCCCTGCCATTTAGCTAAGAATTTGTGTGGGTCGGACGGCACCAGTACCAAAACACGACCACCAGGTTTGAATTCACAGAACGTACTGCGCCTATCGTAAAGACGCTTCTGAGTTTCCTGTTCTCGTTGTTGATGCTCCACAGCAATGGAGGAAAGCATAGAAATTCTGTCCTGCAACAAAATTACCCGATCTGCAAAGCTTGGTCCTTGGGCTGTTGTTTCGTTACCTATCCATTCCTCTTGTACCACATCCAGGATGCCTCGTGGCCGTCTGCCGAATAACAACTCGAATGGACTCAAGCCAGTGGACGCCTGTGGGGATTCTCGCACCGCGTACATAACAAAAGGCAGGACAGAGTCCCAGGTTGTGGGATCATTATGAGCGACTCACCTGATCATCAGTTTCAAAATTTTGTTAAATCACTCAGTCAAACCATTCGTTTGTGGATGGTAAACAGTGGGACTCAATTTCTTAATAGCAAAGCTGTCACACAATTGTTTCATCACGTGAGAAGTAAAGGTGTGCCTTGATCAGTTAGGACTTCTCTAGGGATGCCAACATGAGTAAAAATATCACACAGAGCTTTGGCTACAGCCGAGGAGTTGGCCTTTTTCAGGGCAATCGCCTCTGGATATCGTGTTGCATAGTCAACCAACACCAGCAAATATTGGTACCCATTCTTAGTCTTAGGTAAAGGGCCTACAATATCAAATCCCACCTACTGAAAGGGAACTTCTAAAATGGGCATAGGACAAAGGGGAGCCCGAGGAGGCTTATAAGCGGAGACGATCTGGCAGTCAGGACATGAAGTACAAAATCGTTCAGCATCTTTTCCCATATTCAGCCAATAAAATCGTTTTGATAACCGCTCTCTGGTTTTGTCAGCACCAAGGTGCCCTACCAAGATGTGAGAGTGTGCCAGATGCAAAAGAGTTTCCCTATGTACTTCAGGTACAACCAGTTGTTCAATAAATTCCCCCTTTAAATGATCTGAGATCACTCTGAAAAGGCAACCATTCTTTTCTATAAAGTGCGGGGTTTTCACTCCCCCGGAATCACGCTCTTGTTAATAAGAGTCATTGGCAGAGCGAGCTTGTTTAAATGCATATTCCAATGAGCTATCATTATGTTGCAAACGTACAAAATTTGATTGTTCGCTAATGCTCAGTTTATGTTCGGAGGCGTTCACAATCTGAGAAGATGTAGATGGTCCAGCCTGCCACTCTGGAAAACTGTCGGGGGTGTCCTCCGTCTCGCTGGAGAGATCGGGTTCAATATCTAATTAGGGCTCTAGATTTTCCCCGGCCGCTACCAGTTCTTCGTCTTCATTTTCTTCTTCCCCCCCCCCCCCCGCTAAGTTCAATAGGCGACTGGACAACTGGTGCCCGACATTTATTAATTAGTTTAGGAAAGAGGGCATTTCTCCGTCCTATGAGTAATGGCCAGGGGCAGGAGTCTGAAACTGCAGACCAAACTTTAAAGTGGCAACCCTTATAAGTTAAAGGAAGAAGTAATGTCTGATAGTCTTTAACATCACCATGTACACAGCGTATTTTTACAGTCTCAGTGTCACTAAGGCATCTTTCATCAAGACATTCTCATCTGACAACACAAAGGTCACTGCCCGAGTCCAACAATGCTGAGACCTCTCTGCCCCTCAATTTCACAGGGATTAACAAGCCATCTTTTTCATCTGAAGAATATGTAATATTTGAGCAACAAACCTCGGCCAGTCCAATTTCCATTGATTGAGCTGGAGACAAGCGACATTCTCTTGCCAAGTGGCTGGGTTGATCACACCGGAAACATCTACGGTGGGCTCCGCTGCCAAAATATCCTCTGCAACATTCACGTCTTCCCCGGCCTGCTACTACTGTCTCCCCAGAAATAGGCATCTCATCTACGACCTGATTTCCCAGGGGCCTTCCTGACCCCATTCGATTTTCAGGTCCTGTAGCTTGTCGATGTTGTAGCTATTGATCGAAGCGACGAGAATGTTCTGGACGTTCGTTCACAGGTTGCGAAGCAGCGCCAAATCCACCGCTCTTTCTCCAAGCGGACTGTGAACCCTCCAATTGTCTGGACATAATCGTGAATAATTTTATATCATGACACACAAATTCATCTCGAAAAACTGCAAGTATCCCGGCCAATAATATATTCATGGCAACTTCAAACCAGCAGTGCACTTTATGTATCAAATCTTGAATTTGCGCACGGATTGGGCCATCCATGTTTAGTTTCCAGTCGTTAAGTGCAAAACCTTTAGCCATTCAAAATAAGTCTTCGGCGGCATCCATCTGTGCAAGCTGGTACCACTTGTCACGCTTGGGTCACAGATTTTGCACAGAGACACAGGAGGTTGTAGAAAACAGGAATTTTATTCAAACACTGCAAACAAACATTTGTTTCTTTTTCAAAAGCTTAAACGTGCTCCATGACAAGTCACAGATGACAGTTCCGCTAGGAGCAGAGAATGTCAGAGAGAGAGAGAGATAAAAGCAAAACAATCAATTCCAAAACTGACAGGTGCTGCACTGTGACGATGCAGGTTCTGGGTCCACGCTCCCATTGCTGTTCGGGAGCCCTTCAACCCAAACACCATCGGTAATGTTACCGATGAGCTAGTCAGTGAAGGCAATAAACATCTAAGCAAGGGGATGGTTAAAAAAAAGGTGCAACAGTGCTTTTATTAAAACAGTCAACAAAACAGGTGTTCAAATAAATAGTGCAGTGATGCCCAAAAAGTTCAATAAATAAATAATCCAATAAAAGAAACGAGGAGGTTAAAACAATAAATAGAAAAAAAACAATCCTTAAAACCAGAGGTTAAAATGTTCCTACAGGAAGCAGTCTTTAAAACAACAACAAGTCCGGTGCCTTCAATTAAAACTAGCGTCCCTCTTGCTTCACCCATCAGGGCCCGGCAACAAGGGAAACGCTCACTCTGCAGCTGACCTTCTTCCTGCATCTACTACTGCTACTGCTGTCAGTTGCCTCACCGATCCTTGGCTCCGGTCGGCTCCTCCAGACAGCGACTTGGGAATCCCTTAACGGCCAAGGCTCTCACGTTAGGGACACCGCGTCCCAAGTCCCGACTCCCGCTAACTTCCGCGGAGAGTCCTACACCTTCCCAGTCACTCCCGCCCTACAAAACAATCTTCTGCGGGGGCGACCACAACCACTTCTCCCGGGTGTTGGCCAAACACCCAGGCTGCCTTCAGCTGCCTGCGAACGTTTGCTCGCCTGCTTCCTCCTGCACCGACTTGCTCGCCTGCTTCCTCCTTCCCTCTAACCTCCGTTCTCTTCCTTCTCCTTCATTCTTTTTTCCCCTTTCCAAAACCGACTCGCGCTTCTTTTAAATGAAGAGGGGCCATCACAGCTGTAGCCTTAGCCACGGGAGCAATCACGGATGTGGGCAGTTCCTCACCTGTGCACTCGGTGAGAAACGCCCACAACCCCGAGCGTCCCGCGGCTCGCTACAACAACGCCCCCCTCACGAAGCCGCTTCGGGTGCGGTGATTATTTATTTAAAATGGCCTTTGCTCAACGAGCTGTGGACCCACTATACCACATGCACAAGGCTTTTAAGTTAGCGGAGTACCGCGCGCGAGGTTTATCACGTGTTATAGCGCAAGTGAGAAGGGTAAGGAGCAATGTGAAGTTAGACTGATTTTTCAGGGGTATTCCCAGGGGTGTCTGTGTCCTCTGGGGTGCGATCACCCTTCCAGCTTACAATATATATTCCGCCACACCAGGAAGTGCCGCCGGAAGATCGTCACAGAGCAGCTGGAGCACATCCAAGTTATTATAAAAGCGGCTGCCTCCCTCCAGTTGGGAGGAAGAAGACGGAGCATGGGAGGAGAGGAGTAAAGGTGGCAGAAGTACTGAGAGACTAAAGGAAAGAAGGGACTGAGTTGGCTGATTAGGGCATTATGAGGTGCCGTGTAATACTGAAGACCATAATAAAGGTGTGTGCTTTGGATATTTGGTGTCATGTCTGCTGTGTACAGGGGGCTGGCTTACCACAATGCATATATATAGTTTGTGTATGTCTGTAATGTGTTTCAATGCACTTGCTATACATACGTTTTATGTTTGATTGTGTTTATCTTAGATGTCTTTCATATAATTAAACACCAGAGACATTAACATTAAAGTTGCATTTAAAAGAAAATAGACAGGTTTTCATTTACAATAAATCAAATGATTAATCAACACAATGGTTGATGCAAAAATATGTTTTTCTAATCAATTTTTATTGGTCATGAAACATTGGTGTAGTGGTTAATGCTGCAGCCTTACAGGGTATCAGGTTAAATTCTCAGCAAGGCCACTGCCTAAATCTTGTTGGTGTCCATGTGGGGTTTCACTTTCTAGCACAATATAGAATATGTACACCTTTTAGACTCTAAACTGGCCCAGTCTGCGCTAGTGTGTGGCAGCATTAGTGTGACCTGCGAGGGACTGCCTTATGTCAAGACATACCTTCCTACTTTATGCCCTAGCCCTCTGCACCATGCAAACAAGGCTTAATGGAAAACTTACTTTGTAAAAGAAAAGGACAGATGGATGACTATTTTCATGTGAAGAACCATTAAAGGTCGTCCAATAGTGCAAGTCAATGTATTAAATCAGTTGGTTTTGAGCTACACAAAATATATACAGTATGCATCTATTTAAGCATATCATCTGAGAGGCGTTTCAGCCTGAGTACAAAAATGTAGCATTGTAGGAGTTAAACAATACAAATACAAGAAACTGATGGGTAAAAATCAGAATCTAAAGTCACCTAAGTAAAAAAGGATTTATTTTAAAAATACAAGCTTTTAATGAAGTAATGTTATGATAATATATATATTTTACAGATTATTGGCTACTTCACAAAAATTTAATTTGGCAGATTGTTGTAAACAGGTGTATACTGAAAACCCAGACATAAATTCCCTATAAAATGCCACCTGCCGGAGGTTTGTGCTCGCCAGAAGTGCGTGTGCTGGTGTTTGTTGAACAGCACCATCTGGTGCACACAATTAACAAAACACACGAGCATCAGGTCACAGCGTCAGTCACTCTGCTGTCAATCAGACTGAATGCCAACGTTATGCTGCAATATTACATTGTGTAAATAAGATGTTTAAAATTGACATTGTGCTTGTGATTTGAGAGTAGATTAATAACAGATCTTTTCAGTTGATTTTGATTCCCTCAAAGGATGATAAGGTTTTTATTAATATTTTTATAAATGACTCAAGTGAGTTTCACTAAAACAAAAATGTGTTCTTATGGAATCTATTATTGTCACTCAAAATCTTTCTGCAATAGGTTGTTATTTATTATGTGCTCCATGTCACCACATCTGGAAGAATTTTTGGAAATTGAACAATTAGATGTTTTTTTATGGAACGGCTTTGCCAATAAAATGAATGAAGGAAACGCACAGTGAAAGCTTGTTACTTTCATAAAAGACTAACTAGTCACCCATTTTATTAACCTGCTTGTTCCAATACAGGAGTGTGCAGGCTGGAGCCTTCCCAGGCGACATCAAGCAAAGGAAGGAACCAACCCTGTAGATAAATAATTACAAAAATGTAAGTTTCAGTTTCATGATTAAATCACTACCATTTGGGATTTCACCTAAATTGATGAACACAGCCTGCCATCTTTGCCTGTGCTATTCATGTACCAAGTCTTCATATTTGGCTGACCTTCTTTCATTGGCCTCTTTCATTTATTTCTTTCAAGAGACAGTCAACTGTGGAAAGTTAGGTGTTTCAGACAGACATGCTATGCCTAATCTAAATGTTATAACCATAATGTCAGCTAGAAATTAAAGCTACCTTGTAAAGCCAGCCTATACTTGCTGGTTTTAATGCTGTTCCAAAAAGCTCCACTAATTCTCTCATAGAAGCTGGGTCTCCTGTTCAAATGTGGTGTCTCACAAAGTTTGTCTGCCATAATTTTGTGGTCATGGTGCTAGTGATAACATGTCTCTGAGAGAACAACAGCAGCTAAAAATCCAATCTAGCAATTTTTTTCTTGGGCAAGAAAGGCCAAAATGTGTTTTGGGTTTATTCTATAAATTGGTAATTTTGGTAAAAGTTGGATGATATTGTAAACTGACTAAATCATGAACACAATGAAGGTTAACACAATATTCTTAGAAATTGCCTTAGTCAATGGGCGGGCCTCTCTGGCAGGGTCCTAAATTGGTTTGAATCCTACCTGGCAGGGAGAAAATTCTTTGTTAGTTGTGGTAATCACATCTCAAAGACACATGATATCTGATATGGTGTTCCACAAGGCTCTATCCTGGGTTCCGCTGCTCTTCTCAATCTACATGCTTCCGTTAGGTCAGATTATCTCGGGGCACAACGTGAGTTACCACAGCTATGCTGATGACACACAGCTGTATTTATTAATGGCACCTGATGACACCGACTCTCTCGATTCACTAACACAATGTCTTACTTGTATTTCTGAATGGATGAATAGTAACTTTCTCAAGCTAAATAAAGAGAAAACTGAAATTTTAGTGATTGGCAATAATGGATTCAATGAGGTTATCAGAAATAAACTTGATGCATTAGGATTAAAAGTCAAGACGGAAGTAAAAAACCTAGGGGTAACTGTTGACTGTAGCCTGAATTTTAAATCGCATATTCATCAGACCACTCGGACAGCATTTTTTTACTTAAGAAATATAGCAGGGCGGCACGCTGGCGCAGTGGTAGCGCTGCTGCCTCGCAGTTAGGAGACCTGGGTTTGCTTCCCGGGTCCTCCCTGCGTGGAGTTTGCATGTTCTCCCCGTGTCTGTGTGGGTTTCCTCCGGGCGCTCCGGTTTCCTCCCACAGTCCAAAGACATGCAGGTTAGGTGGATTGGTGATTCTAAATTGGTGTGTTTGTGTGTGTCCTACGGTGGGTTGGCACCCTGCCTGGGATTGGATTCCTGCCTTGTGCCCTGTGTTGGCTGGGATTGGCTCCAGCAGACCCCCGTGACCCTGTGTTCAGATTCAGCGGGTTGGAAAATGGATGGATGGATGGAAATATAGCAAAAGTTAGACCTCTTATATCATTGAAAGATGCTGAGAAATTAGTTCAAGTTTTTGTTTTCAGTCGACTAGATTACTGTAACGCTCTCCTCTCAGGACTACCCAAAAAAGACATAAATCGTTTGCAACTAGTGCAGAATGCAGCTGCTAGAATCCTAACTAGGAAAAGAAAATCCGAGTACATTTCTCCAGTTTTGATGTCACTACACTTGTTACCTGTGTCATTCAGAATTGACTTTAAAATACTGCTTATGGTTTACAAAGCCTTAAATAATTCACTCCATCCTATATTTCAGAATGCCTCTCACCATACACTCCAAATTGTACCCTTAGATCTTCAAATGAGTGTCTACTTAGAATTCCAAGAGCTAAACTTTAAAGAAGTGGTGAGGTGGCTTTCTGCTGTTATGCACCTAAAATCTGGAATAGCTTACCAATAGGAATTCGCCAGGCTAATACAGTGGAGCACTTTAAAAAACTGCTAAAAACACATTACTGTACTTTAACATGGCTTTGTCATAACTTCATTTTAGTTTAATCCTGATGCTCTGTATATTCAATTAATTATCATTACTATACATGGTGGCTCCAAAATCCGTTCTAACCCTTACTCTCTCTTCTGTTCTTTTTCTGGTTTTCTGGGGTGGCGATCTGTGCCACCACCACCTAATCAAAGCACCGTGATGTCCTTACATTGATGGATTAAAGGCCAGAAGTCCACGTGACCATCATCATCAAGTCCTTCCATGAGAACCCTAAATACAATGAGGACTGATCATTTATGTTAGGTAGAATGCCTAGAGGGGGCTGGGCGGTCTCATGGCCTGGAACCCCTGCAGATTTTATTTTTTCTCTAGCTGTCTGAAGTTTTTTTTTTGTTTGTTTTTTTCTGTCCACCCTGTCCATCGGACCTTACTTTTATTCTATGTTAATTAGTGCTCTCTTATTTTAAATCTTACTTTGTCCTTTTTTCTCTTTCTTCATCATGTAAAGCCCTTTGAGCTACATTATTTGTATGAAAATGTGCTATATAAATAAATGTTATTGTTGTTGTTTCAGTAGATATACAATAATCAGCAAAAATGTCACATTTATAATTGCTCACATTGTTTCACCATGCGTGTTGAAGAAAAAATAAATCTGATAACTGTCACCATTTCAGTTATTTCAGGTAGGTAAACAATGAGTACAAACTCACTTGAAATGGCATTTCAATGTTTTCAGCACACCATGGACTACAGAGTAAATATTCATCATAAATCTGACATGGAGAAAGGAGAAAATGCAAAGTGGCACATACTGGACAGAGCGACTGAGCGGCAAAAGAAGAGCACAATAGCGAATGGTGATTTACTCACTAAGTTTCTGCAGACAGAGCAGACCTGAAAATGCGAGAATGAATGTTGAGGTTTACTTGTGAAAATGGAAGAGTCAATGTAACGTGGTACTTTACCATATATATGGCACCTTTAAATGCTGAAATCTTCAGCTTTTATTCAGAACTGCATTACCAGTTATAAGCATGTGTGATGTCACATAACCTGATCAGTACTCCAGCTGGATTTGCACCCTACAAAAAACTTTTCATCTATGGGGCAAATTTGCTGTCCATAATGAGAATATTATGAAAATACTTCATTGTTCTGCATAGGTTTATTGTATGTTTATTGTATGTTATTGTATATTTACTGTATGTTGTGTGTTCACTGCTTGATTAAGCATGTTATGCCCCTCGCTATGTATCAGAGATCGGGTAGTGACAGGGACAGCCCGTCTAGTATACAATGCTGATCCCCGGCATCACAGATTCTGTGGGTGTTGGTTAATCATAGTGATAAGTGCTTGGAAGATGCAGAGAAAGGTTAAAGGACTTAGAGTAATGTTGACTTGGAACATAACCTAATCTCAGGGAAACACATTTGAGCAGTGGTTAGCACTGCTGCCTCACAGCTTAGGTCACATTTTTGACCACAATAATCAGTCCAACATAGCTGGTAGATGATTCTGTAGCCCGCCATGACACTTAAGATGATTGCACTATTTTAATCCACTTAAAATTAGTTCAGTTATTTCTTCTCCCCTACTTCAATGTATCTTGCAGAGTGCGCAGAAATTCCCAAATATTTTCAAAACTTTCTGCTGTGCTTGTGGGAAAGTGAATTCAATGTGGTTTATTCATCACTATTAATCATTGTTAAAAAGGTTTTTGAGAATATCCATAAACAGACAGTGAAGAAAACCTGGCACAGACTTACAAATTGTCATGCTGATGACATCATGTGGCACAACTTTCAGGACAATGACACTAGCAATGGGTAATTGTGTCATAGCAAACACTCCTTAAGATGGTAGTGTAGTAGTTTTAGAAATATAATGCTTAAAAAAATGAAATGCTTTTTAAATACTTTTAAAATCAAAGTAAAAAATTATCCATGTTATAAGAAAAATTTACAAAGCAAAAAAAATGTATGAGCATGGGAAAGATGGTATATAAATAAAACGTATTATTATCAAAATATCACAAAAAAATTACCAAACTGAAAATAAGATTCTAAAACCATAACTTCAACAAAATGTGTCATTCAGCACAAAAATAGCTCATAATTTCAAGTTTTTTACTTGTGGCATGATTCCTCATGTTTCATCCTTTCACACAAAAGACAGGGAAGGAAACCTCTTTATGAATTACTGGGCTTGTAGTAAATGGAACAAAAGTTTTTCATAAAGCATGGCATAAAGACCAGTGCAATTTTGCTTGAAATCAATCATATTCACTTTTTTCATTTACAGAGAACTACACTTTAGGTATGGTAGGAGCTGACCATTTTCAAACACAAGAGATCGATATTATAGTTTTGTAAAATTGAGCACATGTAATATGTAATGCTATAGTTTCTTAAAGAAACATGTAACTTTTTTTATAACTTTCTAATCTAGTAGGAGTAACAGGTAACTCAGTGGTTCTCAACCTGTGGAGTGGGCCCCCCTAGGGGGGCATGAAGTAACAAAAAGGGGGGCACGAAGATGTGATAAAAAGAAAACAAGAATCAAAAATATGAAAAAAAATCTGTTGAAACCAAAACAAATTAACTTAAACTACATTCTGATACTAGAACAACAAATATAGAGTTAGATAAATGTCGCTAAAAGTTAAGTAGGTATGATAAAATATGCATCTACATTTCAAAAAAAGTTGGGGGGGGGCGCGATTAAAACTTATGAAAACTCGGGTCGCAGATACTTAAAGGTTGACAAACACTGAGGTAACCGTTATTGAGAATGAAAAAGTCTTGACAGATATGCTCTGTTGCACCATGACCTTCACCTGAACAAATAAACAGAAAATGGAATGAGATATGAGAGAAAGTTGTGGCACTTCAGAGATATACTTTAGGACAATTGTTTACTTCTATTTAAACAGAAACACTGGCCAGTTAAGTAACTGTGCTTAATGTCTCACAGTACTTTAGTGAGATCCACATGCTTTTAATTTACTTTCCAACTCCTTAGGTGCAAAGAAAATACTTCCTTTAAACATCATAAGCTTAAACTTTTGTGTTACTATTTAATCTCATTAACTGATTTTAATATGTATATATTTAAAAGGCACTCTCAAGCCCGTGAATAAATCATTCATACCACACCAATGCAAAATTATCATTTAACATGCACGCCTTTGGGACTTACTGGAGGAAAACACTGGAATATTTAGAGAAAAGCTCACATGGACCCCAGCTTGGCATTGTCCAGGCTGGGAAAAGAAATAAGCCCCAGAACTTGTGAGGCAGCAGCACTGACTACTTTGACACCTTTCATCCTAATAAAAGGTATACCTTTTCTTAATAATCTAGTAATTTAACTCTTTTTGTTACTTACTGTGTTTCTTCAATGACCTCTTCAATATCCTCCAATCTGTCACCTGGCAAGAGGAAAGCAAAAGCCTCAGAACCATTCTATGCTTCTTTTAGATGAGAAATAACAGAAAATCAGTTTTGGTTAATCTGTCCCTGTATTCCATAGTTATAAACATGGAGCCATTGAGGATTCTTATACTGCGTGATTAAGCAAAGCTTCAAGGTTCACTATTATTTCCCATAACACAATGAATTACAGTTTACCTAAAGCTAGTCAGAAATATAGAGAGAGAAACAGAGAGATCAAACACAGCTTGGTATCAATTTAGCTATTAATCATATCTGGAAAAGTTACAGTATACTTGAAATTTAGTTTTTTGGTTGGAAAATTATGTTCAGATAACAATATTAAAAATAAACATGGAAAAATATATATTTACCTTCACCCAAGAAATTAAAAAACTATTTAGCAAAAATGTTCTGTATGGATTCTACGGTAAAGGTAAAGCAATCTAACCACTAAACAAACAAAGTCAAAATTTAACTAATAATGAAAAATGCATCCATTATTAAAACGATGACTGTTTTTAAGCAGGCAGTGCAAAGTTGGATTGAAAGTTTCCCTCTGAACTTGGGTCGATCACTGATTTCAGAATATTTGTAATTTTAATTATCATAACTATTCATGGTGGCCCCAAAATCCGTACTAACCCCTACTCTCTCTGCTGTTCTTTTTCTGGTTTTCTGTGGTTGCGACCTGCGCCACCACCACCTAATCAAAGCACCGTGATGTCCTTACATTGATGGATTAAAAGCCAGAAGTCTACGTGACCATCATCATCAAGTCCCTCCGTGAGAACCCTAAAT
>JANRMT010062796.1:5072889-5093646 GCA_026402145.1 Polypterus bichir lapradei | reverse complement strand
TAGATAGATAGATAGATAGATAGATAGATAGATAGATAGATAGATAGATAGATAGATACTTTATTAATCCCCAAGGGGAAATTCACATACTCCAGCAGCAGCATACTGATAAAAACAATATTAATTAAAGAGCAATAAAAGCGCAGTGCAAGTTAAAAAATGCAAGGTGGAGAGTGCGAGGCAGGTATGAAAGTCAATAATCTTGTGTTAACGTTTTCCACCTACCACTCCGGGTGAAACTGAAGAGTCGCATAGTGATATATATAAAAAAATATATAAAAGAGATGTTAGGAAAAGGACGACAATTTGGTAAAACTGCAGGATCTAATTTTTTTTAATTATATTTTACCAAGCTTAAAAGAAGAAGGAACTTTGCCAGAACTTAAAGACTTATTTAAGACTTAATAGTGGTAACAAGTGGACAGACCGCTGTAAACCAGCACAACATTGTGCTACAACAGTTGAAAACAGGCAAGGCAGTTAAACATAGGCATTGAAGATCTGGAAACTGCCAGCTAAGGGACTAGAAACTGGGAAGAAACCACTGAAGACAACTGTTGATCAAGCTGATAGCTGCAACTTCTCCAAGTATCAGTGGCTCTTTGGAGAGCAGGTGGAGCACAAAACAAGCTTTAAGCTAATGCAAGAATTGTGAAGTTTAATTTCTGGTTTGCTAGTGCTGGAAGTCACAGTCTGAAGCAGAGCAAAAAGCCAGCAAATAAATAAAAAGGTTAAATGGTGATTAATAATAAAAGCAGAAATGAGTTGTAAAGAGGGAACACAACCAAATTCAAGAACAAGATTTAAAGATGAAGGCAAAATATGGAATATGGTAATAGACAAGATAATCAAAGAATCTAAAGCAAAGCAAAAAGAAAGCAGAGTCTTCAACAGAGCCACTGCAAATAGGAAAGCAATAAGCATCAGTCAAAGGGAAAAACACAAGAGGCAAGATATAAGCTTGACAATTAATTTGCCGAAGACAGCAGTCGGGCACAAGGCATGGCAATACAGACAGAGAACTACGTGACACATCTACACAAAATTTACTCAACAGAGTGACATAAATAAAAAAAAACATGTTTCAATACATTTTTTTCTTAAAATTACTTATTTACTCTGTTTATAGGCCATGCACATGAAGAGTGGCAGAAGAACGACCCAAAAAGACAATTAGATTTGTGTTACATGTGTGGGCTTGGTGAGGGGGTGCACAGTGAAAGGGAATGGATGTTACACAATCACTGGCTTGTTTTTTGATTCTGCCCTTTAGAATGGAGGAGAAACCATCAGAAGATAACCACTGATGTCACATCCAACACGCTTGCTACTTAGAAAGAAAAGCCTTAACACGGTGCTTATCAGAGTCAGTTCCGTGGACCACTGTGGCTGCAGTTATCCATCCCAACCAAGGTTTACTTTATCATGGACTTCAATAAGCTGTTATTTCACTTTTCTGTGAGAATTTGGAAATTATAAAATGAGATTGCTATTTTTTTACTGGAATGTAACAAACAGTCAAATGTACTTTAGTGATTTTTTTTGTTGTTTTTATGATTTCTTACTAATTAGCACACACTGAACTCGCTGCTCCACTTTATCATTCAGCGTTGTTTGCACCAGAGTCTGCTTTGGTCATCACTGTCAGAATTTCGATAGATTTAAAGGATCAAACTCCACAGAAATGGGTGAATTGAAAAGAATATGATAAAAGAAAGTAAAGTTTTTAAAGCTGTGGAAAACAAATACAAATTTCCGAATTTCTTTGTCATGTAAATATTATACTAGCACATTTTTCTGAATGCAACATAAGAAAAAAAAGCTAGATACATAAACAATTAAGGGTGGCTTTACAAAAACCTTTGTAGTGCTAAGAATGATGTTAACTCGTACATGTGTGAAAGGGTGTTTCCAAAAACTCTTTGTAACTAAAGTAGTTGTTTAAACTCATTCGTTAGCTACATCTGACCCAACTCGTATGTTAATTCTAAAGTACTATGTTAACTTTCTACCTCCTGCAGTACAAACTGAGACAGATAATGACCACCTAAGAAAGTGTCAGAAAGCATAACAGATAGCTGGAAAAGTCAAAGGCACCTCAAAAAAAGAGTATATGAACAAAACAAAAGAAATAAAAAAAAACTACTATACAGTAAGTCACATTTGGCCAAGGTCAAATATATATGTACATCTAGTAATGCAATAATGCATCCCTGAGAACAAATCATTGAGTTGTACCTTGGAAAACTCTTTACTAGCAGGAGTTAATCGATGCCTTCTGACAAACATAAAAGAACACGTCCCACATTAATCATGTACTATAAAGAGGGCAATCGGGCTTTTATAAAAAAAAAACTATTAGCATTACAAATAATCCTTGTCCTGAACCAGAGATGGCAACATGGACATGTATTTCATCCATCAAGTAAACTTCTACAGGGCAAAGCAGCGTTATGGGCACCATTAAACCCACTTGATCACCTAAATGATGGTGCAATATTGCAACAGCTGAAAAAATGGCACTACTGCAGCGGGTGGAGGAAGACCTGTCCAGACACACTAATCACAACTATGCTCTGACCCCTGCTGTGTTACGTCTCTATTATTAAAAAAATTCCTAGTCTTTCAGCTGGTTTTGTGTATATTTCTCTATATTAATTTTATGTTTGTGTTTTTTTTTGTTATGGGGAGTTATTTGGAGTCATTATAAGTTTTGTTGCCATTTTATTTATTCTCCTGTTGTTGTTTTGGTACTGATCATGTAACCATGACCTTCGTCTATGCCAATATCTTCAGTATTTAACAGTATAAATATTCCTAAAATCTGGAATAGCCTGCCAATAGGAATTCGCCAGGCTAATACAGTAGAGCACTTTAAAACACTGCTGAAAACATATTATTTTAACATGGCCTTTCTATAACTTCAATTTAACTTAATCCTGATACTCTATATGTTCAATTTCCTCATAATAACTATTCAGGGTAGCTCTACAATCCGTACTGACCCCTACTCTCTTTTCTGTTTCTTTTTCCGGTTTCTTTGTGGTGGTGGCCTGCGCCACCTCCACCTACTCAAAGCTTCATGATGCTCCAACAATGATGGATGGACTAAAAGGCAGAATTCTACGTGACCATCATCATCAAGCCTTTCCGTGAGAACCCTAAATCCAAAGAGGACTGTTTCATTTATGTTAGGTAGAATGCCCAGTGGGGACTGGGCGGTCTCATGGTCTGGAATCCCTACAGATTTTATTTTTTTTTCTCCAGCCGTCTGGAGTTTTTATTTTGTTTTTTCTGTCCCCCCTGGCCATTGGACCTTACTCTTATTCGATGTTAATTAATGCTGATTTGTTTTGTTTTCATATTGTGTTTATTTTTCTATTCTTTATTATGTAAAGCACTTTGAGCTACTGTTTGTATGAATATGTGCTATATAAATAAATGTTGTTGTTGTTGTTGTAAATATGGCAGCAATTGGACATGGCAATTATCATTCAGTGAATAAAACTGTTAGTGGAAAATTTGTAACTTAGTTTTTAAAGCAAGAACTGAGGTTCGTTTCAAGTTTTCTGACTTTGGCTTTCTGTTTTGTTTTAGCCAGGGGTTTTTCCTTGGCTTAGGTTTACATTCTTTTTCTTTATCTTCTTTTTTTAAGCTAAAGTATTTGTTCTGTGAGTATATAATTTTTGTTAATATTGTTACGTTTATGCTTTATTTATTATCAATGTATAATAAACTAGTTTTTTTTATGTCTCTTGTGCTTTGTGTGTCACGCCCTCAAGAGGCAGGGCCACCCTGATGTCACCGTTCCCAAGACTTCCCTCTGGATATTTCAGATCCAGAGAAGAAGACATTCAGGTAATGGTGCTCTGAAGTTTTAAGAGTCATTTTATAAGTAATTTTTTTTTTATTGAATTTACTGGTTTTTAAATCTTCTTTTGCTCTGTATGCTGGATTTTGGCTTTTCATTGTACTTTCAGATATTTTTGAAACCAGACCCTCTTTTCAGGCCTGTGCAGGCTGAAGTAGGCCAGTAGATTTTGTGATTAAGATGTCTGGGATGAGTTCTATTCTGGGCTAGCCTTGTGGGCTAATTTTGGAGGCCTCACAACCTTTTTGCAATTTCTGGGACTCTGCATAATAACACTTAGTTATAAGACTATTCTCTCATTTTTCCCCTAAAAATGGGTCATTCCTATTCTTGTGTATTGCTGGTTACTCCCTACAACTGTTTTAATCAGGTTTGTTTGTTTAAATCACCTTCTGTTTATTTGCTTTATCACAATAATATTCAGGTATGATACATGCCCACATCAACCTAATCTGCAGTCTTCTGTATCAAACTAGGAATGACCATCGACCAACATAACATGAGGGTGATTAAAAACATAAAAAAGAATTAGAATCACTGAAATGCACAGAAAAAAAAGCAAGTTGAGAGAGAAACCTTCAATAACTGAAGTAAAGCTAATAGGGCTATGTGACACACTACTGTCACTATTTTTCACTGCTTTGTGGTTTTTGCGGACAATGGGTCTTTTTACTTCTGGTACATGCTTCCTTAGTTGGTTTGCCCAGTTGATTTTATAGAAGGGATGCTATTGGCGGATGGCTGAGAAGCTACCCAATCAGAGCACGTAGTTAAGTTCCTGTGTGCTGATTGGCTCAGCGACGAAGCGCTGAATTCGATTCCCGTGCGTTATCCAGGAAGTCTCGCCTCGCTCATTCAGCATCAACATGTTTCGCTGTGTAAGGAGTTAACTTTTGTGCTCTTTTGTGTTTATCTTTGTGCATAGTCAAGCCCTTCGTTATTGCTCCAAAACGATCTGCTCCTGCTACTGCTTCAGGGGCCGTGCCCAAGCGCCAACGGACGATGCTAACGATTGCCGAAAAGGTAAAAGTTTTGGATATGTTGAAGGAAGGGAAAAGCTACACCGCTGTAGGATGCCATTACAGCATCAGTGAGTCCACTATTCTTTTTATTTAAAAAGGAGGAAAAGAATATAAGATCTACGGCCACAGTGTTCTTTAACCAGGGCGCAAAATGAGTTGTAAGTGGACGTAATAAGGCGGAAGTCCAGATGGAATCTGCTTTAGGGATTTGGATTGAAGACTGCCGGAAGAAGAACAACAGTGGTGCTACACAGTCGCCTGAAGAGGCTCCTTTAGAAGAGCTGTAACGCTCTCCTTTGTTATGCAGTAAAATTAAACTCGTCATTATTGTAGTGACGAGTAACCATAATTAATTTTCTACATACAGTACTTAGTACATGTACATACGTTTAGTGTCACTGTACACACATTTTACTGCATACAATTTTTCTTGCATTGTACGTATTTATTGCTGTTGGCCTGTCTATCATAATGGCTGTAACATATGTGATATCGGAGACGCTCGATATCTTTAAAATAATATTTAGGTTTTACTATATATAAACAGTGTGTTTAGATACATAATTTTAACGAATCTTACCTAATATCTAAGATAATACAAAGGGTTTATGCTGTATAACTGTGCGGGAAATGTTTATAAGAGTGTGGGAGAGTTTTTAAGGGCTTAAAATATATAAAAATAACCATGGTTTTTACTTTGCAGATTTTCACCTTTCGCAGGGGGTCCTGGAATGTAACCCCTGTGATTGAAGAGGGATCACTGTATTGTAAACCAAAAAAAGTTCTCAGATAAGTCAAGCAACTCCAGATAAACTAGGCTAAATGTAAATGACTGGAACTTTATAAGAAAAAAAAGCTTCAAATCATTTCTCAAACATTCCATCCAAGGCAATAATTTACTGCTGCTGTCTAGAGAAGAAAACATGTGATAATAAATGAAGAACTCCATGTCTTGATGATCACTCTAAACAGTACCAGAAGAAAGACATATACAAATGCCCACATGAATAAGAAAAAGTGTGTCAGAATCTGTATACTAGCCAAGGACCATCTGTCTCAGAAAGACAAAAGCAATATCCATCATCTCAGCTGTGAATTCAATTTTACTGACAGAATAAAATGGGCAACCTTAGAAAATAAAGCAGCCATTGCCAAATTAGTAAATGAATTCATTAATATTGTATACACAATTAATGACTTGGAAGGCAAGGCAATTAAGAGTGTGTTGTGATGTGAAATTTTGCTTACAACTCGATAAATATTTTGTATGTATTTATTTGTAACTTAGGCAAAGCAATGTAATATTAGTGTTACATTAGTGAGAAGCATTCATGCCCCCCCCCCCCCCCCCCCCCCTTTAAGGAATGGGTCTCTTTAAATTTTATGACAGGGTTGGGGGGAAGTGCCTCAAACCAGTTTGGTAAGTGTTTCTCTGCTAAAGTCTCTCTCTCAACTCCCACACAAAGCCAGGCTGCCTAACTGCCAAGCTTTAACTTAACATATGGTTTTGTGGGCAGGTGTGAGGGTATTCTTTTCCCCCCATTGGTCTGAAGTATGGCTGTTTGGAACTGGCTTGTATCAAAAGCCTTTAAGTACCACACCACTCTATTGGCTCTAGGGGTTGGACAGAAAATCTATAAATTTGCTTACTTTACCTCACCCTCTCTCTCTTACCAAACTGATGAAAGACCATCTCACACCATGAACTGAAAAGGACAACACAAAGAAGAGCACAGCTCGGCAGCCATATTGAGACAGGCATGCGGCATGTTCTAAAGAAAGCTGACCACAAAATGATGCCTTAACTAGAGACATTTTAAGTAACTAACAAGTCTGTGTGTCGCCTGAAACTACACATCACCATTTATCAGGCTGCATGGTTGCCAATATTCAAATGTACTTTGGATATTGTTATTATTTATAAATATTATCAATAATGCATTGTTTAAATTGTAACTTAACTCCTGCTTGTCTTTTAGTACACCTAATTGCCTGAGGTTATAAATATAGAAGGGAAGGGGTAGAGAAGTTATATGGTACAATACCTTATAAACAGTGGTAAGTCTGGGAGATTTGAGGCATTCTGACAAAGGCTACATATTAATAATACAAAAGGGGAAAGTAGAGTAAAATATTACTCTACCAAGACAAAAGAGAGTGGATCACTAATTGAGTTCTTGGGCTGTTTGTAAGTAAAAAGTGACCCACTATCTTCAAACACAGAGAGCAAAGAAAGAAGAGCCCAAATAAAGGGAACTGAACAAATGACCCAGAACAGCCGCAAAGTCCACTTCACCCAAGGGTGCTCACCAATTAAAACATTCTGCCCTCAAGGCACAACAGCTGTGTCTCAGAAGTTGTGCTAATTATGGATACAGATAATTTTACCTTATCAAAGAAATTTTATGCATTCATTTTAAGATCTTCAAACTGATATGCCGGGGTAATCTGTTTTATGCAAAGAGAAATAACAAATCCAAAAACCTTCAGAAGAGAAAGGCAATTTACACCTCTAGGGATAAGCTATTTAGTTGAGTGTAAATTAGATTGATTATTATTCTTTAGTAAATATTACAAGTGGAAGAAGTGATTTCTTTACCAAGTGTTGCTATTATTGTGTGTTGCTCTAGCGCCAAAGTCATGGATGACAATCATTAATTTCCAATATCAGCATTTTGTTTTTTCACATTAAAACAGTTTGACAGAAATGTACAAATATGTAACACTCAGAGTAGACTAAAGGGTTGTCAGAGCACAGTTTCAATCACCAGACCAAGTCACTTCAAGTATCCAAGGGGGATCATGATTATTGTTTAATGGCTTGTTTAAAGGAAAAAGCTCCTTTAAAGTATGAAAAGCAGTTTATGTCTCAGAAAGACAAGTAATATAGCATATTAGGGCCACAGTGAATAAAAAAAATACAGACACAGTGAAGAAAAAAAAATCTAAATGTCAAGCTTAAAGTCGACAAGTTGACTTTATTCTTGACATTTCCACTTTATTCTCGCCATTTATGTCGAGATTATAGTTGACATTTCCACTTTATTCTCGTAGTTTGTTTTGTCAGTAGAATGAAATAAACTTCATCTTAAAATGAATGTTTAATTTACTAGATTTTCTCAAACCCCGTCATAAGTTAATGTAGCACATTAAAAGCTTTATATTAAGTGTTCCCCGACCCAGTTGTTAATCTCTACGCACTTCTTAAACTGACTTCCTCTTGCACTGAGGAGGTGCCGGCAGTGATCGCCGCACATTGACTTCATGATATTCCTGCTCTATGAACATTCAGAATACTAGGATAAATACTTGATATCTTTTTCACGATGAAATGCATTAAAGCATGTATTAAATGTGGGTGGCAAGGGGCACAGTGCCGTGGCTGTAGTGCTGCTCCCTTGCATTAAGGGGTCCCCAGGTCTATGTTCAATGTAGAGAACTTTATGGCAGGTGTGACAAGGCTCCAAAAAACTGGATATTTGAATGGCTATCGCACAGGTTTAACTTAAATATTGTGTAAATGTTGGGTTTGTGATCTGGTGGTCAGAGACACAAACGCAGAATTCAATAATGTTCTTCTGAGCCGGCTTTCTTTATTGCATAAATGCTGCCTCTATCTGAAGTACTAAACCTCCAGTTCCTATCCTTCCTTTTTCTTTCTCCACATAACCAATCACCACACGATAAACGCCTTTGTGAAATTAAAACTATTTATAAATTTAGACCTCAGAGTTTTCAGAACTTAAAATGTATTAAAGCATGTGGGGACACGGTGGCGTGGTGGTTGCACTGCTGCCTCACAGTAAGGGGGTCCCGGGTGTTCCCTGACTTGAGTTTGCATGTTTTTCTGGTGGGTTTACTCGGCGTGCTGAAAACTCTGAGGTCTAAGTTTATAACTAGTTTTAATTTCACAAAGACGTTTATCGTATGGTGATTAGTTAATTCCTCCAAAAAAGTAAAATAGTAATTAAAGTCTAATATGGCAGCCCAGTTTCATTATTGGAGGTGATTATTTTTTGTTTCAGATTCTCGATTCGTTACATACCATTCGCCTTATGATAACTTTCTTGCTGTCTCTACCCAGAATCCTCCACCTGTTAATAATATGTTAATTATATTACCAAAATTGACTTATTCGGTCTTTTAAAATGATTTATGGGCAAGGCAAGATAAATAGTTTTGTGTAAAATCTGAATTGAATATTGTGTCTGCCAGATCACAACTGAATCCTAACATTTAGCTATTGTCATGTGTAGGCACTGAGATAAAAAATATGAACACTAAGAAGCAGCTTTCTTTTTTAAATTTAATATTAATGTTCCATGTAGTTCAACTATATTATGGTGATGCAGCTAAGATGAGTAAATGTTTCAGGTTTTAATACAATTAAAAAAAAAGTCTGCACCTCTAAACACTGATAAGATGAGCTACAACATTTAATAATGATGTAATGATTGTTCCTTGTACACTGTGCTTAGAGAAATAATAAAGCAGAGGCTTAGGTGCCATATTGGCATGAAGGAATAAAATGTCATGCTCTGATAATTCCCCTTTGAAAGTTAAATATAGCAAGCATGAATAGTAGTACATTTTACTCAATGTAAATTACCCCATGTTATTTTTTACACCTAACTTTTTAATACAAATATTTTTGCCATTCGATAAGATTACTTGTATTCAGTTATACAAATATTTCACAGAAATGTATTAATTGTTTTGTAGAATGTTAAATGTACAGGTCAAGTAATCTCTCATCTCTGAACATGTCAGGCACAGACCTTAGTAATGGTGTCAGAGTCAGAATAGATGTGCAGTAGAACTGTAGAACCGGAGGCATCAAAATCCTCCACTGTATCAAGCACAAAAACTGAAAATCTTAGTCAAAAATTGTTGCCAAAAAGTCTGTGTCTAAGAAATTGTAGATTGAAATCACATGCTAGCTTTCTAGAGGTTTATTCACAAACTTAACAATTACATAAGTAAATGGGCTGGCAACTCCATCAATGATGGTCCCAAACAAGGAAATTAGGCAGGAAACCACA
Organism: Polypterus bichir lapradei; assembly: GCA_026402145.1. Classification (NCBI taxonomy): domain Eukaryota; kingdom Metazoa; phylum Chordata; class Cladistia; order Polypteriformes; family Polypteridae; genus Polypterus; species Polypterus bichir. Next base: position 5,083,711 of record JANRMT010062796.1, on the reverse strand, counting down.
TGCTAATTCAATCAGACTTATTTACTTATGTTACCACATCTGAGTTAGTCGATGTGCCGGCACTGGCAACCCAGGGTGCTGGTTAGAAGTAGGCTACTGGCCGAAGAAAAAGTGGCAAACATGTAATGCCTAAGTCAGAAATCTGTATCACAGCATGGAATGTCAGAATTGGCCACTAGGTTGGACAAAAGCAAATTATTGCCAAAGAACTGTCAGCATGCAAAATCTCGATAGCAGGAATATCCGAATTATGACTTACTAGATAAGGGACACTTACCATTCCACCACAGATGATTATGAGATAATGATGTTGTACTACTACTCCAGTGGTGAGAAAGAGAGTTGGGTGTTTATAGTGGACAAGCAGGCGACCAAGACTATAACTGCCTTTTAGCCAATATTAAGCTGCCTGACATTGTTTACCATCGGTGGCAAAATTAAGATTCATATTTCTTCCATCTATTCAGCAACTAAGCCCCGCACAAATGTAGTCAAGGATGACTTATATAACCATCTGCAATATATTCTGGACTTGATTCTAAAGACTGAGATTATCATTCTAGCTGGTGACTTCAACATCCAAGTTGGTAGGATCAAACAATGAAAATAGACTGTGCCTCCTGTCTTTCACCTATACAATAATCTCATCATTGGAAACAGTTACTTCCAGCATCCTCTGAAACACCATCTTATATGACAAAATCCATCTGACAAAGACTTGACTATCCTGAACTATATCTTGATCAGCAACCACTTTCAATGATTGCTCAAGGATGTGCATGCAATGAGGGAACCCGAGTGAATTGGACCACTATATCATCCATGCCAAATTCCAGTTCCAGCTCCAAAAGGCATAGTGCAAAGCAACACCACCATCCAAGATGAAAAAGAATTAAATGAAATACGAATTCCTGATTGCATTGTTAAACAAATCAACAGCATTCAGTATGTTGGGTGGCATGGAATTAGCTATCAGCGTGTGGCTAGAGCGGCTGGAGGCAGTACCCAGCTGGGACGCCTGGAAGGACTGGGAAAGGGACTACGCCTCCTCCGGACCACAAGAGGGCAGCCGCCCTGGTTGGTATGGCGACCACGGGAATGGAGCATAAAAGCTCAACCCTATAGGGGCACATGGTCATCGCCTGGGGGCGCCCAGATGCCTGAGAAGCCCTGGACATCAGCACTTCCACCACACCCGGAGGTGCTGGCGGAAGGAATACCAGGGACACCCGTAATGCTTCCTGGTGCTCGTTGCGGCACTTCCAGGAAGTGCCACCGGAAGCTCGTCTGGAGGCACCTGGAGCACGGCTGGGTGGACTTAAAAGGGGCTGCTTCCCTCCATTCGTCTTCTGGAGTCGGGTGGAAGTGGACGTAGCTCGGAGGAGAGGAGTGGAGGCGGTGAAAGAAGGCAAGACTGTGAGAGGCCTGGACTGAGGGTGTGTGGTACAGGGGTACTGGGTAGTGTGCGGTAACTCTATATATTGTACAAATGGCGAAAAAACGTGTGTTGGTGACTTAACCATCGGTGTCCGCCTGTCTGTGTCCGGGCTGGTTCCCACAAGTGTCAATTCCAGGATGTGCCATCCCTCTATGCCTGCTTATCTATCAACAAACACAGCCATGGAGTTTAGAGGAATGTCTGGACCTGGTGCATGAACTCAAGCAAGCTAAGCTCACCAACTCTGAAAGATAGCAACAGCTGAACAGAGTTCAGAGTGCTAGAAGATGAAGACAGAATGAAAAACCTACTGGAACAACACTGCAGCTGAGTTCAAGCAAGCAGAACTTAAACATGAATATCGATTTTTGCATCAAACCTTCAAGAATTTGAGTGGATAGCCTTCCTTTACTGCTTGCTGCATAAAGCTTCCTACAATAGCCTATCACTTTCCATTCCCTTAGAAAAATGAAATACTCCTATGATATATGATGACTTATATGATATAAATGATATACTACTACCTATTTGAATGCATTTTAAAATATTTTATAAAATAGTTAAAAGATACATATATCATAATATCTTGCAGTTTACTGAAAAGTATTATAAAATATGTTAAGTATTTCTGTTTTTATATATTGGAATATATTGTCCAAAATATAAAAATCTATTATTAATATAATTTAAAATACTAGGAACATACTGTAAGAATCATTTAAAAAAACTATTACAATTTATTTTAGAATGCTATATTTTAGAGTTTATGTTTCAAGATACCTCTCATTTTTGTATGTTGCAGTATACTTTAAAAATATGTTAGCCTGGAATTGAAAATAACATCCAACAGATATCTCATCTTTGTTACTTATATTGAGATACATTATAGGCCAAATCACGCTGTGAAACAACACAAATTATAATCTTATTATTAACTGAGTACAACTTACATGGAAAGCTACATATGCTAGCGGAACAACCTACTTGAACTTGAGTTACAGATTTTTCAAAAGAAACTGGAATTGTTTGGATGTCTGTGTTGCACTTTTTTCAGGTAAAATTATAAGGCATGATTGATCTGTCCTAGGTCTGGACACACAAAGTATTCCATATCTCATAAAAAATATATTTGTAAATGTGTTTGTTACAGTATATTATGAAAAGTATGTTTCTTTAGATTAAAAAATATATATTTGAACAATATATGTGTTACATTATATTGAAAGATCAAACCACATGTTTTGCATATATTGCCATGTATTTTCCTTGCTCTTTCTCATTGGGCTTCAGTCTCATCTATTTGCTGGCTGAATGTTGGACTGTTATCCCCTACTGGTTTTTTTTTTTTTTGTTTCCTTTAATTACATTCACTAGTACCCAAGAAATGATGGGATGAGGGTGTTTTGGTGTTTTCCTTTTTCTGTTGTTAAGATCAAAACAAAAAAAAAACTTTTCATGGTTTTCTGTTATATATTTATTGAACAATTCTAACAAAAAAAAGATCGCAAGGAACAGAAAACCTTGCATATATTTGATATGTTTGAGGAAATCAGAGTACCTGCTGAAAACAAACACAAGCATGATGAGATGAAAAATTCCACACAGATAATCGAGGCAGCAGCACCAAACACTCCACCATCAGGCTTCGTAAAATGCAACTTGCAAATATAAAATGTTAATAGCACATTAAGGTATTAAGCAGACCAATAGTAAATTAGTTTTACATTATATCAGTATAATGCTATAAACTCTTCACAGGATGTTAATGCTTTTACTGATTCTAAATATACAGTGAAAGATTAGTTATAATATATGACCCAAAAATAACAAGAATTTTGGAGTTCTTTAGTTCCAACGTTTGCCAGCTAGGTGCATGTACTAGACTGCCCTCTGCATCATTTGGCCAAGCAGCATCCTTGGGGAAGGGTCTGTAAGGTCAGTGTAATTTTTTTTTTGAGCTTCTGTTACTGTCTTCATCAATTTTGTGATGGCAGACTTGAAAGAACAATGTGTTTGCATCAAGTTCTATTTCCTTTTGGGGAAAACAGTAGCAGAAGCTGGCACAATGCTTCGAGAGGCTTTCAAAGGAGAAGCTTTGAGCTGCCAAGGGTTTTTATCTTAAAGTGCTCATGTGATACAGTGTAGAGAAAATGACCCGAATTGCAATGAAAAGACGAGTGCTTTCTGCATCAAATCAACACTCCCGCCCACACAGCATTGAGTTTTAGGGCCGTCTTAACACATGGGCACACTGAGCAGTTGCCTGGGGGCCCCACGCTAATCTATGTATGGTGTGACTTGCTGAGTGGTTGTGTAGGTAGGGGCCCCAGTGCACTGCTTTGCCCAGGGGCCTATAATGCTGTTAAGACGACAACTGTTGAGTGTGTGACAGTTTCTCACGAAAAACAGGATGACAATGGTTAACCAATGGACCTTACACCCTGTGATTTTTTCTTATTTGCAAGAATGAAGAGGGACCTTAAAGGAAAGCATTTTCAGGATGTAGAGGAGGTCAATAAACAAACGATGGAGGCACTGAAGGCTATCACTTTGCAAGAGTATCAGAACAGTTTAGAACAATGGAAAATACTCTCAGGGGGATTACATTTTGGAAATATTTTTTTTTTTAAATTCTCATTATTTTTTGGTCCCCCCTTGTATGCTTCTAGCATATATTTCATTGAAACAATTTGCTAAAAGAAGGTACAGGCTGTTAGTGTGTTACTAACAGTAAATAAGCTGTAATGTAATAGATTAATTATTATACACTACTATATATCTTTTCAACATACACAGTTTTTTACATATTTCAAAAATAGGTTCCATTCTTTTTCACTGTGCAATTATTCATGAAATATTCAGTCTTATATGTCTTACCGTCTTGCTCACTTCAAAAAGATTAAAAAAAAAAAAACAAATGTTAGATATACAATTTATTGCATAAATAAGATTTCAAATAACATAACATTCTGAAACCTGATTAATCTAATTCTGGGTTTACAGATGCTGTATTTAAAAAATGCACTGCATCTAATTCATCAGTTATCCTGGTAATGACTAACAATTATTACCGGTTCTTTAATACAGTAATATATCAAACTTACATATTTAGGTTTTATTAATACTTAATACAACTTTTCCAAGCTTGATACCTAACATTGCTTATCAATCTGATCAATAAATAATATTGCTATGTTCGAACTTTAGCTAAAAGTGACTCAGTTCTGATTTTTCGTTTGCATTTGATTTTAGCAAGGGATCCAGATTCAAAATGAGTGTGAACAGTTATCTGTCCTTAATGTGCCCCACATGGACAGATGTGGTAAAAACGGAAACATCACAGAAATGTGACTGCTAACTGAATACTAACAGCTCGCTGGCTACGGCACTTTTTCTGCAAATTCCTCAGCTTGTAATGGCAAGGAAGATAAACAAGAAATGAAAAATGACATCCATTGCTTTGTGTGCAATTATCATTGCCATATCTATACCCAGTAACCTGTGGACACAGGAGAATCAAGGACTGGTAAAAGTGAAATGTTAATGGTTGGAATGCAAAACTAAGGTTTGACAGTTTCAGAAGTTTGAGGTAGGGGTTTCATTTCCAGTGATGACCCCTGTATATAAGGCACTCTTGGGGAAAAATGTGCACTTGAAGTGCATCATTTCTTTCACAAAAAACATAGCAGCTGTGCATTACTAACTGACAACAGCCTCTCCAAATAGTAATGAAGTATACTAGCTGGCTTTCTTTCCATTGGCACGCTGCATCAGTACTTAACTATCACCTGTCTTGATTTTCACCACAGCGATATGACAAAGGTCATATGAACAGTGAAATAAAACTGTGTATATTTAAAGAGAATTCCAGTCGCGTTTGTTTGTATCGTATTTAGTACCACACTATATATGTAAAAGTGGTCCAATCTGAAAAGTTACTTTTCAGTTTTTTTCCTGTTCACAATTTTCTGAAAAAACTGGATCTGTGTCACATATGAGTGAAAAAATTGGAGCTGAGCTGCAGTGTAAACATAGTCTATGTCTGCCTCACACAACACCTTCCCTTCATGTCTACAATATTTAGTGTATTTGTACACATTCACTCACCGTGTTTGTCCAGTAACCTCTTCAGCTTCTTCTGTTATTTCCTCTAGTTAAAGGAATGCAAAGAGGGAAAATTAAAATTAAATACTAATATGTTGTATGAATGTAATACACTGTATGAAACATTAGAAACATTTATTGATATTTTTCAATCTTATCCTATATAATCAACTGCACTAACCAGCTCTTCTGAGTAAGATTGTGACTAAGTCTCCAAATTTTTAGTTCCGTGTGCATGTGTTTTTTAACACCAATCATATAAAGGACTGTCTAGAAAAGAAATTTGTAGCCAACATTTTCTCACGTATAGCTGTTTTGCATTTATTTGCATAGTAATAAATATCCAAGCAGGAATGTCTTACAATAAATTTTGCCACTGATGTAAAATAATAATCTACTAGGATATCAGGTTAAGGTTAGAGTTACAGCAGTATTGTGGCTCCTTTCTGACGTGATTTAGCCAGAGTTTTGGTGTTCTCTCTCACTCTGTGAAGCTATTCTAGTCCATTTACTGGCTACTTGCATACAGCATATTTCATACAGTGAATGCATGCAGTGCAAAGCGTTACAGAAAGAATACAATAGCAATTACTTTTACATATGCAGGTATATTGTACAATCTATATTCTGAGTTTTGATATCTTTTAGGCCTTGCAGGTGGCAAAATTCTGTCTATAAATTGTATGTGCCTGAGATACAATCAGAGATCAATATGGCTGGTAGAAAATAACATAGGAGATTTTTGAATGCAATATTGAAGGCATTCATTATAAGCACATAGTCTTGGAGCAGGATATGTTGTGTACTGTAGAAATCTAGAGTAAAAAACCCTCAAACCTTAAAATTCACCTAAATTTCACTACAAATTGGCCCATTCTGGACAATAAAAGGAAAAAGTGCCAACAATCAGCGCACAATTGTTCAGTACAAATGATATAGAATGATGTGATATTTTAAAAATGATAAAATTGTTCATATTCAGTATCTGGTTTTGACTATGCTTTTTTTATCAGACAAAAACAAAACCAGACAGTAAACCATGTATTGTAGTAAGCTTCCACTAACATTAAACTTGTATTACATCCAAATCCATTAAGTGTACAGATCTGATTGTGACACCAAACTAAACTCCATAGCAGGTCCATGATATAATTACTAAATCTAAAACTGAAACTGATAGATATAAAAATAAAACAGAATTGTCTTTGTGAAATAAAAACTAAATTAAAACTAAAAATACATGATGGAGGAAAACTAAAACTAAACCGAATTTCCATGTATGGTCAGAAAAAATACAGAAATAAAAACTAGTATAAAAAGGCAAAACTATAACAACCTTGGACAGAGCACATTTCTCTCTCTCTTTGTTTTAGATCCTTGCTGGGGGGTTTTCCATGTCCTTTTACCTGTCTAACAATTCATAACCATCCAGTAAACCCATTATAAGAAGAATATTTTGAGGCAGAAGCTTTAGCTATGTGCCGACATTGATAAGCATTCACATACTGTTCCAGTACACAATAATTATACTGTAGCATTTCCCAACCAATATACATATGTACATTCCAAGACCTATAGTGGATGCCTGAAACTGCAGATAGTTGCAGACCCAAAGTTTAGGTCATTTTTTATTTCCATATATACCTATGATAAAATTTTAATAGATAAATTACAAAAATTAAGATGTTAGCAACATTAAATAATAGTAAAATATATTGTACATCATTATACATGTTACATTATACATTATACATGTTCTCTCTTGTTCTGTACATGTTCTCTCTCTCTCTCTCTCTCTCTCTCAAATGAATGCATCAACATGACAAGATGAAAATGACACAGCGGCATGCCCCCAAGTACTCTACGTATGGAATGCAGCAAGTAGTGAAAATATTTGTTTATTATCGTGCGTAATCTTTGTAATTTTCCAACTAATATTTCTGGGCCATAGTAAATCTTGGAAAACTGTAATTGCAGAAACTTATAAAATAATTTACACATTTTTTTTAACTTTTCTCTATCGATCATAACATTTCTCTTAAACATTGCATTTGAAAAGCATATAAATAAGATTTAAAAAATTCAAAGTTAAATAAACTGCATCTGTTCAGTTTGAGAACAAGCTTTTTTCAATATATTTTGCAATAGGCCAGAGCCTTTCATAACAGCACTGGGTAAAAGACAGGAACTAACAGTGGCTTGAATACAACTCTGTGACATATACACTCGATGTCATGTATACCAAATCATCTATAAAAAAACATATTTCTCTCTGTGGACAAATAAAGCGCTATCTATCTATCATATAGCTAGGTATGACTGGCACTATATCATTTATAGATAGACTAGCAGAATACCCGTGCTTCGCAGCGGAGAAGTAGTGTGTTAAAGAAGTTATGAAAAAGAAAAGGAAATATTTTAAAAATAACGTAACATGATTGTTAATGTAATTGTTTTGTCATTGATATGAGTGTTGTTGTCATATATATATATATATATATACTAATAAAAGGCAAAGCCCTCACTCACTCACTCACTCACTCACTCACTGACTCATCACTAATTCTCCAACTTCCCGTGTGGGTGGAAGGCTGAAATTTGGCAGGTTCATTCCTTACAGCTTCCTTACAAAAGTTGGGCAGGTTTCATTTCGAAATTCTACGCGTAATGGTCATAACTGGAAGCTGTTTTTCTCCATTTACTGTAATGGAGATGAGCTTGAAAGCCGTGGGGGCGGAGTTTCGTGTGACATCATCACGCCTCCTATGTAATCACGCAGTACATAGAAAACCAGGAAGAGCCCCAAAAAGCGCTGATGAAAACATGCATTATATAATTGAGAAGGCAGCGAAACAATAAGAAGCGAGCGAGTGACATATACAACCATATTCATGAGTTCTGCTACTTCGGAAACAAAGCACGATGTAAACCTAAACTTTAAATTAAGTTCATAGACAGGCTGCCGCTGGCGTTTGTAATTTAGTGCCTGCCCATATAAGGCCGTCCGTCAGCAGCAATCCAATAGCAAACTGCCACTAAATATTCATGGGTGAAGGACGGTGCTTATGCAGAGGAAGATGAGATGGTCAGGGTGGTGTTTGGCACAAACTCAGCGAAACTGCGAGAGAAAGTTTTAAGTGCCAGGACTTCGGTAACGTTAAATACAGCCATGGACATAGCACGACATGGCACCAGCACAGCTGGGAAACTTCGATGCATGTACACCGAGCGGCTCACGTGAACTGACGCAGTGCACAGACAAAAAGCAACAGTTCCAAAGAGCGCTGAACAAAAAACGAATTACACAATTGAAAAGGCAGCAAAAAATATGAAGCGTCTGATACATACAAGCATATTCATAAGTACAGCTACTGCAGAAACAAAGCACACGGTGGAAAAAGTCAATGTCCCGCTAAAGGAAGACAGTGTAAAAAAAAAACCCGTGCATGCAGTGTGTCAGGTCTCAGATAAAGAAGAAGACGAGCTGTTTATTGATGCAGTAAGAAACGAATCGATGAATGAAACCTGTTATCTTTACAACGATTGACAAACACGGAATTTAACTTGAACACAACACATCCTACAAATACGAACCTGATTAAAAGAAATAATGATAATTAAATCCTTGATGACAGCAACACTCAGTAACACTCACAAAACAATTACTGTATATTGACAGTCATGTTACGTTATTTTTAAAATGTTCCCTTTTCTTTTTCATAGCTTCTTTAACACACTACTTCTCCGCTGCGATACGCGGGTATATATATATGTATATATATACCCCGATCTACATACTCGAATAATGAATACTTAATTCGCTATCAATGATTGTTTTGGTAAAGCCATACTCAGTGTATTCATTAGATGAACGGTAAAAAAGTAAGAGCGAGGGGAGGATGACTTATTGAGGCACGCAGGCAAAACCACAATAGCACGCGGGCTCGATGTACTGTAGTGCGCGTCAACTCTATCTGAATTGCGCGATCACATTTGAAAAAATATATCTTTTCAAGTTCTATTTAGTCCATATGTGTCAAACTCAAGGCCCGCAGGCCACATCCGGCACGGAGTGTAATTATATCCGGCCCGCGAGATCATTTTATATACTGTATTATTGTTATTAATGGCCCGGGGATATGAAGCGCTGGTAACACAATAAACTACAGATCCCATAATGCAGCGCTTCAGCTGCCTTGCCGAACACTTACCGCGTTAATCAAGTCTAGCTTATGATGCTGCAAGTTATTGCGAAGCTAGCCCACACGATGCCGAAGTGAAAAGGTGATTCTGAACATAGAGCCTTTAAAAACTGATGGGAGGCTGAGTATATGTTTACTGACATTGCCGGTAAACCCGTGTGTCTCATTTCTGGAGCAAATGTGGGTGTAATTACAGAATTTAATCTAAAACGGCACTATGAGACAAAACATCAGGATAACCTGAAAGACCTGAATGCAATGCACAAGATACAGAAAGCAGAAGAGTTAAAGAAGAATCTGACACTTCAGCAGACGTTTTTACCCGTGCAAAATCACAAAGTGATTTCAAGTGAAGCTACTTTTATGGAAGACACAAATGCACCAGTGCAACTTGCCCCACTTTCCCTGTTGCCAAGTAATGTTGAACCAAGTCGACACTACGGTGTTCCCAAATACGCACTTTGTTCATAAACTGAATGATTTGATTTGTTATTGCTGAAAAGAATAAATTTTATTTATGTTTCCAGGTTTTGTTATGCACCATGTTCATATTTGAATTTGTATAATTTTGACAGGATAAATTTTTATGGAGAGCAAAATCTTTTGGGATATTTAAAATTTAAGTTTATTTTTTATATAAAATTACATAAGAGTAAAGAAATTTGAATGTTTGTTCTTTTAACATTTACTTTATTTCTAACTTGTATAATTTAGACAGGATATATTTTTATGGAGAGCAAAATATTATAAGTTATTTAAGGTTTGAGTTGATTTATTCCGGAATAATATTCTGTCGACTAAATAAAAATTCCTTCTATTTAAAATTTAAATAGAACTTCAACATATACGATAGTTGTGTGTGTGTGTGTGTATGTATATGTATGTGTGTATATGTAGTTATATATATATATATATATATATGTATATATATGTGGATGTATGTGTATATATGTATGTATATATGTGTGTGTGTATATATATGTGTATATGTGTATATGTATATATGTATGGATATATATATATATATATATAGCGCAGGTATTTTGCTATATATATATATATATATATATATATATGT
>JANRMT010062796.1:5046951-5067889 GCA_026402145.1 Polypterus bichir lapradei | reverse complement strand
CTTTTCTTTTTCTTTCCTTCTTTAACACACTACTTCTCTGCTGCGAAGCGCTGGTATTCTGCTATATATATATATTCGCATTTGAAAAGTAGTGTGTTAAAGAAGCTATGAAAAAGAAAAGGGAACATTTTAAAAATAACGTAACACGATTGTCAATATACAGTAATTGTTTTGTGAGTGTTATTGAGTGTTGCTGTCATCAAGGATTTGTTTCAATCAGGGTCGTATTTGTACGATGTGTTGTGTTCAATTTACATTCCGTGTTTGTCAATCGTTGTAAAGATAAGAGGTTTCATTCATCGATTCGTTTCTTACTGCATCAATAAACAGCTCGTCTTCCTCTTTATTTGAGACGTCACACACTGCATGCACGGGTTTTTTTTTTTACACTGTCTTCCTTTAGCGGGACATTCACTTTTTCCACCGTGTGCTTTGTTTCCGCAGTAGCTGCACTGATGAATATGCTTGTATGTATCAGATGCTTCATATTTTTTTGCTGCCTTCTCAATTGTGTAATTCGGTTTTTGTTCAGCACTCTTTGGAACTGTTGCTTTTTGTCTGTGCACTGCGTCAGTTCACGTGAGCCGCTCGGTGTACATGCATCGAAGGTTCCCAGCTGTGCTGGTGCCATCTCGTGTGATGTCCACGGCTGTATGTAATGTCAGCTAAGACCCGGCACTTAAAAGTTTCTCTCGCAGTTTCGCTGAGTTTGTGCCAAACACCACCCTGACCATCTCATCTTCCTCTGCATAAGCACAGTCCTTCACCCGTGAATATTTAGCGGCAGTGTTTCTATTGGATTGCCGTTGACGGACGGCCTTATATGGGCAGGCACTAAATTACAAACACCAGCGGCAGCCTGTCTATGAACTTAATTTAAAGTTTAGGTTTCCACCATGCTTTATTTACGAAGTAGCAGCACTCATGAATATGGTTGTATATGTCAGTCGCTCGCTTCTTATTGTTTCGCTGCCTTCTCAATTATATAATGCATGTTTTCTTCAGTGCTTTTTGGAGGTCTTCCTGGTTTTCTACACACTGCGTTGACAGTCAGTTCACGTGATTATGTGGGAGGCGTGATGATGTCACACGAAACTCCGCCCCCCACGGCTTTCGAGCTCAACTCCATTACAGTATATGCAGAAAAATAGCTTCCAGTTATGACCATTACACGTAGAATTTCGAAATGAAACCCGCCCAACTTTTGTAAGTAAACTGTAAGGAATGAGCCTGCCAAATTTCAGCCTTCTACCTACACGGGAACTTGGAGAATTAGTGATGAGTGAGTGAGTGAGTGAGTGAGTCAGTCAGTCAGTGAGGGCTTTGCCTTTTATTAGTATAGATAGATATAATGCTAGTCATATCCATCTATTTATCTATCATTTAGTGCCAGTCATATCTATCTATCTGTCTATCTATCTACCTATCTATCTATCATTTAGTGCCAGTCATATCTATCTATCTATTAGTGCTGGGCGGTATACTGGTTCATACCGAAAACCGTTTTTTATTTTTGTTATGATATGGATTTTTCTTATACCGCAACACCGGTTTAAATTGCCTAAACAATATTCGGAACATGGCGCCGCGGGAAACTGTTTAAGGGGAACCTTTTTCACTGCTACACCTCTAAACACATACAACAGAGTACATGTGTTAGTGGAGGTGTTGTGCAGGGGCTCTTTTTCACTGCTACACTGCTAAACAGGCATACACCAGAGTACATGCGGTAGTGGAGGTATTGTGCGGTGAAAATGGACAGAGAACATTCTGAAACTGAAGCTGTAGCAGACAATAAAGTTTAACATGATGACACAGAAGAATATTGCTGGAAAAAGGAGTCACGTCTGTTGTCTGGAGATATACTTTGGATTTAAAAGGTCGGATGTAGACCATTATGTTCAAATGTGTGAATACTGTTTCTATACTACTGGATAATACTGCAAGCCAAGTTGTACTTGTTTTATTTTTTTCAATACTGTGTAATGTACCTGGGTACTGTGTAATAGTGTGACGTCATGTTGACTTTATTCTCGACATTTCCACTTTAATCTCAACGCTTATGATGAGAATAAAGTCGTCATGTTGACTTAATTCTTGACATTTCTACTTTATTCTCGCCATTTACGTCAAGATTAAAGTCGACATGTGGACTTTATTCTCGTAATTTGTCATTAAAGTAGAACAATGTAAACTAAACATCATCTTAAAATGAATACTTAATTTACTAGATTTTTTCAAACCCCGTCATAAATTATGTAGCACATCAAATGCTTTGTGTTGTGTTCCCCGAGCCATGTTAAACTGACTTCCTCTCGCACTAAGAGGAAGGTGCAGGCAGCACAAATAATAAATTCATTTCATGATATTTCTGCTCCCTGAACATTTAGAATGCTAAGATAAGTACTATATATAATTTTCATGATGAAATGCATTAAAGCATGTATTAATCATGTGGGGGCACGGTGGCGTGGAGGTTGCACTGCTGCCTTGCAGCAAAGGGGTCCCGAGTGTTCCCTGCTTTGAATTTGCATGTTTTCCTGGTGGGTTTACTCGGCGTGCTTAAGTTTCCTTTCAAAGTCACGTACGATGTGGGGTTTTGTTATGATATATTAACCCTGCTAGTGTATGTATTGCTCATATTCACCCTGCGATGTGCTGGTGCCCCGTTCAGGATTTGTTCATGCCTCACACACAATGCTTGCTGGGATGGGCGCAATTCTGAATGGATGGCATATTTAAACACGTATAACGAAGATTTTTTTAAAGTTCTGAACACTTCGTGGTCTAAGTTTATAACTAGTTTTAATTTCACAAAGACGTTAATCGTGTGGTGATTGGTTATGTGAAGAAAGAAGAAGGAAGGATAGGAACTGGGGGTTTGGTATGTCAGACAGAGACAGCACGCATGCAATTAAGAAAGCCCGCTCAGAAGAACATCCATTTAATTCTGTGTTCGTGTCCCTGTACACCAGATCATGAACCCAACATTTAAACAATATTTAAGTTAATCCTGTGCACTACCCATTCATACATTCAATTTTTGAAGCCTTGTCACACCTTCCATAAAGTTTACAGTGAATGTAAGGGGACCCCTTACTGTGAGGACGCAGCACTACCGCCACACTACCATGCATGTTTAATACCTGCTTTAATGCATTTCATCATGAAATTGATATCAAGTATATATCTTAGCATTCTAAATTTTCAGAGAGCAGGAATATCATGAAGTGAATGGATTCTATGTGGTAATTGCTGCCGGCGCCACCTCTTAGTGTGGAGGAAGTCAGTTTAAGAAGCGTAGTGATTAACAACTGGGTCAGGGAACACAACACAAAGCATTTAATGTGCTGCATTAAAAAAAAATTTAAAACGTTTAAGAAAATATAGTAAATTAAACATTGATTTTAGGGTGAAGTTTAGTTTATAACATTATACTTTAATGAGAAAATAAACTATGAGAATAAAATGGAAATGTCAACTTCATTCTCGACATATAGTTTTTATTCTTCACTGTGGCCGTAATACGCTTCCATAGTGCTATACCACAAATAGCATTATAAATGCAAGTTGCAGTTTTATTATTTATATATATAGCTTAGCTTGAAGCAAGGTCCATATTAATGCAATTTGCCTTAATGATGGTTCAGTTGGTAAAGATGTCATCACCAAGTTGCACTTGTTTTATTTTATTTTATTTTTATTTGGTGAATACTGTGTAATGCACCTGGGCTTGAAGTTTTGAAGTATTAGTATTATTACTGGAAGTTGCACTATTATTTATTTTATTGTTATTATTTATCAGTCTAAATATTATGCAGTTTAATGATGGTAAAGTTGCTTAAAAAGTCACTTTAACGTGTCAGTGGACAGAGATTGTTAACATTAACAGAAAGTGTAGTTGGTTTACAAAAAATATTTACTATTTATTCCTTTTCTAAGACATGTTCAGTGCAATACAACTTTTGACAAGCACCTCTGGATATTTTACTAAGTCTAAATGCCTCTTTGGATGGTTGAAAACATGTCAAAATCTTAGTTTAAGCTGTTTGTAAAATTTGTCCAATAAAAAGTTTCTATATTTTGACTGCAACTGTCATGCAATGTGATTCCTTCTCTTCATTAGTGCCACCCCCTTGAAAACTATCACTTTATGGGGCCATGCAAACCTGTATTAATACTTGTGTGCACATTAAAATGTTTTTTGTACAATGTACAATTCTCATGACAGTGGAATAGGTTACTCTTAGCCAGTTTACTGCAGTAATTGCAGTGGAAAATGTGGTTATCATCCACTCATGCATGGGAAAGAAATACCATTGAATACCGTGAAACTGGGATAATTTTGAAAAATACCGTGATATGGAATTTTGGTCATACCGCCCAGCACTACTATCTATCTATCTAAACACACAGAAAGAACCTGGAAAGAATCTACAAAGACACAAAAAAAATTGTCAAACTCCATGAAGGTGGAGATCGGTCGCATTGGAATTTTGATTCAGCAGTGCTGAAAATTAGTAACATTGATTTCCACAACTATGAGTATTTTCTGCCCATAAATACCATGTTTTAAAGAGTGAATAATGTGCTTTACAAAGTCTAAAGTTATGTTTCTATGGTGGCAAAAATAATGTAAAAAACATGTACAATTATAGTACAAATTAGGGCCATTATATTGCTTGAACATTTCATAAAAATAATTGAGCCTGCAGGACTAGCTACAAATTAGATGGTGATGTCAACCTTTTGATTGGTGCTGTATCCCACAGATGCCGTCAATGTTTTATGCAACTTTAGAAACAATCAGTTGCTTGAAAACCTAAAAGAACAAAATGTCTCTGGAAAATGGAATGTGCAGCACCACTCAACATCCTAGCAAATTAGATGCAAGCAGGCTGCATGAAGCCTTAAATGGCATCTAATCTTACTTTTTGTGCTTGTCAGTATAAATCAACTTACTGTATATTCTTTAAGGTTAATCTTTATGAAAAGTATGATGTGCTGTATGCATAATTTGTCAAAATCAGCCAAATAATAAATTTAAAATGGATCAATGTTAAAGTAAACAGTTCTGATATTGAATTTGATGACAGGAAGATTGCGGCAAAAATGTTTATGTGAAGAGAAATTCACTCCGATTCCTAATGATACCAAATTGAATTGATGATGGATAGATTAATGTGTTTTTTACTGAAAGGTAATGATGAAACTTTCTACCCAAAAGCAAAGTCTGTGAAATCATTAAAGGCAGAATATGTCCAAAATGCTACAGAAAGACATAGAAACTGAATTATGTGCCCCTGGCCTTTAAAGATAGACCTCAGGGGTAACACTTACTTATGGGACTGCAGTAGTAAAATGGATACATTCTTACGTAGTGTAGAAGACATCAGGACTCAGTGAACAGACCAGTGGCATTTACGTCTGCATTACACCGGCATTAATACTGGACAAAGCTGGCAGCAATGTGAGGATGGTTTTTGATTTCTCAAGTACCTTCAATACCATCCAGGTTAAGGGGTAAACACAAAGATATGCAGCTGGATAAGCATTTGGAGTCCTGGATTTTACTGATTTGATTCTATCAAACCACCCATTTAAATGAATCAGTTCTTTTCATTCATTTAGATTCGTTTAGAAGCAAGTGTATATAGGAGGTTTGGTGGAGGGGGTCCCCTATGATCACATCACAAATATCTAATTTA
This sequence comes from Polypterus bichir lapradei, assembly GCA_026402145.1. Lineage (NCBI taxonomy): Eukaryota > Metazoa > Chordata > Cladistia > Polypteriformes > Polypteridae > Polypterus > Polypterus bichir. The sequence continues at coordinate 5,062,181 of JANRMT010062796.1, read as the reverse complement.
ATATGTACATTATTTTCATATACAGTGATCCCTCGCTATATCACGCTTTGACTTTCGCGGCTTCACTCTATCGCGGATTTTAAATGTAAACATATGTAAATATATATCCCAGATTTTTTGCTGGCTCGCGAATTTCTGCAGACAATGGGTCTTTTAATTTATGGTACATGCTTCCTCAGTTGCTTTGCCCAGTTGATTTCATACAAGGGACGCTATTGGCAGATGGCTGAGAAGCTACCCAATCAGAGCACGTATTACATATTAAATAAAACTCCTCAATGATATACAATATGCTTCCCGTGTGGTGCTTCGCATACTTGAAAGCCCGAACAGCACGTATTGATTTTTGATTGTTTGCTTTTCTCTGTCTCTCTCACTTCTCTCTGACATTCTCTGCTCCTGACAGAGGGCATGTGAGCAGAGGGGGCTGTTCGCACACTGGCCTAGAGGATACGGACGCTCCTCTAAAAAATGCTGAAAGACTACCTTCACATTGCTGCATTCCTTGCAGCTGCTTTGTCCGGCGGTACCTCGCATACTTAAAAGCCCAAACAGCCCTATTGATTTTTGATTGTTTGCTTTTCTCCCTCTCTGTCTCTCTCTCTCTCTCTGACATTCTCTGCTCCTGAGGCGCACTCCTTTGAAGAGGAAGATATGTTTGCATTCTTTTAATTGTGAGACGGAACTGTCATCTCTGTCTTGTCATGGAGCACAGTTTAAACTTTTGACTAAAGGGTGTTATTTCATGTCTAGAGGGCTCTAATAATGTTAGAAAACGTATTTAGAAGGTCGTAAACAGGTTTTCTATGCTCTAACTGCGAAAATATTCGATTTATAAATAAAGAATCCTACTTCGCGGAAATTCATTTATCGCAGCATAGTCTGGAACGGATTAACCGCGATAAACGAGGGTTGACTGTATATATATTTATGTATGTGTCTATATACAATATATAATTAATTTTATTGGTTGTTAATTGATGTTTAAATATTTACTAAGTATCCATCCATCCATCCATCATCCAACCCGCTATATCCTAACTACAGGGTCACAGGGGTCTGCAGGAGTCAATTCCAGCCAACACAGGGCGCAAGGCAGGAACAAATCCCTAGACAGGGCGCCAGCCTACCACAGGGCACACACACACAAACACACACACTAGGGACAATTTAGAATCGCCAATCCACCTAACCTGCAAGTCTTTGGACTGTGGGAGGAAACAAGAGCACCCGAAAGAAACCCACGCAGACACGGGGAGAACATGCAAACTCCAGGCATTGAGGACCCAGGAAGCGAATCCAGGTCTCCTTACTGCGAGGCAGCAGCGCTATCACTGCACCACCATGCTGCCATTTACTAAGTATATAATTCATTATATATTTAACATGTATTTTGTGGAGGAGGAATTCAGCCCTTGTTTGGAGACAGAAAGGACCAACAAGTTGAAGAAGAACAGTATAAAAGGCTTGGACAGCAGCCAGACTCTCGGAGGCGGTGTCGACAAAGTTCGAAAAACCTCCCAGCGTGGGGACGAGAAAATGGCGGGCTGTGTTGATCCAGATTTCCCACCTGGATAAAGTCTGTCCATATGCCTCCCCGTCTGTAACCGCGTTAACCATCAGTAAATATAAGCTAAAAGATATTTTTTCTCATGTGATTCTTGCACCGCCGTAATCACGATGGGAGGGATATCCCCTTTTCTGGTATATTACGATATTGTTTAATTATTTAATATGCCACAATTTCAAAAGAACACATTTCCAAGAGAGCTAATGCCTCTTCAGGAAACAATACCATTGCCCTGTTTCTGTACACAAAGTATCATAACACATTAAAGATAAATAATTGAAATGAAACATTTTGTTACAGAATCATAAGTGAATGAGAATTGTGCAGCTCATTATTATTTGTTCATGAATCAAATGAACAAGAATCATTAAACCGATTCTCAAGTAGAGACTTGTTCACAAATCAAATGGGTCGAGGCTCATGAGTCAGGAGGTTCTTCCAAATGTGCTTTAAACATCTGTCACCTGGAGAGAAACTAAAAACAATGACAACATCATGCGTGTTAGCAGTCCCTTTAAGTGTTCATGCTCATGAATCGATTCATATGATTCATTGAAAAGAGTCATTCAAAAAAAACAAATCATTCATGAATAGCCTATTACTAGTCCTGGGTAATGGACTGTGTGTCAGGCAGCCTGCAGTTTGTGGGGCTCAAGGACTGTTTCTCTGATGTGGATGTGAGCACCACAAGGAACATTCCTGCCTCCTTTTTTATCATTCTGTACTACTTAGAGTATAAATATAATATGTCCGCCGCAGAAATTTTCTGATGATTCTGTGCTTATGGGGTGCATTGATTAAGGGGATGACACAGAGTATAGGAGTCAGGTGGAGAAATTTGTTTCTTGGTGCAAAGAGAATTGTCTTCATTTTAACATCAGCAAAACCAAGGATTTCATTATTGACTTTCACCACTCTAAACAGCCTCTATGTCCAGTCACTATTCAAGGAGTGGGTATAGAGGTGGTCTACTCCTACAAATACTTGGGGGTCCACATTAATGATGGGTTGGACTGGTCTCGGAACACAGGGGAACTATATAAGAAATTACAGAGAAGGCTCTTTATCCTTAGGAAACTGCTTTCCTTAATGTGGGAAGTGACATCCTTCACATCTTCTATAACTCTTTGATATCCAGTATGATTTTCTAAGCTGTGGTGTGCTGGACTGGTAACATCACTTCAAGAGAGGCCAACTGAATCAATTAGCTAATTAAAAGGGCAAGCTCAGTTATAGGACACACTCTCGCTGCTACCTAGAGTCCAAAAGGAGAATTAAAATAAGACTGAGTGCCATTATGAACAATGTTGCACATCCTCTCTCTGATACAACAACACTGAGGACTTTTAGCCAACAAATTATTCGGCAGAATTGTGTCGATTAAAGCTCCTTTATATCAACAGCGATATGTCTGCATAACGCCTCACTGTGTTTCCTTTCTTTTTATTCATCATATTTGAGAGGGGTTTGTTTGTCATAATATAATATTTATTTATTTTTTGGGCTTCTGTAAAAAGGTGAATTTCCTCTTATCTGTCTATCTATCTATCTATCTATCTGAAAGTTATGCAGTGTATGTAAGACATGTGTAAGAAGCACCATATGTGCTGTTTTATTTTTTGGTTTCTTGACGTTACATTTTTTTTTAGGAGCATTTGCACTCCCAGTTACATTAAGACTCCAAAAGTTCAGGCTTATATGACAATGAAGAAGTGCAGCCACATTGAAATTGAACATGCACTATATAATAGAAACCAGTGGAAGAAAAACATGCTGTTGTACCTTTGTATATACTGTGGAAATTACAGAGCAGATACTATGTGACATTCTTGTGAGTCGACACCAAAGTGAAGTGCGACTCATTAAAATGATTTTGCAGAGACAGGAAAAAGGTAAGTGTAAAATGGTTGAAAAAACTGCTATGTCAGAGAGGTGCATTGAAGTCTTAAAACACATGAAATCTAACAGACACCCCACACTAGGATGTAAATTATTGCAGAAAATCTCCATGAGATCAGAATAATCATGAAATTGCAAAATGCAGAGAAAGAAGATGGTTTAATTCAAAAACATTTTAAATAAAGAATGACTTGAATAGAAAATGATATTTGCAGAAGAAATATTTAGACAACAGATGAGGCAAAAATAAGAAAGAAAATCACAAAAACATAACTGTGAAATTGCAGTATAATAAGTTTCTAATACTGACTTTAATGTGCCCCCTCCTGTATATAAGGCTTTGAATGACTAACTTTGAGACAGAAAGCTTACAAGCAAAAAATGGTTCAAATAATTGCAGCTAGTAAGTTTCAAGCTGCTTTGGGATTTGTAAATACAAACTGAGTGAAGTGAAAAGTTGCTTTTTTATATCAAGCCATTAAATCTTCTTGTCCTTACGGTATGATTTATAGACTTGCCATTAAATTTGTAAGAGTATTTAACTTATTGTAAGAAATCTTGTCAAGTAAATTTTTCTTACCCAATTGGCAGATTTTTTTTTTTTAAAGCAATTCAGCTTTATATACATAAAATTTTTTGCAGATAAATAATGTATTATTACAATATAAATCACAAGTTTAAAAAATGGTGTATAATAATTAAGAAAAAGTGATATTAAGGAAAATCCCTCTTTTCACTCAGCTCACCTATCAGTGAAAGCAGGATGTCAAAATGAGACGTTTTAAATATCTTTTTTAAAATATATCTGGCAAGGATACATTGTGAGGGATGATGCAGCCTAAAATTTAAGCACAAAGTTTGTATAGAGATATAAAGGTCAGCAAAATGTGGCTGAACACTGTATAGTTTTTAAATTCTTATTCACTTAATTAGAGGAGGAATATAAATTTAATGTAACAGATGTAGCAGAGACATTTTCCAGTAAAAGCATGTTATCTTAGTTCCAAATGAATTGTATAAAGTAACATTATGTTTGGAGGAGAAGGTGAAAGCTAAAGCTTGATGGTGTTTTATCTTTAAAAACATGACTAGATGAATCAGTTTTATTAACTTGTATTACAGTGGAATCTGAAAGTATTCAGGTTCCTTCACGTTTTTCACATTTTGCTATGTTGAAGTTTTAGGTTTTCCCTCATTAAGCAACACTTAATACCCAAGAATGACAAAGGGAAAACAAGAGTTTAGATTTTTTTGTAAATTTATTAAAAATAAAAAAATCACCTGAAATATCACAATAACTCAAGTATTCAGACCTTTTACGTAATACTTCATTGAAGCACCTTTGGCAGAGATATGGCCTGGACTCTTCCTGACATGACAAGCTTTGCATACCTGGAGTTGGGGATTTTGTGCCATTCTTCTCAGCAGATCCTCTCATGCTCTGTCAGGTTAGGTTTAGATCATTGGTTGACTGCTATTTTCAAGTCTCTCCGAGATGATTAACTGGTTTCAAGTCTGTGATCTGGTTTGGTCATTCAAGGACATTCTCAGAGTTGTCCCTAAGCCACTGCTATGTTTTCATTGTTTTGCGCTTAGGGTCATTGTTCTGTTGGGAGGTAAACCTTCGGTCTAGACTGAGAATATCTCTGTACTTCACTCTATTCAGCTACCCATCAATCCTGTATAGCCTTCCAGTCCCTGCTGCGAAAAGCAACCCCACAGCATAATGTGGCCTCCACCATGCTTTACCACTGGAAAAGTATTGCTCAGGTGAAGAGCAGTGCCATGATTCCTCCAAACATAATAATCAGACCAGAGAATCTTGTTTCTCAAAGTCAAAGTTCTTTAGCTGCCTTTTTTGCAAACTCCATTTACTGAGGAAATGCTTCATTTGGGCCACTCTGTCAAAAATACCAGATGAGTGGAGTTTTGCAGTGATGATGGTCCTTCTAGAAGTTTCTCTTATCTCCACACAGGTTCTCAGGAGCTCACTCACAGTGATCGTTGTCTTCTTCTTATCAAGCTTTTCTCCCAAGATTGATTAGTTAGGCAGCAGTCTCTAGAATGAGTTACGGTTGTTCCAAACCTCCTCCATTTAGGAATTATGAAGACAACTGTGCTCTTGGGAACTTTCAATGCTGCAGAAATTATTTGTAGCATTCCCCAAACTTGTGTAGTGACAAAATCATGAATCTAAGCTCTGTAGGCAATTCCTTCAACCTCCTGGCTTTGTTTTTTTCTCTGATACACATTTTCAGCTGTGGAACAACATACAGAGAAGTATGCCTTTCCTAATCATATCCAATCAATTGAACTGACCACAGGTGGACAACGTACAAAATGTAGGACCACCTTGATGATGATCAAGAGAATGGGATGCATGTGAACCAAATTTCAACTGTCTGAACAGCACACTGTCTGAATACTTGTATCAATGGAATATTTCAGTTTTTTTGTGTTATTCTGGGGTATTGAGTGTTGCTTCATGAAGAGAAATTTTTAAATGATTTTAGGCACAAGGCTACAACATAACAATATGTGAAAAACACGGAGGGTACTGAATACTTTCTGGATCCACTATATTTGGGGTTTATCTTCTACTTCCCTAAGATACATGTTTAGTTAAATGGCCACTCTAAGCAGGCAGTGTAGTGCATAGGGTAAAGTGTTGGCCCTGAAACTGTAAAGATGGTGGTTCAGTCCCCAACGTTATCTCACTTTGTGACCCTGAGCAAGTCACTTAACCTGTATGTTTTCTGACAGTTGAAAAAATAAAGAATGTTCTATAATTTGCATGGGATGGTGTTTCAGTTTGAAATTGTGTTCTCTGCTATATTATTGACTAGCAAAATACCCGCGCTTCGCAGCAGCGAAGTACTGCTTTTAAATTTTTATTAAGAAGAAAAGTACTGTAAACCTTTTTAAACGGAGGGAAAATATACCAATAATTATTTGTTAAGGATCTCTTTGTATACCACGTTGTCAGTTCAGCACTCCGGTTGTAATATGACCAAGCTGTGCGAGCTTACTCTTGAGCATACGATGTATAGTTGGCCATGTGAAAAGCAATCTTGCCTCAAATCAATGGCAACCTTTTGTAGGGTCCGTCCCTGAGACTTATTAATTGTCATCGCGAAGCAGAGCCTTACAGGAAATTGGAGGCATTTGAATAGAAATGAGATATCAGAGGGTATAACGGGGATGCGAGGAATAAAAACTCTCTCCCCTGAGCAACTGCCAGTAAAAATAGTTGCCTCAATTAGGTTCTTTTGCAGACACGTGACCTGAAGTCTTGTGCCATTACAAAGTTTCGGTGGCTGTAAGTTTTTCAGTAACATTATTAGTGTCCCAACCTTCAAAATTAGATTATGCTCAGGAGTGCCTGGAGGATTCAGAGTGTGGAGAAACTCTAGAGACAGCGTGTCTACTAACTTGTGGATTTTTCTGTGAGTATTTGGCGACAGCGTCACAACATTGTTTCCGCAAGACCGCGTTAGCTGCAGATCTTAGCGGAGCTCAGCTCGGAGCAAAATGAAGTGAATGAAATGAGGTGAATGGAAGGGGAGATGATCCCTCCACAAACACAGTCTCTCGGATCTCAACTCTCCTTTATATAAATCAGTAAAGGAGAGAGGACTAAACACTAAGGAAAAAGAACGGCAAGACCGCGTCAGCTGCGGAGCTCAGCTCGGAGCAAAATGAAGTGAATGAAATGACGTGAATGGGAGGGGAGATGATGACGTGATTCCCCCACCCGCCTTAACTCTCCATCCCTCCACAAACACAGTCTCTCGGCATGACATTTGCCTGTGAATATTTAGCGGCAGCGTGTCTATGAACTTAATTTAAACTTAAGCTTTACATCTTGCTTTGATATTGATATGTCTACAAAGGCTTGTTCAGATTCAGAGGGTTGTTCCTTTCTTACTGCATCAATAAACAGCTCGTCTTCCTCTTTATCTGAGACATCACACACTGCATGCACGGGTTTACCTTTCCCAGTCCTGCAAAGTCAGTTCATGTGAGCCGCTCGGAGTACATGCATCGAAGGTTCTCAGCTGTGCTTGTGCTATCTCGTGCGATCTTGCAATGTCCTTTATTTAATGTTAGCTCAGACCCGGCACTTAAAAGTTTCTCTCGCACTTTTGCTGAGTTTGTGACAAATACTATTCTATCCCTTACCATCTCATCTTCATTTGCATAAGCACAGTCCTTCAGCAGCAATTTTAACTCCATTACAAAGTGATGAAAAGTCTCGTTTATACCCTGTGTCCTCTCATTGAACTTGTATCTCGCGAATATCGTATTCGTCTTAGGCATGACAAACGCCAGCGGCAGCGTGTCTATGAACCTAATTTAAAGTTAAGCTTTACACCTTGCTTTCCTAATCGTTTGCATAAGCACAGTCCTTCACCAGCAATTTTAACTCTGTTACAGCAATTTTAACTCCGTTACGAAGTGATCAAAAGTCTCGTTTATACCCTGTGTCCTCTCATTAAACTTGTATCTTGTGAATATCGTATTCGTCTTAGGCATGACAAACGCCAGCGGCAGCGTGTCTATGAACTTAATTTAAACTTAAGGTTTACACCGTGCTTTGTTTCCGCAGCAGCTGCACTTATGAATATGCTTGTATGCGTCACTCGCTTCATATTCTTTTGCTGCCTTCTCAATTGTGTAATGCGTTTTTTGAACAGGTTTCATTCATCGAAGTGATCACTACCCAAATCGGTACTTGTGAATCTAAGATGTTTAACAGGTATTCCCGGTATTAAGTTGTGGATTTGCCTGCGAATATTTAGCGGCAGCGTGTCTATGGACGTAATTTAAACTTAAGCTTTACACCTTGCTTTCCTATTGATATGTGTACAAAGGCTTGTTCAGCATCAGAGGGTTGTTCGTTTCCTACTGCATCAATAAAGAGCTCGTCTTCCTCTTTATCTGAGACATCACACACTGCATGCACGGGTTTACCTTTCCCAGTCCTGCAAAGTCAGTTCACGTGAGCCGCTTGGAGTACATGCATCGAAGGTTCTCAGCTGTGCTTGTGCTATCTCGTGCGATCTTGCAATGTCCACGGCTTTATTTATTGTTAGCTCAGACCCAGCAATACGTCTTCTCATTAAACTTGTATCTCGCGAATATCGTATTCGTCGTAGGCGTGACAAACGCCAGCGGCAGCGTGTCTATGAACTTAATTTAAACTTAAGGTTTACACCGTGCTTTGTTTCCACGGTAGCTGTACTTATGAATATGCTTGTATGCGTCACTCGCTTCATATTGTTTTGCTGCCTTCTCAATTGTGTAATGCGTTTTTTGTTCAGCGCTCTTTGGAGCTCTTGCTTCTTCTCTGCGTACTGCATTCACAGTCAGTTCATGTGAGCCGCTCGGAGTATATGCATCGAAGGTTCTCAGCTGTGCTTGTGCTATCTTGTGCGATCTTGCGATGTCCATGGCTTTATTTAATGTTAGCTAAGACCTGGCACTTAAAAGTTTCTCTCGCACTTTCTCTGAGTTTGTGCCAAACACTATTCTATCCCTGACCATCTCATCTTCGTTTGCATAAGCACAGTCCTTCAACCGCAAATATTTAGCGGCAGCGTGTCTATTGGATTGCTGCTGACGGATGGCCTTATATGGGCAGGCACTCAATTACGTGGGAGGTGTGACGATGAGGGACGCAACTCCGCCTCACACGGCGACCGAGCTGCAGGCAATGGCCGTATATATGTACGTAAGTAGGCTCCAGTGATAACCGTTACGCGTAGAATTTCGAAATAAAACCTGCCTAACTTTTGTAAGTAAGCTGTAAGGAATGAGCCTGCCAAATTTCAGCTTTCTACCTACACAGGAAGTTGGTGAATTAGTGTTAAGTGAGTGAGTGAGTGAGTCAGTCAGTCAGTCAGTCAGTCAGTTAGTCAGTGAGGGCTTTGCCTTTTATTAGTATAGATACTATTTTTGCAAGGATATTAATGATTAGTGGCTGCAATGCCAAATTGTTTTTTAATCCCACTGCTGACACCTAATATCATGCTATGACTAACAATCATACAAAATGTTTTATACTACACCCTGCTTATAGTTTATCACCATAATTATAAGTGCACCTAATAAACAAACATGATGCTATATTGTTCTGTAAGAATTGATTTCTTTACTGCAAAATAACAAAATAAAAAAATGCAATCATCCACAATATAGTGCAGTATAATCACAATTACAATGACTGCATAACTGAAATGCATACTATAATTAAATTTAATGACTTGCCAGACCTATGTGTGGTGGAGTCAGCTCATAATGTAGTCAAATGTAGGACAATTAATAAACTAGTAACGCAATACATGGAAATGGAATAATATATGGAATAGGATATTCAAGCGGTTGTGAACACACGGAAAATAACTGGTATTCCAGATGGATTTTTAAATGTCTGAGCAGTACTGGCAGATGGAAAAGTGATGGGCAAAATCACAGGCAGAAAAAGACCAAGTTCTGGGTACCAAAAAGCTCATCAGAGTCCAAACCTTATGCAAAAAAACTTTGCCAAGTTTAAACCTGGTGGCATGGATCGTGGACTATCTTACAGACAGACCTCAGTATGTGCATCTCGGGAACTGCAGGTCTGACATTGTGGTCAGCAACACAGGAGCACCACAGGGGACTACTTTCTCCGGTCCTGTTCAGCCTATATACATCAGACTTCCAATACAACTCGGAGTCCTGCCACGTGCAAAGGTTCGCTGACGACACTGCTATTGTGGAGTGCATCAGGAGTGGGCAGGTGGAGGAGTATAGGAAGCTAATCAAGGACTTTGTTAAATGGTGCGTAAAACCACTTACACCTGAACACCAGCAAGACCAAGGGACTGGTGGTGGATTTTAGGAGGCCCAGGCCCCTCATGGAACCCGTGATCATCAGAGGAGACTATGTGCGAAGGGTGCAGACCTATGAATACCTGGGAGTGCAGCTGGATGATAAATTGGACTGAACTGCCAATATTGATGCTCTGTGTAAGAAAGGTCAGAGCCGACTATACTTCCTCAGAAGGTTGGCATCCTTCAACATCTGCAACAAGATGCTGCAGATGTTCTACCAGACGGTTGTGGTGAGTGCCCTCTTCTACGCGGTGGTGTGCTAGGGAGGCAGCATAAAGAAGAAGGACATCTCGCACTTGGACAAACTGGTGAGGAAGGCAGGCTCTATTGTAGACACGGGGCTAGACAGGTTGACATCCGTGGCAGAACAATGGACACTGAGCAGCCTCCTGTCAATCATGGAGAATCCACTGTATCCACTGAACAGTGTCATCTCCAGGAAGAGGAGCAGCTTCAGTGACAGACTGCTGTCACTGTCCTGCTCCACTGACAGACTGAGGAGATCGTTCTCCCCCACACTATGCGACTCTTCAATTCCACCCGGGTTGAACGTTAACACTATTCAAAGTTACCTGTTTTTACCTGCATTTTTATCACTCTTTAATTTAATATTGTTTTTTGTATCAGTATGCTACTGCTGGAGTATGTGAATTTCCCCTTGGGATTAACAAAGTATCTATCTATCTATCTATCTATCTAAAACAATATTACTTTGAAAATATTCTTTTAATTTTTTCAGAAAATGATCTGGCACTAGAATAACAAGTTGTTGACTGGTGCCCTCTTAAAGAGGCAGATAAGAAGTGTCATGTGATTTCTGTCATCATATGACCGGCAACAGGCACAGCAACGATAAACAAGGGTGAGACAGTATATTTTTAAGTATACACGTTTGTGTAGTCAAAAGGCAAACTAAAGTCAGAATGAAAAGACAATCCCCTCTTTCAAACAAACTGGAAACATAATTAAAAATCAGTGGTCAAAACAAGGGCAAGAGATAAAAACAGGTAGACAAAAGGAAGTAAAGGTTTCAAAAAATTTGAGCATAAGTACTATCCATAAAACTTAGATAGTTTGGAGATGACATCATAGATGATACACAATATGCAGAAATGTAGGAGAATGCTATGACAATGGGAGATGCCAAACACCCCAAAACATTGGTGCCATAGGAAGCAAAGATGGCATTGAGGCATAACGGGAAAATCTTTAACTTGATCGATTTTTTTTTTGTTCTTTATTTCGCCTTATACAATTTCTCATATTAGGAATTTGTTAGTTTTCGCATATCCCTTGAGGTCAGAGCTCAGGGTCAGCCATTGTACAGCGCTGCTGAAGCAATTGAAAGTTAAGGGTCTTGCTCAAGGGCCCAGCAGAGTAGGATCTATCTCTTTTGGCAGTGATGGGGATTCAAACCGACAACCTTTGGGATACCAGTGCAGATCCTTAGCCTCAGAACCACCACTCCGCCCTCATTTATACTAGAAACAAAAACTAATGGTAAAATCAGTTCAAAGATCTGTAGATCAATTCATGGACTGTATAAATTCATCAAGGAAATTCCATAAAAACTTAATAAAAGACATCAGAAAAATATGATGGTTGTAGGCATCTGAAACTCCACCAAATTGTGTTGCCTTTGAAAACCCACCATTCCCAAAACAGATCCGACATAACGTCAGAAAAATAAATCTGTACAAAATGTTATAATTGGGCACATATCTTGTAAAAATAAGATATACAACATTCTGAGTTTCCGTAATGAGAATTATACACACAAAGAACATAATACTTTCTTGAATAGATAGTACATTTTCTGAGCTTTTGAATGAATATTTTCAGCTATTTATTGCCCCTCTACTGTAGATTGAAACCTTTGCACAATGTAGAGCCTGAACGCATCCAAAATTCTTATGACCCTTGGAACCCTGAGCTCCTGGTAGCTTTAACTGAATTGTTCAAAATCCGAGACCCCATAACGAATCTAGTTAAACAAACCAATATTTGCCCAAAAGAGTGGTAGTGACATGCAATTCCTAATTTAGGTCTGGATATAGTGTTGACCAGAATGCACCTGGTGATGATTTGTTTCACTTAGCCTGAAGAAACATCTGCAGAGCAAAATACAAAGATCAGGTGAGAACCTACTATAGATGAGCAACAGGCATGTGTGTAAGAGATCTCAATATACGGGTGCTTTTACATGGCAAAATATTATAATACTAATACGTAATAAGACAGCTTGAACAAGATGTTGAAATGTATTGGGTAGACTTTTTTCTAGAAGTAGTTTTAACTCTTTGTTACTTTTACCCTTGAGTGGCCCAAAAGAAACCAGACATTCAGTGGTTGATGTAGGACATTATTTACATGTTCTTTGCTCTAAGGGTTACAACTAGTATCTACATAGAAAATGAACGTTGTCACGTCAATATTACTTCAAGTTGTTGCAAGAAAAATTCTGACCGTTGATTGGACCATGACATGACTTTTAAAAATATTTGTCTTTTCTAGGGACAGTAGTTTTTTTTTTTTGTTCTTTATTTCGCCTTACACAATTTCTCATATTAGGAATTTTTTTGTTTTCGCATACCCCTTAGGGTCAGAGCGCAGGGTGAGCCATTGTACAGCGCCCCTTGAGCAATTACAGGTTAAGGGTCTTGATCAAGGGCCCAGCAGAGTAGGATCTCTTTTGGCAGTGACGGGGAGTTGAACCAGCAACCTTTGGGATACCAGCGTAGATCCTTAGCCTCAGAACCACCACTCCGCCCCAGGTTTGGTAGTCCTTGTAGGGAACTATTAATCTTTATTGTGGAGAATTATGGAGAAGACAGGATTGGGAGAGCAATCATTGATGTGAATGCTGGAGTAAATAACTATACATTTTATCTATATAATTTTGCTGCTGATCCTAGTTTAATTAATTTATCTTGTTATATTTACTCCATCCTTCAGTCAGAGAATTCTTTTTTTTTTTGTTCCCATCACAATTCACAGTCCTGTGTTGATTATATTTTCCTTTTGAGTACTCCTGCTCCATTACTTTCAGATGTGTTATTAGTCCCATCGGCTTTATTTGACCTTTTGAAGTTGCAACTTGCATTTATTGTGCCCCTCATTCCAAGGTGGAAGTTTAACACTTCATTTTTGAAAAACAAACTTTTTTTTGCAAACAACTTTCTGTCAAACTAGACAGATTTCTAGCATTCAGAAGCGGCTCTATGATGCTTTTGGAGACAACTAAAGGCTTTATCTTCTCTTCTCTTTTTCTCACATTTGGCATTTACTAAACTTCCAGAAAAAAGGAGTTTAAATCTAAGCTCTCATGCCTGGAAAGAGCACGCCCTCTTGTGGTCAAAAAAGATCATGAACTTCTAATTGCTAAGACTAGAGCTGAGCTCAAAAGGTGTTCAATTTGAAAGAGCCAAATGCTTAATTCATTATGCTAGGACTCACTATTAGGTCTTGGGGGCCAAGCCAAACAAGTTGCTTGCTTCCAGAATCAAGAATAATGCCTTTTTTGCCCCCATGCCTTGTATCCACATCAAATCTGGCTGAATTTCAAACAATTTAATCACGTCACACCACTGGAACAACAAAATGTCAATGCCCATACACAATAAAAAAACAAGACATGAAAAATTATTAGCTATGTCAAAACGAAGCCAAAAATGAAAGTTAATGCCACAGATAAATTCTCCATCATTCAAAACACTCTCAATAAAACAAGAGAATAAGGAAGCAACAAATACCGAAAACAAAAACTTCAAAAACAAATTTCATTTAAGAGAGGAAGGAGTTTGATGCGGCAATGGACAAATATTTTTTGGCAGAATTCTTTTGAGAACTCATCAAAGACATGTGGAACTTCTTGCAGGCAGTCCTCAACAAACTTGTGATTTAATGAGTAATAAAAGGGACAGTCTGAACATGAAATTGTTTGACATGTTCACTTCAAAGGTGCCGTTTACCTAAAGATGAATCCTCCCTTCAGTTTAACCAGTTGGTGTATCGGTGATTCATACCTATTTAATTCTGGTCCTTCTTATTGGGTTTTTGAATGAAAAGATTATATTTATTGCATTAGTCTTTGGTTTACCGGTGTGCACCACTATTTGTTTACAGGTTGCTTTGATAACTGCTCTGAGATGCATGCTAGATGACGGAATGAAAGGTCGTCAGTCTCTGACTGATGCTCATAACAACTTTAGTTTCTTATGGTGTTTCTGAGAGGTTTTCTTTGTAATTTGTTAGCAAATTTTAGGGTCTCCTTTTTGACTGATTTTGCTACAAATCTATGTGTTTTGGTGTTGATATTTTTTTTTTCAGTAATAATCTTTGCCTGCCGCCCAATTACATCTCTTCTCCTGACCCTCTTCCTTTTCTCTTTTATATTTTTAGACTTAGTACAACTCCAAAAAAATCATCAAGTGAAAGCTAAGGAAAGGAGACTCTAAAAAAATTAACATATCATCCTGCAAACACACAAAAGTGAAAATCAATTAGCTTGCCTCTTTTCACATTTATTGAAATTAACAGTTAAGAGTCTAATGTCAGCTAGGGCTGTATGGAGGCAGCAGTTTAATGCAAGCTCTAACCAATAAGAGTGTGCTTAGGTATCAGGAAATGCTCTAATCTGGAAAAAGTAGAAAAGCAAAGAATTGTGAACAAGTTTTAAAAATATGAACTAAGGGTAGAGGGTAGAGAAGGGTAGAGTCTGCAATCCATTTTCCTGAAGAAAAAAAAATATTATTTTGCTGATTCTCCATAATATTGTCATGAACTAAAAACTAATATGATGGGTTTATATATACACACACACACACACATATACAATACATACATACATACATACATACATACATACATACATACATACATA
>JANRMT010062796.1:4989929-5046551 GCA_026402145.1 Polypterus bichir lapradei | reverse complement strand
TTGTGTGCTTCAGTAAGTTACCGTCCCCTCGCTCTTACTTTTTTACCGTTCATCTAATGAATACACTGAGTATGGCTTTACCAAAACAATCATTGATCGCGAATAAAGTATCCATTATTCATGAAGCTTCAATAGGTGAATAGGTGATCTGTCTTTCTGCGTTAACCGCATGCGTTTTCATACGTCTCAAACTAAGGGGATGCGAGGTTAAAATAAATCGAGAAGCGCGCGTACATACTTAGTGCATCCCCTCTCAGGAATCGAACCTCGGACGTGGGCGCTACAGGCGAATGCTTTACCATCGCGCCACTGAGTGTGGTTTATCTATTCGAGCGTAGCAGTGTAATTAGGTTTTTGTTCAGCACTGTTTGGAACTGTTACTTTTTGTCTGCGCACTGCGTCAGTTCACGTGAGCCGCTGAATATGGTTTTATATGTCAGTCGCTCGCTTCTAATTGTTTCGCTGCCTTCTTAATTATATAAGGCATGTTTTCTAAAGCGCGTTTTGTAGCTCTTCCTGGCTTTCTACGTAATGCGTGATTACGTGAGAGGCGTGATTATGTCATACGAAACTCCGCCCCTCCAGCTCAACTCCATTACAGTAAATGGAGAAAATCAACTTCCAGTTATGACCATTACGCGTAGAATTTCGAAATGAAACCTGCCCAACTTTTGTAAGGAAGCTGTAAGGAATGACCCTGCCAAATTTCAGCCTTCTACCTACACGGGAAGTTGGAGAATTAGTGATGAGTCAGTCAGTCAGTCAGTCAGTCAGTCAGTCAGTCAGTGAGTGAGTGAGTGAGTGAGTGAGTGAGTGAGTGAGTGAGTGAGTGAGGGCTTTGCCGTTTATTAGTATAGATATATATACACACACACACACACACATATATATATATACATATATATATATATATATATATATACACACATGCATACATACATATACATATATAAATACACACACATACATACATATATACACATATATACATATATATACACATACATATATATATATATATACACACACACACACACACACACACATACATACATATATATATATATATATATATATATTTTGTGATAGATGGCCGGCCGTTTATCCCGGCCAATACCCCCAAGCCGCCAGGTGTAGCCCTCCTTGCAGTATGGAGGTCCCCAGAAGACCAGCAGGGCATCATGGACAATGTAGTTTTTATACGCAGCCCTGCTGGATGCCGTGGGGGCCACTAGGGAATGCTGCAGGGAGGAATAACGAGTATTTTCCCTACACCCCAGAAGCACATGTGGACAGAAGGAATGACGTGCTTCCGGGGTGAAGAAAAGAACTTGTACCTGACCTGGAAGTGATTGAGAGTCACATGGACTGGGGATTAGGAACACTTCCGGGTCAGGAGATATAAAAGGACAGTGCGAGCTCCCAGACGGCGAGCTGAGCTGGGTGGAAGGGTGGCAACGCGTCTGGGAGCTGGAGGATTGGTTTATTTGTGATTATTGTGATTTATATGAGTATTGTAGTGGAGAGTGTGCTTTGTGCACTGTGGTGATTTAATAAAGTCAATTTGAGGACTTTTACCTGGTGTCTGGAGTCGTGGACAGGGGTTCAAGTGAGCGAGAGCGCCCCCTATCTACCACTATATATATATATATATATATTTTTTTTTTTTTTTTTTGCACTGTGAAATCTGCTGGTGGTATATGCTGTAAGCATTAGAAGAAATCCCATGCTCAGGTGTGCAGAGACCACCAGTAAGCCCTGAAAGTAGAGACCTTCCTGATGATGTAGCTGAGCTTTCTCTCTCACTCTCAGACCCCACCTTTCTGTGCTGCACTACCACTCCACTCCGCCCATTCATAGTGCATATCCTGTCAACTATGGCAAATGCTTTGTCTTGAAATTATATTACAATCCATCCCATGTTGCCCATTTTTGCACCGTGGTAACTGCTTGTGGTCAGCCATGAACCCACAATGCCTGGATTATAATGGTTCTCAAAAGCAGCTCTCTTTTCTATGTCATGAGCAATAGAGGAGCTCCTATTCTAGGCTCACAGAAACTGCTGGTAAGCACTGCAGACAGAATGCTTCCTGGTGATGTTAGCTGAGCTCTTACTCTGCTCCTACCTTTCTACACAGCACTTGCCTCTACATCACCCATTAGCCATAACATGATAAGATGTAGTTCCATAACTGGAAGAATGGTACTATGCTTTTCTTTTAAGTGCTTGAGAATTTTGAATGTTTCAGGACTACTGAAATGTTAGGGGAGCAGAAAGACTGTTGGTCAACAGAGGGAGTATACAGAGTCCGGATCCGAAGGAGAGAATGCAAATAGGCTCGCTAGCAGAATAAAGAAGCCAAGTTCCTGATAGGGAGAAGACAGAGGGGAACAGAAAGAAGAGAGAAGAATGGAGAGTGTGGCAGTGTAACTGGAGATGTGTGCAAGCTGGTAAGTCACTTGTCCTTTCTGACAGGATTGGCCACCAGAAGGGTTTTGTTTGACTTCTTCTATTTTGGTATTTTGAGGTTCTTCCTTATGTTTTTTCTAAATTGTAAGCATATTATGTTTTTTTACATTTAACATCCTTGACATTATTCTGGCTGGGGGCAAACTATTCTTATTTTTTCATAATTATTACAAGCAAAGCCTTTCATTCTGTTTACTTTCAGCTGGCAAAGCAAACATTTGAAAACATTTATCAAGGAAACTATAATAATTACATATAAGTAAGATTTCTTACCTTGATTCTGTTCTCTGTTGAAAACAAAAGAAAAATAATATGAAACATATTTAAACATATTTACACATCACATATTTTAAGCATCTGAACTTTTTTACCTACTTAGTAATTCCTGCTTCATGACTTGCAATGTGTTCTCATGGTATGAAAATGTAAACTTTTAATGTGTAATCTAATGGACTAATACTTATTTTGTATAACCACACTATTGCTCAGACTTCTTTATTCACTTATGAAACAAATTTTGTACTACTATACTAAAAAACACTACACCTCAACTGAGAATTTGACAGTCTTCTCTGACTCAGTGCCTTGGACTCCATCATGGACTTGCACGTTTTTGCTAAAGAAATGTAACATTTCTTCCCATTTGCAATAACTGTAATACAAATCAACGGAAAAATTATGATAGTTTCTAAAATCTAGGTAATATCCATTATAAGATGTAATTAATGCTTCAGTAAAATGTTAAGATTAATGCAGACAATAAGGTGGACATTACAAATCTCTCTGAATAGAAAAGCAGGCAACAAAACACAATGTGATTTAAAAAAATATCAGCCAAACAAACTGTCCGAGTAAAAGTTAAGGCATTAAAGTAGAACTAATCAGCATAAGAAATATGGGGATGGCAGACAAGACCGTACAATAATGGTGCACAACAGTGCTCAGCTCAATTTAATATTTGACTTGTCAGCACAATCAGCTGTAAAATAGGCGCACAACTAAAGGTTGAACATTTAAAGAATTATTTATTCTGTCTTGTAAATGTAATTAATTTTGATAGTTATGTTATTTTTTTATCAATTGCCAAAAATTCAAATAAAGTACAATAGAATCTGAAAAGGTCAAAGAAGATTTTACTTCATAGCCAAGATTTCAGATATTAAAAGGAAAAATGATTGAACTGTTATTGAAATGATAATATTACTATGCAGTGATTATGATCCAGTCCTTATACTGCAGGAGGCTGAAACCAACTGCATCACTCACAAGGTACCCAGTCTCGCCTCACTCCCTGACATGGACATACATGCTTTTGCGAAACAAATGTAAAATTTAATTATGATAAGGTAGAAACCAAACCGCTTGACACACACTCACACTTGCTTGCATAGGGCCAGTTTATTTGCCTTTCTCCAAGTCTTGTTAATAATAAAACAATTGATAAAAGGTCCAAAGCTTGATAAGTGTAAAGGTAAGTGATTCAGTCTTTTTGAGCCCTTTCTTTTCTGCCTTCACTACCTAAACAAACAAGAATGCAAGCAACCATGAATCATGAGGCACTGGTCTTAAATGACAGAAAGCAGGCATAAGATGTGAAAACAAATAATTAAAACCAGGAAAGAAAAGAAAAGAAAAAAAAAACAATGGGCATTAAAGAAGGAACAAAATGAGATGGAAAAAAAAAACTAAGAGACATGAAACAAAGAGATTGTTTAAAAACCACATCTGAGTTCTTGGGCCACGCAACTATTGAAACTGAATTTCTTGATATCTCTAATAGAGTTGACTATGTTAAATGTTATACTTGTCGGTAATATGCAATCTCCAGTTAAGGGGAAATTTCCCTTTTTTGTTCCAGGTCCGTTCAATTAATTGTATATACTATCTTTGGAGCCAATTAACCATTTTGATTATTTTTTGGCATTCATAAAATCTAAATATTATTCAGGAATTCTTTGAAATCACTTCAGTTTTTTTTTTTTCCCATGCCTCCTTACTCACCGGTATGAGAAAAACCCCACACATGATATACTGTTTGATGTCTTGCAAGACATTGAGCTTTTTAGGGTTTCAAATATTTTTGGCCAACTAGACCTGGAAAACTCTCATTTTAGGCAATTTTTGGACCATATTTTGTACAGGAAATTACACCCTTATGATAAAAAGCAAACAAATAGCTGTCTTCAGCAAAAATTACTTGAAGTTGTGCATGCCACATTAATCGACTCGAGGGATTCATCCCTGATTGGGATACAAGGGGTCAAAGTTACTCGTTTCACAAAACGTTTCGAAAATGGAATCAGTAATAGAGGCATGTGAAGTGTCATTTTTTCTATTCTGAGGTTACTAATTACAAATATAATATTTTTGATATTAGTTTCTTTACCGGTGGTCTTAAGCTCACAAGAAGACACTCTCAGAAGGTTAAAAATGACAAATTTCACACAGAAGCATGTGAATTATCGCGTTAGACTATGTCAAGGTCAGTGATTATGATATGATTTTTGATCCTTTACTAGGAACGTAGCCCTCTATAGACCTCCATCAAATATCTATTACACTCTAAAATATTTAACTTTAAACATTTAAATTCAAGCACACGTATTTAATATTTCAAATATTTGTCGTAACTAATGCCGTTTATTATGCAATTGTACCTCATGAAGTAAATCATTACATTTTGTATGAACACTCCAAATTAGGTTGGGCTATTTCAGACTTTTTCTACTTCTCAGATGGTCCCTTCTCTTATTAGTCAGCTATAGCAATAGTGGGTTGGCTGTTAGCCCAATGGCATGTGCATGCCTGACAGTTAACAGATGATATGATGTTCTGCGGTCTCAATTTTCATTAAACATTAGTTTCACTAAACACAAACCAAACAATTTTTAAGTATTATGTATCAAATCAAGCTACCCATACCAGAACTATATAATATTTTACAGAAGCAAGCATTATTATCTGGCAGCACAGATGGCATTCTGGTGTGGTGGTTAGAACTGCCATCTTTGCAGATCTAATGTCATGGGTTCATGCTCGGTCATTTTTTATGTGGAACGTTTTACTCATGGATTCACAAAGATCCACAACACATTAGGTTCATTAAAGTAAGTGTGTGCGTGTCTATGTGAACCCCAGTACCTCACCCAGCTCCGATCTTTGTCTGGCACAGTTGCTGTTATAGGCACCAGCTCTTCTATGATCCTGAATTGGATTATGAAGATTTGAGGATATCCTGTCATGATAACATTACCCTGTATTTCATTATATTTAAACAGAACATGTACTATTTATGTTACTAGTGAGAGTTAAATCTACACAAAAAAATACTGTAATTTTTTGGAAATACTCATTAAAAAGAAGGAACAAACCTAAAGAGAGCTGAACAGCAGAAGACAAAGATGTGAAACAGTACGACAAGAAAGCAGTTGAGGCTATTTAACTTCCTAAGAACTGGTCCTCAGTGGGTTCGACAGCAAAGTCTCTTTCACGCTTTGATGAATGGGGGGATTAATCAGCAATTTTAACATGAACAGGCTGATTACAGCCTGCTTTAAAACGTACTGAGTATTTTAATATCCCAATAAGTACTTATAATCAAAATCATACTAATAATTCCAACACAACCATTGGGGTTTTGCAGTGTGACTGCATCTCATGGTAGCAGTTTGAAATAGAAAACAATTGATCTCAATATCATTGTCACCATCCCATATTTTTGGTAGCATGAGAAGTCCTTTAATGTGTAGGGAGAGTGGTACCCTATACCTCTTGAGTTGTGACCATACACTAGCTTTTGCCTGTTCATACATATTATACAAAACAACATGTGAGCGGCAAGACAGCTATTACTGTACTCTGGCTTGAATTATAACAGCAAGTTGTTGAAGAACAGGCTTTCCAAAGCATTGAGTGGTTGCAAGTCTCAAACGATAAAATCTGTGACTCATTTTTTAGCCAATGTTAAACTACATGACTTTATAGTCGGAGAATTTAGCATCTGCAGTTGTTGAACCTCACTGCGTCAGAGTGTGTCAAACTATATTGATTAGGAATTGCAGGGGGTGATTTCTCTTACAATATTTCATCACCATTCTAAGTCTACTATTATGCCGCCAAGTATTGTGAAGTCATCTTATTCTGGCAGCAAATCAACATAAACATCTGCAGTTTTCCTAGTAACAGATTAAGCACTTATGAGTGTAATGAAATGGGGTTTCCACCAAAGCAAGATAAGATGAAGCCTCCAAAACAAACTATATAGCAGGCCAAAATCATACCTGGTCCACCCAACAGAGGCAACCTTGACTTCAGCCCATCCTCTAAGTCTACCTGCTGGCTACAGAAGGATCAGACCCAAAATGGGGAGCTGGAAAAATACTATAATAGAACCAAAATAAACTGAAAACCTCAAAAGAAGAAGGAAAGCCATAAACTCTTGGCTTGTATTGAAAACACAAACAAAGAATCTTTACAAATAAATGACTTGAAAAAAATGCACAAAGAAGTATTTCAAAAGGGAAATCCTAAGCAAACAAACTCCCAATATGTTAACAAAAAAAAATGAAATCCAAAAAACCAGAAAAAGCAAGATAGAAAACACAATACTCAGTGTACAGTAAATCCACCAGAAACAAATGATTTCCACTTCTAGGCCTGCTCAGCTTACTTATAAAGCCTGGGGGAGGGCCTTGGAATGGTGACGTCCACCAATAAAGTTGATGGAATATATCCATCCATCCAATATCCAACCCGCTATATCCTAAGTACAGGGTCACAGCGGTCTGCTGGAGCCAATCCCAGCCAACACAGGGTGCAATACAGGAAAGAAATCCCGGGCAGGGCGCCAGCCCACTGCAGTGATGGAATATAACTATATCTAAAAAGACAGTGCACTATTACACAATTACATAGGAAATCAACAGAAATAACATAAAGACATGAGAAATAATCACTCAAAATCAATTCAAAAATGAAAACCAGGTATGCCATGCTTGGCCGCAATCTTTGCTCATGTTTTTTTCTTACTTTCGAATGAACAAACGTATGTGCTGGGCCCAAAGCTCAATGATCCTCTCATTCATTTGGACATTCCAAAACACTGACTTTCCTTCTTTTCTTGTATCTGCTCTGGTTCTTCAGATACTGTGTGTATTGTATACATTACATTTCCGGTTGAGCACTTATTTGCTGTCAGCTCTGACGCCAAGAAGATTTTACATCTACAAATGGCAACTCACAGTGAGAAAATCAAACCAGCTTGATTTTGTCATAGCAAATTAAAGTATGATACAATTGTGTTAATGGGGATAATGAACTACACAACAGCTGGTCATGGGTGCATGCTGTTCTTAAAATTACATAAGTGAAAATCATGACTGAAAATGATCAGAAAAGTCATGAACTGTGAAGCCAAAGTTGAAAACCATTTGGAAAATTTTCTGTGGTTTATGGCTTCTGTTATTATTTTCTGAATTTAACTGGTGTATTTTCTACATTAGTACCATTGTTTGGTGTAGAATCAGTTTAAGTGGACATCAAAGTTGGTCATGTTAGATTAAGCTACCTCAGTCTTGCAGAGCTTGCATATAGTTTTAACTTTGTTTGTGTATTGGTTATGTGTGCCCTTATAGTATTATGACTCAACCTGTGAGGGAACAGGCAGGTGACACTCTGCAGTGGGTTGGGCGGAGTCGTGCATACTGAAGGAGCTTAAGAGGAGCTGTGATGAACAGTGGAGGATGTCAGGACAGGCAAAGGAAAGAAAGCAGCTGGTGTGGCTGACAGTAAGCATGATGACAGCGATCCCCCTTGAAGAGGAATAGCATTGTCTCACAAGTCTAACAGTGGGAGATGATCATGATCCTTTCTTAATGGGACAATAAATGGTCCTTTCAAGAATCTTCAAACAGCTACTTGCATCTGTGTGTCAGTTTTTCCTCCTCCGTACCTCCAAATTTTATAATATGTTCCGACATTGCTTTATTTTCCAATCATCCAAAAATCCACAATGGCTTTATTCGTCATTTCATTGTTTAGAAGGAACAAATGCCTAAATAACGTGACCAAAAAAAAAATGTGCAGGAGAAATGAGTGATAAATGATGTAAATTACGTGACATTATGCATGCCCGTCAGTGAGCAATATTTAATAGAACAGAATATTTAGAAGAAAGCTGAGGATATCCCAGTTGAAAACTGCTGATCATGAGAGGAGAGATAGCTGGATGGGCATCCAAATCTTGCCCTGACAGGCATGTTATTAGTAACTAGCCATGTGCGCCCAACTACGTTGCGCGTGTTAAAGTTGTCTGTGAAGGGCTCCCTGTTTAAACATGGCTGCCAGTCGTGAACTGGGCCCTTCGTCGCACAGAATTATGATTTTTTATAAGGGAAACAAAATTACAAAAGAAAGGGCCTACTCGGAATCACTGTCCGAATAGTAATTATGTGGTGGTGTAGGAGCATTTCTGCTCCTGTCCGTTCACAGTCCGTCTCGTTTTCACGATGCTATCGTTTCCTCTCACGATGTCTTCTCAACCTTTCTCCAATCTCACAGGTTGCTTTGTGGCAATCCAAAGAGTAAGGCAATATACACGGAGCAATGGTTATAAAAGGGGGACACATGGGTATCCAGGCTCTTTAAAGCATACTGTAAATAGGGATCACTTCACTGACATGTGAGCAAGCCATAGTACAACCATGAGACGCGCAGCACTCGCCGGCTACAACGTAACAGTAATAATTTCTAGAACGTGCTGTTACGTTGTCATTCATTTCACCCACTGTCTTTCTTTCATTCATATGTTACGTAGGCACGTACCTTTTATCTTCGGCAATCTCATTCTCTAACCAGGTCTCAGGGGCTAACCAGCGTAACACTGTCCAGCACCCCTTTCGTTATTCCGGCACATTGTTGACATCCGTGAGTAACAACAATGTACTAAACTGGAAGGAGGTCTATGCATGCGTGGAATTCGCGGACAAACAAAGATCAAGATCTAAATGAATATCTCTTTAGTTAATTTAAAGCACAACAATTTTTTTAGTTTGAATGTCTGTGTTTTGAGGTGTGACTGGCGTACTACAGTCTTCAGTAGTATAAGCCTGGAGGAGATTCTTAATGCAATGCCTAAGTTTTAGCTGTCACTCTACTGCCATCTAGTGCTTCTTCTTCTAATTCATTCGCGGACAAACAAAGATCAAGATCCAAATGAAGATTATATATAGAGATAAGAATGATCACACCAGTTTAAGGATTCCAACTAACCAGTTTATAGTGGTTGGGGTGACACAAAGATTCACACCATCAAAGGGACAGTGGTTTATTTATTTTTTCAGTGGGGACCCCAGAAATACACCTAGCCTTGGTCTGACTTGCACACAGTCACTCATAGAGACACAGTTAAACAGTAGATTAAATTAATAACAATACATTAAATGAAATAGAAATATAAACAAAAAAATCCTACAGTGATAACAAATAATAACACGACTCAACAACAAGGAACCAGAACAATAAACATTAATGACAAAGTCCAAAACACAGTCCAAATGTAGTGGCAACAGATGATGATGGATGAAAGAGAGAGAGAGATCCTGTGAGCCATTCACTGTAAACAAAGTTTGACTTACCTGTATCCTAATGTGTTGAGGGGTGATGAGATTGGGAGTGCTCCCTCTGACAAAGACGAGACAAGTCTGATCAATACCACACAACTGGCAGACACAAGACAGACCATACATCCAGACAGGAACAGTAATCCAGGACAAGAAACACTAATCCAAATGGGTGTGACAGTGATGAAAAGACAAACGGATGAATTCAGACCTCAGACATCAGAACTCAGCTCGTTTTGCAAGTTCCCTCTTTAAAGGGCCCGCCTGCCCGATCTTCTTCCCAGCAGCCCCTGCATCCTCTACTGTCGTCCAATAGTGCCACATTTCTGGGACCACTGGGATATGCAGTTCTTTTTTTCTGTAGCACTTCTACAGGTTCACAGACTAAAGGGAGTTTATGAATTGGTATTGGTGGTTGATGCCTAACTTCTACATCAAAATAAAAAGTTAGGATAATAGTTTGATGACTTTGTGGTTTTGATTTTTCATGTATTAGCTATAGACTGTGAACAAAATTGTTCACAAATCAGATGTGACCTCTAACACTGTGGCTCTCACTGTAGTGCTTACACATCATGAAGTCCTGAAAGCTACTACTGCTATGCATTAAGAAGATATAAGCAGAACGTCTTATGTTCGTTGCTAGGTCAATGTGTGAAGCTTTTCTTGAAGTTAACTTAATGTTTCTGAAACTTTAGCAGATAAGCAAAAAGATGAGGGAAGCCCACTCACGATGGTATGGCAACATTACCCAAAGTGAAGACCACTCAGTGACAAAGAATCCCTTCATCTCAGCCAACAAGGAAAGGGAATATGTGGATACCCCAGAGAGTGATTGCTAGATAGATTGAAGCACGACATGACCCAAGTTAAAGCCAGCCTGAAAGTCTCTCTAGATAAGGAGAAATGGAGATAGATGCATAAGTTGACAGACTCACAGCTGGCATGGGGCAAAGAGAAGAGTATGTTAGTGATGGTGTCTCCTCTCTTCCTGGCAACTTATTACATATGTCGATTGAGCCTGTAAGGAGATCCTGCGATGCGCATGCATGACATCAGATATTAACAAGTAGATAATAAACAAGTTTATTACATGTGTTATAAATATTTATTTCCAAATAGTATATGTACTATAATAAATTATTGCACATTTGTCTGATTAGGTCCAAAGGATCTACTTTTAAATGTAATAGTTGTGTTTTGATTATAGCCATAAAGGTTACCTTCTCCTAAAGGACATCACAGTCTTCTGTAGCATGCAGGCCAGGTTGCCTAATGCTAGAAATTGAGCAAAACAACAACAATAAATGCATGGTCTCAACATGTAGAGTGGTAATGGTCCACATGGGGCAGAAAGGTCACGCTGAATATTGAATCATCTACTCAAACATCATTAGGCAGTAACTTTCTATTAATTTGTCACATTTTAACATTTTTGTTGTAAGTCAGTGTTTAGTCAAATAAGACATTTAATTATTCCTGACACAAGCTACTTAGGAATATAAAATGTTTCTGAACATGGGAGTCGTGAGAATGTTTCATGCTTGTGTTGGCTTGAATTCTTATTTAAGGGACAGACATTACTTCAGCAATATGTAAAATTGTGTGAGCTAATTGAGAAGATGTAATAATTAATTCTGAGCCATATGATTAATTTTATATACGGTCACAATGTGATCCTCCTCCACCTCACGATGTCTGGGCCAGGAACACAGGGAATGCATGAGGAAAAGGAATATCTGACACCTCAGAGCAGATCAATTTGGAAAACATCCTCAGCAGGACACACCCAGGAGGATCACTGGAAACCTAGGGTCAAGGACCACCCCATCATGGATAGGCCAACCCCGTCTGGTCATATGACCTCCATCTTTACAAATTAAAATGTACATCAGAACCTCAGAAATCAGGACACTTCAATGAAGCCTGAAAGAAGGAACTCTGATCTGTGACTTGGGTATTTATTGTGAGAAGAGGAATCTAAACTAGTACAACTGAGAGGATCTCAGCTTTGTGTTGGCTCACTGGAATAATAAACTAAAAGAAAGTTGTGATATGAAAAACTATTTGTAGCTCTTGTGGACTAAGACCTTTGGAGTCTGAGAATTAAACATGGAATGGCTAAATACCAAAAAAATAAATAACAAGTACTGTAACTAAATTAATGTGGTGGTCTTGTTCCTGCCTTGTGTCCTGTGCTGGCTGAGATTGGCTCCAGCAGACCACCGTGACCCTGTGTTAGGATATAGCAGGTTGGATGATGACTGACTGACTAACTTAAATGGCTAATATCCCAGCTAAATGGCAAATATTTGACTTAAATGGTAAATATCCCTTGTAGTGTCATTTATCTCTGCTAATTAGCAAATAGCCCACTTAAATGGCAAGATTACTCTTGCCCAGTAAGCTTGATATATAAATATCACATTTCTTCCATTAAAGTTGCATATCGTACTTAAAGATAGTGTTACGTATAATCTTCATACTCAAACCTGAAGATGGGAGTTTAACTTGAAATTTTTCATAACTATTATTTTATTTACTGTATTTCTTTAGTTATGTTATTCATTTATGTATTGTTTTACTTATCTTTTGCTATTATTTATTTACTGTATTTATTTATACATTACTGCAAATGTGGCACAAGTTTTACTATGCTCTTGCAATGTATGTGACAATAAAGATGTGAAATCTAATCTCTAGTGTAATATCATATGTAAATGGAAAATACTTAACTGAAACATTCACTGTTAAAATGTGAATCTGTATATGTTACAATATATGCAAAATGGTTATGCCTACTGATTCCAACATCAGTCATAAACACTTTGACAAGATTTACCATAACAACAACAATAATAAAAATAACAATAATAATATAAAGCAGAGTCGATGTATGTTTGTTTGTCCGCCATATAAATCTGCACCGGGCATCCGATCGCCACCGAACTGGGCATGGGGCTCCTTTGTGACCAGGAGGGCGTCATGGGGTATATTTGGTTGGGAAAAATGTTTGGGGTCAAGCGCAGGGCACCTTTTCACTGACAGTTCCCCCGTACTGCCAACAGGAGAACGGCTGCTGATGCAAGACCGGATGAATCATCTCAAAAAGGGAAACCAACAGGAGAAGGGCTGCTGATGCAAGACCGGATGAATCATCTCAAAAAAGGGAAACCAACAGGAGAAGGGCTGCTGATGCAAGACCGGATGAAACATCTGAAGAAAGGGGAGGGAGGCTGTAGTCAATGTATGTTTGTTTGTCCACCATACAAATCTGCACCGGGCGTCCGATCGCCACCAAACTGGGCATGGGGCTTCTTTGTGACCAGGAGGAGGTCATGGGGTATGTTTGGTTGGGAAAAATGTCTGATGCAAGAGCGGATGAAACATCTCAAGAAAGGGAAACCAGGCTGTCTGCCAACAGGCGACGGGCTGCTGATGCAACACGTGGACAAATGCAGCACGTTTTAAAAAATATGGCTTTCACATATAACCAACAGGTTGCATATCATGAACATTCTATCGCTGTTATTGGCCAAATGGATCATATCTGTGTTCATTGTAGAGCTCTAAAATAGAAAGGAGAGTCACTAGGATTGTGTTGCTCAAATGGGAAGGTGAAACTGCCATCTCTACTTCGTCCACCTGAACCTCTACACTTTTTGATGTCAGGATCAACACCAATTGCAAAACATTTCTTGAACATCAGGAAGTACAATTCCTGTTTTCAAATGACTTTTTTTGGTGCAACTAAACAAATAAGTGAGGATGGGTTCATGGCCACATTCAAAGTGCAAGGTCAAGTTTACCATACAATAGGATCATTACTTACATTAACTGATGGGACAATTGAGTTCCTTCAGATCTACTTCATGGGAGATATTTCCACAACAGCGCATCATAGACACAACAGAATACCAAACGTGAGAATGGACATTGTGATGGATTTAGAACGATTCCTTCATGAGAACAACGCATATGTCACCCTTTTCAAGACTGCACTTCAACGTATGTCAACAGATGATTATAAAGTTGTCATAAGAGCTAACAAAATGCCACAGGGAGAGCATCACCGACGATTCAATGCTCCAACACTTGATGAGGTTGCCATTGTAATGGTAGGCAATGACTTTGGGAAGCGGGACATTATCATTGAGAAAAGGAACAGAAATCTTCAGCGTATGGCAGACACACACAGGTCGTATGATGCCCTTCATTATCCACTAATCTTTTTTCAAGGCGAAGATAGGTATTACTTTGGAATTCCACAAACAGATCCATCTACGGGCAACTCTGTTGCTGGCAAGAAACTCAATGCTTACCGACTAATGAGTAGAGCTTCTGAAGAGAATCACATCTTGAAATGCCAGCAACTTTTCCATCAATACATATTATTGAAGCAACTATCATAACAGGTTGTGCAAGACGTGAAAATGTTTTCATACCAAGAATACTGCTAATTCCGAATGATTTACCCTTTCATTTCAAACGGCTACAATTTCCTGTTCGTTTGGCTTTTGATATGTCCATTAATAAGGCTCAAGGGCAATCATTGCAAGTTGCAGGCATCAATTTGGAAAATCCATGCTTTTCACACGGACAACTCTACGTAGCATGTTCTAGAGTGAGCAATCCTCAGAATTTGTTCATTTTCGCACCACAGGGAAAAAAAAATATAGTGTATCCAAAGGCTCTGGAATAACTACTTGTATTACCTATTACAATAAAATGTGAATCAGAAAAATGTTTGTTCTATTTCTATGTTGTGTTTCTTTCATTTGGGAAATTCATTATACATTCCCAAGCAATGCCAGGTACTCCTGCTAGTAAATAATAAAACAATGCACTCAAATCAACACTCAGCCCACAACACTCATAGATATCATGGCAAATGTCAGGGAATTTGCAGAAATTGTTGATCATGCAGGAGTGGCCGGAGAGTCTCTCTACAAGTTCAAGCTGAGACCAGACGACATTCACTTAAACTAAACTAGGTGTCCAGAATTAAAGCTTTTACTACTACACAAGAGACATTCACAAGAGAGTATACTTCCTAACATTTGCATTTCTATTAAGCATCCTCAGGTACATCTCAATGCGGTCTTCATTCTTCATCATCACATACAGTATGTAATGTTATATAAAGTAGTGATGTGATATTTAAATAATCCTGGTGCCCATCGGTTTATTTTCGATCCCTATTGATAGATGAAAAACCCAGTAGCACTGGATGACAATATGGAACCACTTGCTGATGTGAGGCCAATATAATGTGCAGAAAATAACACAGCTCTGCAAAATCAAACTTGTAAAAAATGTGAGTAGTAATTTGTATTCATGAACGTAATAAAAACTGTTTAACTAGAATGTTTCAATCATGTCACATTTAAGTACAAAACTAAAAATAAATTTAATTAAAACGTAACAAAGTACACAATTTATTGATGTTATACAATATTGTTCTAAATAAGTTTAACATGAAAATATCTAGTCAATTTAATATTTTTATACATAATATATTTGTAAATAAAACAAAAATATATTTTCATTGAGTTATATGTTACTTTTCAAGTTTTTGTCACTTCTTAGTTTTTTGTTCCAAAACTTCACTTGATGGCCCGTAATTTGTAAACTTTTTCTGGTACAACCCTATGAATCATCCAGTAGTGCTCGGCCATTATAATGACATCCCAACATCCCTGGTACCTTCTTTCCATGTCCTTGATATCCTGATGAAATTTTTCATCCTGCTCTTCACTCGCTGCTACAAGATTTCCAAGGAAAAAGTCTCAAAGGCGAATTCAAAAGTGAACTTGGAGACTCATGTTGCAACCCAATTCCTTAAACTTAACCATTTTACAATTTCCTTATAATTTCGACCTAAAAACTTTGAAATCAATTCTATGAATTATACCAAAGACTCTTGTTTCAGATCATTCATTGCAACATCAAGTTCTGTATAACAAATTGTATTTCTAATATCAAGTTCAGCAAAAATGCCCTCTTTCAATTTAGCTTCAGACAGACCTGAAGAGTTTGACACAAAGATAAAAAGCAGGCTCCATCTTCTGATAGTGCTTTGACAAACTGTGTCCTTAAACCAAGTTTAATATGAAATGGTGGGAGCAGCACTTTAACTGGAACCATTTTGTTATCTCTGATGATGTTTTTGGCTTCATGCTGTAGCTTCTTTGTAGCTGGCCATTCTTTCTGACCCCAATGTCAGTTCTTGGCCTTGCTATCCCTTTCCCAGAGGGACCTGGGAATTTTGTATGCCTTGACTACAGTTTATGATTAATAACAGTGTTTAATTCCAGCTATAGTCTTGATCTTTGTAACAGCCAATCTTAGAATGTTTAATGTTAATGTTAAAATTCCTTAATTTCAATAATATTACTTTCTCATAGTTACTTAGAATATGGTATAGTCTTTTACCCCTGCAAGTTAACATGAAATCGAACTTTCTTTGCTCTGTCTGTAAAACTGAGTGTTAATTAAGCCAGTTAGGAACTAGTTCTGTTGCTAGCATGGACTGTTAGATGAGTTTTCAAATAGGAGATGGCATACTGGCCGTGCTTAATGTGCCTAAAGTACGACTGTATGACCAAACTTAGAGAAATGAAACAAGTAAGCTATAAAGAGAACTTTTCTTAAGCAAAACCTTTTCTTTAATTTAATATTAATTTTCCTCTATTTTTTGTGTAAACTGTTTTGCTTTGAATACTAATAAAACTTTAAAAATGAAGAAATTTGGTCTGTGGAATTATTTGTAACGTGTGTCATACTATTTGAATCATCCTTTGAAGCAAACTGCAGAACTTTGGTAATTTTGGACAAACTCAGCTACAATCTTATTATTAAATCAAATAACTTTAAATG
This sequence comes from Polypterus bichir lapradei, assembly GCA_026402145.1. Taxonomy (NCBI): domain Eukaryota; kingdom Metazoa; phylum Chordata; class Cladistia; order Polypteriformes; family Polypteridae; genus Polypterus; species Polypterus bichir. The sequence goes on along the minus strand of JANRMT010062796.1, from coordinate 5,029,583 downwards.
TAAAATTTAATATTAGAAAATATTAAATTTAAACAAATATCATTTAAATGTTGATATTTAATTAACAATAGTGCAAAGGTGATACATACAGTGGTGTGAAAAACTATTTGCCCCCTTCCTGATTTCTGATTCTTTTGCATGTTTGTCACACAAAATGTTTCTGATCATCAAACACATTTAACCATTAGTCAAATATAACACAAGTAAACACAAAATGCAGTTTTTAAATAATGGTTTTTATTATTTAGGGAGAAAAAAAATCCAAACCTACATGGCCCTGTGTGAAAAAGTAATTGCCCCCTGAACCTAATAACTGGTTGGGCCACCCTTAGCAGCAATAACTGCAATCAAGTGTTTGCGATAACTTGCAATGAGTCTTTTACAGCGCTCTGGAGGAATTCTGGCCCACTCATCTTTGCAGAATTGTTGTAATTCAGCTTAATGTGAGGGTTTTCTAGCATGAACTGCCTTTTTAAGGTCATGCCAAAGCATCTCAATTGGATTCAGTTCAGGACTTTGACTAGGCCACTCCAAAGTCTTCATTTTGTTTTTCTTCAGCCATTCAGAGGTGGATTTGCTAGTGTGTTTTGGGTCATTGTCCTGTTGCAGCACCCAAGATCGCTTCAGCTTGAGTTGACGAACAGATGGCCGGACATTCTCCTTCAGGATTTTTTGGTAGACAGTAGAATTCATGGTTCCATCTATCACAGCAAGCCTTCCAGGTCCTGAAGCAGCAAAAACAACCCCAGACCATCACACTACCACCACCATATTTTACTGTTGGTATGATGTTCTTTTTCTGAAATGCTGTGTTCCTTTTACGCCAGATGTAACGGGACATTTGCCTTCCAAAAAGTTCAACTTTTGTCTCATCAGTCCACAAGGTATTTTCCCAAAAGTCTTGGCAATCATTGAGATGTTTCTTAGCAAAATTGAGACGAGCCCTAATGTTCTTTTTGCTTAACAGTGGTTTGCGTCTTGGAAATCTGCCATGCAGGCCGTTTTTGCCCAGTCTCTTTCTTATGGTGGAGTTGTGAACACTGACCTTAGTTGAGGCAAGTGAGGCCTGCAATTCTTTAGACGTTGTCCTGGGGTCATTTGTGACCTCTCGGATGAGTTGTCTCTGCGCTCTTGGGGTAATTTTGGTTGGCCAACCACTCCTGGGAAGGTTCACCACTGTTCCATGTTTTTGCCATTTGTGGATAATGGCTCTCACTGTGGTTCGCTGGAGTCCCAAAGCTTTAGAAATGGCTTTATAACCTTTACCAGACTGATAGATCTCAATTACTTCTGTTCTCATTTGTTCCTGAATTTCTTTGGATCTTGGCATGATGTCTAGCTTTTGAGGTGCTTTTGGTCTACTTCTCTGTGTCAGGCAGCTCCTATTTAAGTGATTTCTTGATTGAAACAGGTGTGGCAGTAATCAGGCCTGGGGGTGGCTACGGAAATTGAACTCAGGTGTGATACACCACAGTTAGGTTATTTTTTAACTAGGGGGCAATTACTTTTTCACACAGGTCCATGTAGGTTTGAATTTTTTTTCTCCCTAAATAATAAAAACCATCATTTAAAAACTGCATTTTGTGTTTACTTGTGTTATATTTGACTAATGGTTACATGTGTTTGATGATCAGAAACATTTTGTGTGACAAACATGCAAAAGAATCAGAAATCAGGAAGGGGGCAAATAGTTTTTCACACCACTGTACATCTATAAAAAGTGTTTTATTAAAAACATGGAGAAAATGTATTTTCATTTTTGAATTCAGTGCCCAAAAACATATAGAAATCACATGAAATAAACAATTTTTTTAATATATATCCGTGTAGTGTTCCATTTTGCAAGCCTTAAAATTTAAATTCTCTGCAAGCATTTTAGAAAACTCATTATATACATGTAACATTTAAAGCATGATTACTACACACCATGCAAAAATGTCTTCTATGTCAAGTTCCTTGGCAACATCAGCCCAAATCCTAAGAAGCCCTTAAATCTGAGAGAAGATTTCAGTACACTGTGTGATATGTGCAGGTCAAGTTGGGTCTAAAATCAATGTACAGCACTGGAGCAGCTTTTGACCAGTCATTCACTCATTCATTCACTCATTTATTCTTTGTTTAAAACCACTTCTTCTAATACACAGACTCAATCATTCAAACATACATGCATTCTCAAACCTTCTTCATCCAACTCAGGGCTGGGGGAGAGTTAGAGCCTACCTTGCAGTACTGACTACAAGACAGCAATCCATTGCAGGGCCTGTGTTTAATCACTGCATTGTATGTGAATAGCATGGTGGTGTAGTCCTTTAGCTCTGCAGTCCCAGAGTTCCAGTAAATCAGTACAATTACAACCCAGTTACTGTGTGTGTGTATTTTGACACGTCTGCCCAAGTTCGCATGAGTTTTCCGTTTGGTCAGACACCAGAGAAAGGTGTGCTAGGTTGACCCAGTGTGAGTGAGTGTATGCTTCAGTATGGTCTGCTGTAGTAAAATTCTGCCTTTCTGTGATTCTGAAATGGATTAAGCTGGTTACAAAATGGATGGATGGAATTCACTTCCAAAGCTTGAAAGAAGTACTATTTTTTCAGCCAAGCTGCTAAACTTGCTGCACAGAAGGTAAAACCCAGTTTATAAAATATGTTCCATCCATTATGATTGCAGTAATTTTTGTTTTGCTCCCTCAGTTTGCACGGACACTGTCCTAGAGATACTCTAGTTTTACCCTATCATCCCAAAGATACCCAGGCCAAGCCTAGGAACTCAAAGCTGGCCCAGTGTGGGTGACTGTAAGTGTGTCCTAAGATACACTGGCAGCCCTCCTGGATTCCCAACTTACACAAAGAGTTTCCAAGAAGAACACCAGCTTAAGGCGATCCAATTGGATAATCATATTAGAAAACGGGTAGGTAAACTGTAAAATTATACTGCAACCAGTAACAACACACTGCATGATAAAGTGCAGCGAATACACTTCACTCAAACATTCCTAGTTTTCATCCTCTTTCTCTGTACATTTAGCATTCGTTTGCTCAGACGTTGATGCGCTTGCTGCTTCCTGAGCAGCTCTTCTTTTCTCCACCCTAGCGACCCTCTTCTTTTCAGTGTTATAACTGATTAAGTCAGTGTTTATGTTGCAATTACTTAGTACATTTTCTTTAATTTTTCACTTACGCTGGCACTTAAGTCTTTAATCTGCCTCAAGAATGATTTAAGATATGAAGAGGTAGGTGAAGTGACAGTGAAGGTGGTAGGAATGAGAACAGTGCCTGTACGCATGTGCCACACGGCCGCCCTGCTGCCCGCTGCCAAGAGTTGATTCTACAATAAAATAAAATAAAAATAAAAAGAGGAATATCTTTGGATGTCAATCATCACCCCGTAAGCGGATAGTAGATGTCACGTAGTATATGTGTACCAAATTTCAGATCAATAGTTCAAACGGTTTGCGAGCTACAGGTGATTTAAAATCCTGGACAGACAAACCGACAGCTATGGTAGCATATTATATAAGAAGATAAGTTGTCAGTTTAAGGCTATAATACTGTACACATTCACTTACTGTATTTCGTCCATAACATCTTCTATGTTTGCCATTTTTCCACCTAAGAAAAAATAAAAAAGAGAATACTGGATTTTTGTGGTGACATTTATTATTTATTTTCTTTCATTTTTTTATTAGTAATTCAAGTTAATTCTTAAGTGGCTGCTGTTTAGATACAGCCATCAAATATAAAGTACTTTGCTATAGCACATTTTTAAGGGCAGCACCCCAGCACAGTAATTATGTCTGCTGCCTCACAGATCCAACGTCCTCTGCCTGAAGTCCTGTGGATAGCACATTCTCCCAATGTCTAATCTTGGTTCTCCATTTTTCCACCTTTATTCATAAAATGTGTGTGTTTGATTAATATCCATCCATCCATTATCCAACCCGCTATAGCCTAACTACAGGGTCATGGGGGTCTGCTGGAGCCAATCCCAGCCAACACAGGGTGCAAGGCAGGAAACAAACCCTGGGCAGGGCGCCAGCCCACTTCAGGTTTGATTAATATGTTATGCTGAAATGCCACAGCATAGATGTGTGCATAAGTGGGAACTGCAGAAGATTGGCTCCAAATGTATTCTGCTCCTGGGATACAACCTTGAGTTGAACAAATGTTATGTTATGTTATGTTATTATGACAGACACCCAAGTGCCTAATGCACTTTACATGTTCATTGTAATCAATTTATTGACATATATCTTAAATTTTTACTAAACTAAATTATATTTTTTTCCTTATGCAAAATAATTAATCTTTCCAGAATCTAGCTGACCTAGTACGGTTGTAATTTGCACACAAAACTAACCTACATTAATATCTTTATATAAATTTTGGTATAAATTGCACGACATTTGCCTTCTCCAGGAGAATCTTCGTCTTGCACATCCATTTCAACTTTTCTTACCTTCTGAGAGAGGATGGAGATATGAACCTGACTGGGCCATGTTCTATGATTATATTGGTGAAGTGGCTACCGTAATGTCGTTAGTGTCACAGTGGCAATCCCCAAACCTGATGGTGGACGCCAGCAGTAAAGGGAGCTGTTAGGCAGAAGAAGGAGAGTTTTCAAGCTTGGTTTGCTTGTGGAATATCAAATGCAACTGACAGGTATCAACAGGCGGAGCAGAGCCTGATGATAGCAGTTGTAGAAGCAAAAACATGGGTGTGGGAGAAGTTCAGTGTGGTCATGGAAAATGACTTTCGGTTTTGGCGTTATACTTTGTGTTTACTTTGTAATGATTATATAGTGCAGTGGGCTTATACAGTGGGTACGGAAAGTATTCAGACCCCCTTCAATTTTTCACTCTTTGTTATATTGCAGCCATTTGCTAAAATCATTTCAATTAATTTTTTTCCTCATTAATGTACACACAGCACCCCATATTGACAGATAAAAAAACAATTTTTGAAATTGTTGCAGATTTATTAAAAAAGAAAAACTAAAATATCACATGGTCTTAAGTATTCAGACCCTTTGCTGTGACACTCATATATTTATATTTGTGTGGAGTTTACATGTTCATCCTTGAGATCACCTTCATTTGAGTCCAGCTGTGTTTGATTATACTGATTGGACTTGATTAGGAAAGCCACACACCTGTCTATATAAGACCTTACAGCTCACAATGCATTGCAGAGCAAATGAGAATCATAAGGTCAAAGGAACTGCCTGAAGAGCTCAGAGACAGAATTGTGGCAAGGCACATATCTGGCCAAGGTTACAAAAAATTTCTGCTGCACTTAAGGTTCCCAAGAGCACAGTGGCCTCCATAATCCTTAAATGGAAGACGTTTGGGATGACCAGAACCCTTCCTAGAGCTGGCCGTCCGGCCAAGCTGAGCTACCGGGGGAGAAGAGCCTTGGTGAGAGAGGTAAAGAAGAACCCAAAGATCACTTTGGCTGAGCTCCAGAGATGCAGTCAGGAGATGGGAGAAAGTTGTAGAAAGTCAACCATCACTGCAGCCCTCCACCAGTCAGGGCTTTATGGCAGAGTGGCCTGTCGGAAGCCTCTCCTCAGTGCAACACACATGACAGCCCGCATGAAGTTTGCTAAAAGACACCTGAAGATTCTCTGGTCTGATGAGACCAAGATAGAACTTTTTGGCCTTAATTCTAAGCGGTATGTGTGGAGACAACCAGGCACTACTCATCACTTGTCCAATACAGTCCCCACAGTGAAGCATAGCGGTGGCGGATCATGCTGTGGGGGTGGTTTTCAGCTGCAGGGACAGGACGACTGGTTGCAATCGAGGGAAAGATGAATGCGGCCAAGTACAGGGATATCCTGGACAAAAACCTTCTCCAGAGTGCTAAGGACCTCAGACTGGGCCGAAGGTTTACCTTCCAACAAGACAATGACCCTAAGCACACAGCTAAAATAACGAAGGAGTGGCTTCACAACAACTCTGTGACTGTTCTTGAATGGCCCAGCCAGAGTCCTGGCTTAAACCCAACTGGGCATCTCTGGAGAGACCTAAAAATGGCTGTCCACCAACGTTCACCATCCAACCTGACAGAACTGGAGAGGATCTGCAAGGAGGAATGGCAGAGGATCCCCAAATCCAGGTGTGAAAAACTTGTTGCATCTTTCCCAAGAAGACTTATGGCTGTATTAGCTCAAAAGGGTGCTTCTACTAAATACTGAGCAAAGGGTCTGAATACTTAGGACCATGTGATATTTCAGATTTTCTTTTTTAATAAATCTGCAACAATTTCAAAAATTCTTTTTTTTTGTCTGTCAATATGGGGTGCTGTGTGTACATTAATGAGGAAAAAAATTAATTGAAATGATTTTAGCAAATGGCTGCAATATAACAAAGAGTGAAAAATTGAAGGGGGTCTGAATACTTTCCGTACCCACTGTAGATGAAAGTGTGCTTAATAAGAAAACCATTTGAAAACTGTAATTTTAATTTAAATGTTTCATTTGTACAATATGAGCATGGACTCTCTTTTAGTAAGATCACTCTGTAACTGAGTGGTGAGGAATGAGTCAACATCCTCATGGATTACACAATATAGCTTTAACCCATGGCTGGACTTCACTTCCTTCTATGATAAAAAATTACCATGCCTTCTCTGGGTTAAATGGAAATAAAAAAGAGCCAGACAAGACTGAAAATAATTTATGGACAGTTTGAGGAAAATTCTGCCAGCCTTGTTCAATTATACTGCTTACTCCATGTCCATGTATCCTTCTTATTGAGGATGTCTTAATTGGCTCTGTGTATCACAGTTTCTTGGCTCACGCACAAACTATGAACACCCAAGGGCATCAGTTTAGGCTGAATACCTGATGTAAACAAGGCAGTAACTGACCCACTGAAACCGACAGTCTCACTACAAGATGGACTCTCAGTCACATTTCTGAATGTGTCATTCTACATCTGAACATGAGGCATAAAGCTTCAGGTTCAGTTGTTTCTTGAGTGTTTGCTTCTTGTATTTGCTACTGACAAGAATTTTCTACCTTGGCTCGGGGGTGCCCAGAGTATAATTAAATCTATTGCATACATCAACATTTCCACGGTGAAAAACTGCATGGTACGAAAATATTTTAAGAGCTTGCAGTCCATAAAAGTACATTTGAGAACACTGCAATCTACCAGAAAAACACTGTGCTACTCTAAGACAACTAATCATTGACTACAGAAGACTGGGGTATTTGTTACAGTATAACAAAATGAACATGTTTTTATTAAATATAATTAATTTGTCATCAGAAGATAAGAGAAATTCAAACTCTGTCTCAGTCAATACAGGATCACTAGCGAACCTATCAGCATGCCTTTAAGAATGTGTGTAAACTCCAAGATATACGGTGAGATATAGCAGAATGGGCCAAATCGATAGTGATCAAGCTAAAAACTGAAGCCAGTTCCTCATCTCTGTCAGATATCTTATATTTTCTTGGTTTTTTTTCTTAATTACATACGAGAACGTGGCACAGTGGTGTAGTATATGCCATTTTGGGTTTGAAACACACATCTATTCGTTGTGTAGGTGGAGTTCACACGATTTGGTTAGACTTGTCTTTTCATTCTAAGTTGTGTTACACCTTTAACCCTCGAATTGCCCAGATGTGAATACTTGTAGAGGTACACCTTGTGTGCCATCTGATAAATTGAACAGTATTCAGGGCTTACCACTCCCAGCCAGCTGTGACTCTGAAGTGAATAAGATTATCTGAGTGTGAATGTAACTATGTGAGAGAAAAGAATTGAAATCAGATGCATACTCGATCAAATCCATGCAGCAGTAAAAAAAAACAAAACAAAATGTAGCCGATTGAAAACGGTCATGCTCCCAATTTAATCATCATAAATCCTATTAATGACAAATAACATCTAAATATGGCTCTGACCAATGTTTCCACTTGAAATGTCTGGCATCCCATCCAAGGTTGATAACCGCCCTGCACTCGACGTTCTCTTGAAAGTTGGCAGTTAACAACTCTCTCTTGGAAAAAAAGGTTCATGCAATGGATGGATGGATGAACGACATGTGAGTTCGAGAATGCTAAAGAACAAGAGAATGAAGATGGCGTGTGCTCAACAAAACTCCTCACTTAAGGAATTTAAAATTGTCCAAGTTCATTTTAAAGTATTGAAACATCAATGTTAATATCATCCTTGAATTTTTGAAGTTAAGACATGCAGTTTAAAAGCATAGTATTTACTTAGAATTTCACCATTTAATGAATGCTGCCAGTCACATTACATAAATTCATATACACCTCTGGCTTAAAGTAAAATTGCATTCACATATTATGCATGTTAAAAACTGTTTTACTCCACAATCAAAAAGCATCCCAGGGGATGAAGTTAGCCACCGTGTTACATCAAGTATACCTTAGATTACAGTTTAAACAGCAGCAATGAGAGATAATAGTTTAGAAGCGTAAATGCTTCTGTGAAATCCAAACATATTAAGAAAGTGTTAAAGTAGAATTTCCAGCTCTCTGTTCATTTAAGGTCAGGCTTACCTTTTGAAGGGGGAAACTGAATGATTCTGTGGATGAGACAGAAGGTTGAGACTGATTGATGAACAGCTTGCACGAGTCTTTAAGACTGTTTCATCACGTGATTGTTTGCTCAATTTACACGGTTAAGAATAGCAACTGAGTGGCTCCTTCATCTATAGTTACAAGGAATGGCATCTGCTCTCACACTGTTTCACATAATAATAACTGCCACCCTTCTAAGCTATAAATGAATCAAGGGAAGTACAGTAATTATTTGTCAGGAGTCTGAAACCAATTTTCCAGTAGGCAGAGCAGAAGATGAAGTCATATACATTTCAAAATGACACAGAAGAATATTTCTTAGACATCATGCAATGAAAGCCAAAAAATACGTGGTAAATTTATAAAGGCTATACCACTTGCATGAAAGGACCACATATACAGAAAGTTTCAAATTCAATTAAGAATAATGGAGAAGATTATACTTCACTGGTTAGGCTGTATAGTGCAACATTAAAGCTGACATGTCTCCATTTCTATGTCAGGTCCAGGAAAAGTCAAACAAGGAGAAGCCAATAAGAGTAAGGGAGGTTAAGAGAAAGGAAGACCACCATGTACAGTTAGCAGCTGTAAAGGCAAACCTCAGCTTTGTTGTTTGGGTATATTACCAATAAAATCAATGTCGTCTTTATATTCTCCTCATTTCTCTCAACACAAGTACAAAATGTAAAATTACATAGTGTGACAAAAAGAAAGGAGAGCCAGACAAAGTTTGAAATAAATTCATAGAAGTTCGAACCTATAATTAATCTGTTTATAGCACACATGCAGAAGTGCTCTGTTCTGCCTGAGCTTAACTTATAAAATATAAAACTACTGAGCTGCACAATGCAGAGCTAAGGTACTCAACATTCAACATTCTGGCTCAGTTTAGGGCAACAATAAATACCTGCCAGATTCTAAAAAACTTGTGACTTAATCTTAAAGTAATTTATTTTAGATAAAATCAAACATTCTGGGACAACCCATTGCGTTATTCTAGGTGACTTTCTGATGCTTCCTTCTGAACAAGATAAGATGGCATGTTGACAGTGCAGTGTAAGTTCTCATATTAGATTATTCATTAACCAGTAATGTCACATCAGGTGTTTTCCAAAACATAACTATTACAGGATCATTGTGATTTAATGAGAAAAGATTTAATGCCTGAGCAGACATTCCTAAAATATGTGGCCCAGTGAAGCAGGTGCCTAATGACAACAGTCATTAGTAGGGTCAGATACATGCGAATAGGAGGCGTTCTCAAGGTGCTATACCACGGGTGTCAAACTCCAGGCCAGGAGGGCCACAGTGGGTGCGGGTTTTCTTTCTAAACCTTTTCCTAATCAGTGTCCAGTTTTCACTGCTAATTAACTTATTTTTCCTCTATTTTAATAGCCCTGTTTTTAAGGATTAAGTCTTCTGAATTGATTATTTTCTTCTTTAAATGAGAGCCAAACAGAAATGAGACATGAAACGAGCCAACAAATGGCCAGCTAAATTGGGGCTTCAAACTCCAACCAGTTCCTTAATGAAAAGCTGATTCTTGCTGTTAATTAAACCCGTTACTCAGTTCCATGGCATGTTGCTGCTCTCTTTTTGCCACAGCAGACATTTCCAAAACTGTTGATATTCTGTTTTTTTCTAAGAACTCCTAAAATGTTTTGGTAACCTGAGGGATCAACCTTACTGAGACCTTCATCTTTATTTTCAGATTTTGTTTGATGGGTACAGGTGAGCTGGTCATGTCCTGCTTGTTTTATGTCTCATTACTGTCTGGCTGCTAATTAAGGAAAAAACAACTAAGGGGCCTGAGTCAAGCTAATTAAAGCTAAGGCTAAAGAAGTTAATTAGCATCAAACACTGGTCACTAATTAAGAAGATGGTTAGAATAAAAACCTGCAGCCACTGCGGCCCTCCAGGACTGGAGTTCAACACCTCTGCACAGTTAAGCACTGCCATGCTGTGCAGAGAGGGGGCACTTTGGTTAACACAATCTCTCTTTCCATCTACAGTTTAGGGGAACCTTGAATGGAAGGAGAGTGAAGTCACTTACTGGTACATATCATTAAGATCCACCCATTCTGGGAGTCAGTGCTAGAAAACCAACCAGAACTGGAAGAATGGAATCAGCTTGTTGACTATCTGACTGGGAAGGATCACTCAGAAGCACTACATTCTTTTCTTGTTTTAGCACTCTCGGCTGCTGTTTATTTTGGCCAGATTTTCCCTGACTACCCTTGGATTAAACGGGGGCCTGCTGGCTCCCCAACACTCCTTTGTGGCTCAAGTCTGCTAATGTCACAATATATTTTAAATATTCTTAGTCAGGATTGAGAGAGAGAAATGTAATATTGAACTCAGCTAGGTCATGTTTCACACAGACTAAACAAGTGTGCGCTTTATCTAGGGCTGACTTCCATTTATTATCTGAAAATTTAAATAACATTTCCACTTTTCAGCACTGTCTGACATTATCAGGAGGTATATTTTTTTGAAAACACTAATATAGTTTTTAGAAACTACTTACATATTCATTGTAGTTAGGAAGGATACTGTAATTTCAACAGTAAGTAGTATGGCAGGATAAGAAAAGGTGGCTGGGTTTGACATAATGATATATTCTGAGGCACAGTTGTTGAACGGATGCAAAGATAAGTTCTTTGTACAGATCTCCAAACATTTCTTATACTCATTGTCTTCCATATATTAAATATTCAACACTTTAGAGATATTGTAAATATTAACTGGCTTTGTGAGGGTGAAATTGACCGTAAGATTTCACTCATCAATTGTTTCATGCACTGGTATCATATTTAAAGATAGTGCTGAATCACTGGATAGTTGTTTATTTGGGGAAGTTTATGGTAAGTGAAGCACAGAGCAAAACACACAGGGGGATTGTTTAGTGCAGGGTTTTCTATCCATGGCTATCCAAGAAGCTAAACTTTATTTCTGTCTGATTCTCTCCATAGTAGCTTAGTATGTAGGATTACAATCAAGCAGTAGAACTGCAAGTTAAGTAGCACCATACTCCTTTGGATCGCTGAAGAATATACATATTTTTTATGTTTGGCCTTTTAGTGTCACAAGAGCAGACAATTATAATTGTCTTGAATCTTTTAAAGTGATATTTGTTGATATACGAAGAAGAACCCAAAAATTCCCAAAATCGGTCATTGTCACAGGAGTAGGCATGAGTTCTCGATTGTGCCAATACCTACACGTCTGGTTATTTAGTTTGGTTAATCAGTGGCATCATGCGGAGTTGACTGACTGCGTATATCTACCATTTATTCTACAATTGTGCAGGTGACTTTGGCGATTTTGTTTCTCCAAATCACCAGAAAAGATTTTAAAGAGACAATGATGATCATGATTTTTGACACTGATGGACTTGTTAATAAAGAGTTTTTTCCCTGTGAACAGACTGTTAATCAGTGACATAACAGTGGCCTCCAGAGGTGTCTGCTGGAAAGCATCAGGAGAAAACATCTGGGGCAGTGGTGCATGCAAAATGGCATTTTGCACCATGACTGTACAACTGCATGCACCATGTTGTTACTCAATGAGTTTTTAATCAAAAACATTGTGGTTGTTACTTTGTACTCCATCGCCAGATCATGCAGCCTGTGACTTTGTTTTTGTTCCTGAAATTAAAAATACAGTGGAATCTCGGTTTGCGAGCATAATTCGTTCCGGAAATGTGCTTGCAATCCAAAGCACTCGTATATCAAAGCGAATTTCCCCATAAGAAATAATGGAAACTCAGATGATTCGTTCCACAACCCAAAACTATTCATATAAAAATGATTAATACAAAATATAAAGTAAAATACATAATACAAATTAACCTGCACTTTACCTTTAAAAAGAATCATGGCTGGTGTGAGTTTCTAAACTCATGTGGGATTCCACCCAACGGGACAACACGTGGAAGAGCGTCCCAAAGCAATCGCAGTCTCCCAGCACTGTAGCAGTTCGCCGTATAAGCGCATCCAAAAAGATCGCAGACATGCTATAAGCGCCTGTCGTCAATGGGTCATACAAGGAACATTAAAAGATCCTGGTACAATAAATAAAAGCGCTGTTGCTGTTTCAAGCTGAATAAAGCTGGTGTTAAAGTACTGAGACTCAGCTTCGTGTTTTGGGGAGCAAGATGGGGACTCGCACTTCACAGCGCACACACACAGTCACAATGCTGTAGTAAACAGATGTTGACTATATGAGTGAGGCACACAGACTCAGACAGAGAATAGGAGACGATTGCCAGAGAGAGAGAGAGAGACGCACTGGGCGAGCGAGCGAGATAAGGAGAGAGAGAGAGAGAGAGAGAGAGAGAGAGAGAGAGACGCGCTGGGAGAGCGAGCGAGATAAGAAGAGAGAGAGACACGCTGGGCGAGCAAGCGAGATAAGGAGAGAGAGAGAGAAGCGCTGTGTGAGCGAGATAAGGAGAGAGAGAGAGAGAGAGAGAGACGTGCTGGGCGAGCGAGCGAGATAAGGAGAGAGAGGAGAACCACCAGCTCAGTTGTGATCACATGACGCTCAGCAGACAAAGTGTATCCATACTACTCGTATTGCAAGACATCGCTCGTTTATCAAGTCAAAATTTATTAAAAATTTTTGCTCGTCTTGCAAAACACTCGTAAACCAAGTTATTCGTAAACCGAGGTTCCACTGTAGAGTGTAAAGTGAAGACAATTTACTACTCTGTTAGAAATGCAGGAAAAAAAAGCTGGAAGCTCTAGACATGGTAACAAAAGAAGTTTTTTTTTTTTAACAACTCTAGGATATTTGGGTACCCCTTATAATGTATATTGGAACTCATTGAAAATATATATAAATTTTGGGGGAAAACTCATTTTAAAAATATTAATTTGTCCACTTAATGTGAGATGAAGACATAACCAGTTATTATGGTTTACTTAACACATTAGGTTCAATATAAATAGATGTTTCAATATGTTTGTAATTCTGATTCTTAGGTAATTGTGATAAAAGAAAGCAGCTGCCTTCATTTCTGGGGCCAGAGTCAGGAGGAAGGTGACAATGCTTGTTGGAGGAGAAGCGGAGGCAGACAGAGGCCAAGAAAGACAAAGACAGAAAGAAGGCAAAGACAAAGAGTGCTGGGTGCTTTACTGCACTGTGCTTTGTAACTGTGGCTGAATTGTGGGAAATAGTTAAGAGTTTCCCACGAAACAAAGCCTATGTGTGTTGCTGAACTTATGTCTATGTCTGTCTGTGTCGGGTCTTGGGAGCTGGAGCACCCCCTTCAGGCCAAAATATCCTCTCTTCTTTTTAAGAAAACTTTGGCCTAAATCCTAACATTGGTATTTAGTAGGACAATAGGGTGTGCATTCTAAAAGATTTTTATTTGTTTGTTCAAGGTAAATCCTTTTCTCTAGTTTTGTCTCTATAGATAACATGACTGAATAAAATGTAATTGATTTTTTTATAAAGTTCTTTTGATTTCCCGACTTTTACACATTGTAAGCATTTAATTGCATCCAAATTTTAGAGGGTTATAAGTTTAGTATGTGACATTACTGCTGCAATGTTGGATCTGGATGTGTCTCTCTGGTTTTAAATAATAACATAAATAAACAGTAAATTAAATGGATTTTGCAACAGAAAACACAACAAATGAATGACTGATGAGCCCCATGGTGCATTTTAAATGTATCAGTACTGGTAAACTAATAATTTATGGCATGTGCCCATTATCTGCGAATATATAAAACACCTGCATGAAAGTTATAAAGACTAAAAAGTTATTCATTTTACATAGATAGTTTGTCATTTGATAAGTTTCATTCAGCTATTTCATGTAATTTTCAAATCATATGATTCAGATTCTATCAGATTAACTGTCAATTCAAAAGAACACTTCAAGGTAAAGACGCCCAGGCCTGCTGGAAGGGTTTGTTGAACTTTGGTGTTGGTAATGTGACCTGCTGCTTTGGCACGTCATTTTATATCACTTGTGCAATCGCTCCATATTAGTCTACTGCTGTAAAACAAAGAGCACTGTGCAAAATACAAATTAACTGTAAAATTAGATCCAATGCACTACAGGATTGAATGAAGAATATGCACTAAATTTGACACTATGAATATGACCAACATTAATCTCTTTTTATGAATTTTATATTTGTTCATTTTGTAGTTAGACATTAGTTTTACCAGGATGTAACTCTAATGTGATGACAGAGAGTGCCATGTTTTGCACTGGTGGTGATTTTCTCCTTATATTCATGCATCAGTTTGTTTCAGTGTGACACTAAAGTGAAAAGCAAAGTTTCCTTCAAGTGTGGAGTGTTGGAAAAGGATGTGGTAGCTTATCGGATTGGTATGGTTACATTGCTGTGCACATTAAGCACTGTCGTTGGCTACAAACAGATACATACATTCTATCTCTTGAAGTTTGCATCTTCTCCTGATCTGCTTCTGTGTAAGAAATTTTATTTCTAGGACAGTATTTTAGAACTGGCCATGTTCTCACACTCTTCTCTTTTCTCTTGCTGGAACATTTTTCTGGATGGTATTTAGCTTCAATTAAATAGTTACATATATTCATTATAGTTCAATAAGTTAGTAAAGTATACAAAATGTGATTGGAATTTACTTTACCATACTATCCCATGCCAATTTTTAAGCTCACTTAATCCTGAGCAGCAAGGATCGGGGCAGGAACAATCTGTGGATAGGGTGACCACACTGACACACAAGCATGCACATCTCACACACACACACCAGGGCCTATTAAGCACTGTCAGTGCACCTAACCTGCACATAGGAATTTCAATATCAATACAGTACTATTTTTTAAATATGACATTTCATATATTACTGCACTAAAATGAATACTTATGAAGTTACAAAGTATCAAGTTATACAAGTAACTAGCATATAAATTAGCCCTACATACACACAGATTTACTTTTACAGATTATGAAGCCTTTTATAGCCCTGTTGAAGGACTGACTTTCCCTAAAATAAGTTGGTAAGGCAAAACATAAATGTAAATTAAGGTGTCTACCAAGCTTCTGCAACTGATCATGCCTGGTTTGACCAGCAGGTTGTGCCACTGAGCCCTAAATCTCAGACACAGTTGTACCAATTCAGTCCTGGGTTCAAATCAAGAGTGCTTTTATTATACCCCATTATTTTTCAAGCTCTTATAGGCAAACAAACAACCACAATACTGTCCATAAGTTTGCCTTTCCTTCTTCTTTCACTCCTCTGGCAGCTGTTCCCTTCTTTCTCCCAACTCTGTCCATTAGAGTGAGGCAAGGTGGCCTCTTTTATACTTGACTCGGAAGCACTGGTACCATTGTATTAAAACCAAGAAGCACATCCAGGTTGAAGTTGCCTAAAGGAGTGAAGTCTTTTTCCAGGAGCACCTCCTGTCGGACCACAAGGAGCCCAACATGGCTGCATTCCTGAAGTACATGTTCCATGTAGCCCTGTGAGTGTCCTAACTTGGGGCAGCCCACAAGAACACTACCACAAAAAATACTAGAGGACTGACTGATTGTTATGGACCATGTCCTCCAATCCATCAATTATTTCCTCATCCCCACTAGAAAAGGAAGCAGGAGGCAGTCTGGCCGGGATGTTCGCCCATGCAAACTGTCCTTTTGTTATGGCCTCCCAACCGGGTAAGAATACATCATTGATCCCAATCTGGATGCCAGTACATTGCACATCAATGGATTTGTTGCTCTTTCTGGACTGCTGATATAGACTAGGGTCTTTGAATTGATGCCCATTACTTTATGCCTGAATAGTTATATTTGTTCATATGATACATCTTTATTAAGATTCTTTTTCTTTGCTTTTTGTTCATTTTATACACCAGATTAAATATATTTTACTGATATTGAACTTCTTGGGTAAATTATAAAAATAACTGTCAGAAACCAAACAAGTCACCAGAATGAACTACCATAACCGGAAACAAAAAAACAGTGCCAAAGGGTACAAATGATAACTTGCTTTCTTTACCCCCATACTAATTGATTGCATTTTTAGAATTTTATAAATTGATAGACAAACAGTAATGCGTGCTGCCATCTTAAATAGATTGAGAACTGATTACGAGTTTAGATTACGCGTCATTAAAAAACAATTTGGATGTGGCCATCAAAAAAATCCATGGCAAATTATCCATCTAACATGGAACCAAGCTAACATTACCAAAAGAACAATAAATGTAACACACAATAACAAACATACTTCAAAAACTACCTGAAATAAATTTCTATTACCCTCACTATATCCATTTTTGTCAACAACTAAGATTTCTGTTTTATCCTTATTTAGTTTGAGAAAATTACTACTTATCCACTCAGAAACACAAGACAGACATTGGGTCAGTGAACCAAGAGAGTCGGGGTCATCAGGCACTATTCATAAATACAGTTGTTTATCATCAGCATAGCTATGGTAGCTCACGTTATGCCTTGAGATAATCTGACCTAATGGAAGCATGCAGATTGAAAAGATCAGTGGACCCAAGATAGATCTTTGTGGAACACCATATAGAATATCATGTATCCCCAAAGTATAATTACCATAAGTAGCAAAGAATGTTCTACCTGTTAAGTAAAACTCAAACCAATAAGATGTACCAGAGAAGCCTAGCCACTGATTAACGCAAATTATACGAATATTGTGATCAATGGTATCAAATGCTGCACTCAGATTTAAGAGGATGAGAACAGATAAATGGCCTCTGTCCACATTAACCCGCAAGTCATTTACTACTTTAACAAGTGCAATTTCTGTGGTATGATTTGTTCTAAAACCTGACTGAAGCTTGTCAAGAATAAAATGTTTATTCAAGTGATCATTTAGCTGTGAAATGACTGTCTTTCTACAATTATACTTAAGAAAGGCAGAATAGAAATAGGTATAAAACTGTCAAAAACAGAAGAGTCAAGATTATTTTTCTTGAGCACTCGGAAGACCCCTGTGTCTAATGATGAATTTATTGTATCAAGCACACTATCAATTACCACATCAGATACTTCTTTGTAAGGACACAGGTAGAGGGTTTCAGTTGTGAAATTATTCTACATTGATTGGGTAAATCTATCCTGGTGAAAGAATTTAATTTGCTTGAAACTGAATACCGGGATTTAATAGGATCAGTTTTTGGGGGGGATGTACTAGGATGTACTATATTAGTTGTAATATCATTAGTTTTGTGTTTAAAGTTTCACTGGAAGTTTTTTGGAGGCATTCCATTGAGTGACTTTAGCATACGATCAATAGTAGAGAATAAAACTCCTGGATTACCAACATTATTATTTATAATTTTAGAGAAGTAGCACCACCTTTCCAGGTTGGACTATGTTGTTGTATTCTGTTATTTTAGCTTTCAATATTTCATAGAGAACAATTTAGTATTTCTTCATTTACACTCGGCACTCCAGCACATTTTCTTTAAATCAGACACTCTTTGGGTCCTCCTTGGTGTAACAGTGCTGAAGGAATTTTTAGGAGCAACTATGCCAGCGGCAGCTCTCACTATAACATTAAAGTTTTCAAATTTACTATTCATATTATTATCACTATTGTAGTAAGCACTACAAATGGACTGGTTGTTTAGAATGTTAGCAAACTTTGAAGCTGCAGATGTATCAAAACAGTGTTTTTTAACAATACGCTTCTCATTAGTTGTAGATGTCAGTAGTTCTAGATTAAATAATAGGAAAAAATGGTCTGATAAACCAATATCCACAAGCTGCCTCACATCAACTTTTAATCCAAAGTGTGTGGGCTGGCTAATGTACTGGCTCAGATCAAGAGTGCAGGAGGTTCATGAATTCTTTTTCTTTCAGGTCTTGGAAGAGGAGAGCTGAAGTGATGGAGGGCTACGGCTGCCCAAAATGGTAATTAAGTTATTCGATTTAATGCCACAGCAAATTTTTTATTTAATTTGTAATCTGTTCTTACAGATTAAAGGTTGATAAAGCTCAAATAATGGTAAAGAAGGTTGACAGGCTCAAATAATGTTGTTTCTCACCTGGACCAAGGGTTGGCATTATCATCTAACCATCTCTCATTTTGTCCCTCTGCAGACCAGCAGAAGAAGGTTGTTGTGAAGAGCATAGTTTAATTTACTGTAACTTTTTCCATCATGATGATTATTTTTCTTAAATAAGTCATTATTTTTATGATGTAGGTACATTTCGTTTGTTGTTTTTATCAAGAGCACTGCCATTTTCTGGTTCCATGGAGGCAGCAGTGTTGTTGATAGCTATTATGCTCGTTGCTACTGTGTGACCACTTTTGTATAACATCAACATACTTAGATTCTTTAAGAAGGTTGCCTAATTTCATCAATGTTCAAGCTTTGGATAAACCATTGAATTAAAATAGGGAAAGGATCATTAGGAAGATCTTTGCTCTGGTGATAGACTTTGATTTTCTGGCTCTTGTTTTGAACATTAACACTCAGCATTCTTACGTTTCTACCATACTGATGCAGCCTGCTACCTGACTAATATCATGCTCTGTTCTTAAACGATTTTTCTCTTGTCTCCAGATCACAAAATAATTTTTTCTTCCTTTTGGATTGACCACATTATTAGCCATAGTCATAACAAAACTTATACCAGCTTTGCCTAATTCCACAGGCATTTTTGATTCCCACATTAGTGGTTGTGGTCTAGTTTGCAGTACTTTTGTTCCTTTTTTTACTTGTATGAGTATGCAGCTTCAGAGCCAAATTAATGACTTCATCTAATGTGTCACTAATGTAATGGCTAGCCAAGTCATCTTACAATTCTTCTAACAAGCTATTCCTGAAGTATAAAATTAAGGCTATGTCTTTGCAGGCTGTGCCTGCTGTTAACATTTAAAAAATTACAATATTTTCTCTGATTGATTTAATCTGTTGGTTGCTGTATCAATAATTGTACAAAACTACAGGCTAAAGCTGTGAAAATGATTGCAGCAAGAATTGTTTGAATAGTTAATAGCGATTGCCCACTTATGAAGTCTGCTAAGTAAGAAGTGATATTATAAATTTACAAAACAACTAGTCTAAAGGTTAATAGCATTTTGCAATGATCTCAGTTATGTGGAGTTCTTTAATAGCAATCACTACTGTTGGTGTACTTGTGGCTACTACTTTTTACTAATTTTTACTACTACTTACTGAATGTTAAATGGCAATGTTAGATAATTGGGCTCACAGAATAATGAAATTAGCTTGTTAGGTGGCGATTTTGGAAAAAGAGTTTTCAATCCCTGGATCACATATCTTGCAAGTCGGAATTTTTAAAGATTTATAGAATAAATCAACTGTCACACTGGAAACTTTTTGGTGAATGGCAGAGAAGATAAAATGGTTTCTCTGTGGGCTTGGCAGGAGAATAAATGAGGTCATCAGCAGGGTTCAGTAGACAGATGTCTTTTTGATCTTTCACTAACAATAATAGGACAAAGACTCATGGTCAAAATTAAACAATAATTAAATTCAGTTTTGTTTGTTTATACAAGTGACTAAAGGAAAAGTTTGGTATTTTTTAAGTCTAAGGTATTTGTTCTCAAACATGGTATATATGCATTTGCCGTGCAAAATTGTGTTCTAAAGCTAGCTGTTTTAAGTTAAAAAAAAATACATAACCTGTCTTGGTGTTTTATAATGGAAATCATAAAATGTGTGGCTTAAAATCTGGCACAGGATCATGGGCCACAGGTTTATGGGGAATTGGAACTTCTACTGCAATAGATGAGATCTGTTCCACCATGACAGTTTAAATCTGAACAGAAGTGGCACCAATTTATTGGAGGGCATATGAGTGGGTTAGTTGGGTACCCACTCAGATAAAGATAAATTGGGACAAGCTTTATTAGAAGTGTGAACACAGTTTAGAAAGGTGGAAAATGTTTAAAAGTGTTTTACTGTACATGTAATCCGTTAATTTTTATTTTGGACAACATACAGCCAGGGTAGATTAGTGTCAGATGAGATGTAATTTAAGTAAATTACACATATGGTAGGAATTAGAAATTTAAATACAAAATGGGGGGTATGAAACCTTATAAGAAGGACTGTTGAATTATAGTGAACTTAATCACTAACAGAGACAGTGTAAACAATCCAAGAAGGCTAATAGAATATTCAGTTGTAGAGCATAATGTGTGGAGTACAAATCAAGAGCAGTTATGCTTGAGTATAACACACTAGTGAGGCATAACCTGGAGTAATGTGTACAGTTTTAATCTCTATATTTCAAAAACAAAAAACATGACAGCACTAGGCGTAGTCCAGAGAAGAGGGACTGGGCTGATTCCAGGACTAAGTGATATAAGCGATGATGAAAGATTGAAGAAATTATGGACTTTTAAACTTAATCAAAAATAGGTTAATAGGTGATCAAATTGTTAAAAATGGAAATAGTACAGTCTATCCAGGGCGAAACTTAAGGACAAATTTTTCACAAATGTTTGAAAATTTTTCTTCACACAAATAATGAAAGGAATTGAATAAATTACCAAGCAGTGAAGCAGAGAGTAGGACTTAAGAGAATTTCAGATCTCGTCTTGATGGTATTTTGGAGAATCTATGTAAATAGGATAGGCAAACGTCTTGAGCTAACTGGCTTGCTGTCGCCATAGATGATCAGATGTTGTGAAAATATGTTCCTTACATTCCAAATGAGACCTTGTCAGAGTACTTTATAGGTTAAGAATAACCTTACTTAATATGGACTTGACAGATTATGCTATGTAATCTAACATTAGCCTTAGCTGCTTGTGTACAAAGGATATGTATAGTGACAAGTAAATTCCAACTACTTAGTGCTTCTCATATGGTGTATACTTAAGTTTAATTTTTTTGAAGATTACATATATAAATACAAAGGGTCACTGGCCCCAGCTTTAATTGGCCACTTGCCCCTCTGAAACCACTTCTGCTTCTTATCTCTGTTTCTTTCTTGTGCACAGTGTGGCTCTCTCTGTCTCTCAAAGGTTTTTGTGCGAATTTCTACTTTCATGAGGCCGGTGTCTCTCACAATCTCTAGGTAGCTGAGATTTCCCTCATAATGTACTTTTTGTTTTGCATAGTACAATGTATATACACTTGCAGTTATATAGGTAAAGAAACCAAGGCTGATGGAAAATAAAATACACAATAGTGAAACTTTGGTTAAATATGTTATTTATGCATTATGCAAGCTGTAATGGGAATCACTGTACAATTTTCGTTGTATGCGAAGGTTCTGTTTGCAAATAAATGAAATAAAAATGAAAGTGACAGTTATATCAATGAAAAAAATTATTTTACTTTATTCTAGATTGACAGATAGAAATTTGCCATAACTGGGAAATTAGCCATTTGCAGGAGCTCAATAAATAAATAAATAAATAAATAAATAAATAAATAAATAAATAAATACATAAATAAATAAATAAATAAACAGATAGATAAATACATAAATAAACAAGCAACAACAAACCAGAATTATAAGAAGAAAGAAAAACCTCTGACTTGGTTTATGATAAAAAGAGCATATTAAGATATTTAAATGATTCAGGCACAGTAATGCCACTAATCAATAGTAGCTGACTGTCTCCTGCAAAAACAGCAACAACCAAACAACTAGAAACCAACTGGTATAAAATTTGATAAACTTCATCATGTACAAGTGCGTATGCACTCCAAACTTCAATCAATTTGGCTTATCACAGTTAGAAATTAGTCTCAGAATTAACACTATAAATGGAAATGCAAAAAGTAGTATCATCATGCCCAATTGCTTTTCTCACTCCTCTGTTCTGGCAAATGATATACCATTACCACTCATACCAGAAAATTTCGAGAACAGCTTTTATTCACAGGTTAGCTGTGAATACTGAGAGAAGAGTGATTACTTTTTGCATATACTATATGTATTTGTTGCATTTAAAGTATGATATCGCATTGTCTTTTTGGCTTGTTATTACTGCATCACAACCAATAATCTGTGAGAGATACAAAAGTAAGACTTTCTTTGTACTATGTCTACACAATGATAAACCTGACCTATCTTTAATGAACTTAAGTAAATGGCAACTAACAACCTCACTTAAACATTTCTTCCAAAGTGAATCTCTGTATGGCAGTTTTTGCTATAAACTGCTGAGATGACTTGAAAAAGAATTACAATGACAAGAAAATATGACCCAAAAAAACTTAATCAAGCATTACTAAAGCATTTGGAAAAATGTTCTAAACAGGGAAATGCACAATACATAATGAGGAAGTATGTTTCATCCTCCATTGATGTATACTTTTTTGACAAATTTTTAGGCTTTAGTAAAGATTAGTGTTCTTCTTCTTCTTTCGGCTGCTCCCATTATGGGTTGCCACAGCAGATCATCTTTTACCATATCTTTCTGTCTTCTGCTTCTTGTTCTGTTTCACCCATCAACTGCATGACCTCTCTCACCAGGGGCCTCATGTATAACGCCGTGTGTAGAATTCGCACTATAACATGGCGTAAGCACATATGCCGAAATGTGCTTACGCACAGAAAAATCCAGATGCAGGAATCAGTGCGTACTCCAACTTCCACGTTCCTCCGCTACCTAAATCCAGATCAGCGTGAAAAGTAACGCTCGTGCACGTGCTTTATGTAATGCCCCAACTCCTCCAAGAATTACGCCTCTTTGAATATGCAAATCAATATAAATCGCCCTTAAGCTCAGCCTTCTGTGAAAAGACAATGGGAAAAGCATGGGGGAAAATATAAGAATTTCAGCGAATACCAAGTGGAGGCAAAGGAAAAAACATACTATTTGTTTAATTAAACCGTGGTATAATCAACAAAAGGAAGTTGATCGAGTGACATAGCATGTTGGAGAAACTTGAAAGACCACGTTCACAAAATCTAACAGTGCCGGAAATAAAAAAAGAAGTCACATATCAAAGTCGCCGTGAAAAGGCGAGTTGTAGCCCACTGTCTGTCATATGAAAGCTTATTAGGGTACAGAGAATAAAAAGGAACACAGTGGGGAAAAAAGCACGAAATGTAAACTTTAATCTTGAAATTTCCACTTTAATCATGTAGTTTATTTTGTCATTAAAGTAGATCATCATAAACTTCATCTTAAAATCGTTTAATTAACCAGTTTCTCAAATCACATCGTAATTAAAGTAGCACGTTAAATGCTTTGTTTTGTATGTGATCTTCTATGTGGTCTGTGTGTGTGAATCACTACTTGCTTCTTAAACCGGCTCTCTTCCTCCGACTGGACACAGAATCCATTACATTTGTGATATTACAGCTCTCTGAATAACTAAAATACTGAGATGTATACGTGATATTTTTATGATGATAGGAGTTACAGCACATTATTAAACATGGGTTTCACGGCGCAGTGATTGTGTGCGACCTTCGATGAAATAATTTATTGCAGCAGTACTCAGGGGCGGCTCTAGGCTTGTGGCGGCCCTGGGCAGAGGAAGAATCGATGGCCGCTTCACCCGCCGATGTCAATATGGTATCTTATGCACGGTGGATGGCCATGTCCGTTGCAGACACTGCATAGCCGTCTCGTGCTCATGATACAAGCATTTAACTTTTGCCGAAATTTGTCGCTGCATTTTTATCTGTGTTGTTATTTTCTCTTTCTGTTTTATATTCAATATATATTGGCTTAGCCGCCCCTGCAGTCCTTGTTTTTCTTTCTCCAAGTAACCGATTGCCACACAATCAGCTCTGTAATAGACGTTAATCCACCTGTAACCTTAGAGCGCCGATTCTTCAAAACGTTTAAGAAACATTGAAATATCTTCGTAGTACATGTTTAATTATTCTATTCTTCACGCCAGTCTTAGTGAAGAATATAGATTATTTAAATGAAGTTAAAGTTTTATCTGTATAATATAATAAACATATTTTGCTGCATTTAATCTTAAAAATGATATCGTCATCATATGTAAATACGCGCTTTATAAAATGGCTCAGGTTGTGCAATATTATAACCATAGTGTAAGTTTACAGTGGGGTGATTGTACTTATAAGCACAAATAGTTCTACAAGGAGCAATTGATTAAGTGCGTTTAAAGTTCTTGGGATGAAACTTTCTGAACCGCGAGGTCCGTACAGGAAAGGCTTTGAAACGTTTTGCCGTAGCTGAAGTAGCATGTCCTTGAAGCTGTATACCGATAATTCTATTTCCGATCAGCTGCTGCTGTGATTTACACTCAGATACAGTGATATAAATACTCCGAGTGGTGCAGTGAGAGTAATATGGAAAAAGATGATCCGCTGTGGCAACTCCTAATGGGAGCAGCTGAAAGAAGAAGAAGAAGAAGGTGCAGTGACAGCAACAACGCTAAAGCAGTTATGGTATTTGGAATACTATGGCTATTCCCTGGACCATTATATTGTTACAAGTTAATTACAATCAGATGCATTACACTAATAAACAATATGCGGTTAATTTCAGTGTATTTATAAAGCCGCTTCAGGAAAATAAGGTGTAATCACACAGGAACAGTAGCACTGCTTTGACACTGGGTGCCGCCAGTCTGCAAAACCAAGCGGAGAACTTGCGTACGACAAGGTATGAGGTACCGTGGAAAAGTGCGTGTAGGTTTTATACATCGCGATTTTAATGTGGAAAAGTTCTTACGCAACATTTCTGTGCGTACGCACCGTTTATACATGAGGCCCCAGATCCATAAACCTCTTCTTAGCTGGAAGCTCTATCCTTAATATCATTCTCCCAATATACTCCGCATCTCTCCTCTGCACATGTCCAAACGAATGCAATCTTGCCTCTCTGACTTTGTCTCCCAACGGTCCAACTTGAGTTGACTCTCTAATGTACTCATTTCTAATCCTATCCATCCTCGTCACACCCAGTGCAAATCTTAGAATCTTTAACTCTGCCACCTGCTTTCTGGTTAGTGCCACTGTCTCCAACCCATATAACATAGCTGGTCTCACTACCGTCCTGTAGACCTGCCTTTTCACTCTTGCTGATAACCGTCTGTCACAAATTACTCCTGACAATCTTCTCCACCCATTCCACCCTGCCTGCACTCTCTTTTTCACATCTCTTCTACAATTCCCATTACTCTGTACTGTTGATCCCAGTATTTAAACTCATCCACCTCCGCTAACTGTACTTGCATCCTCACCATTCCACTGACCTCCCTCTCCTTTACACACATGTATTCTGTCTTGTTCCTACTGACCTTCATTCCTGTCCTCTCTAGAGCATATCTCCACCTCTCCAGGGTCTCCTCAAACTGCTCCCTACTATCGCTACAGATCACAATGTCATCAGCAAACATCATAGTTCACGGGGACTCCTGTCTAATCTCGTCTGTCAACCTGTCCATCAAGCTGACCATTGCAAATAAGAAAAGGCTCAGAGCCGATCCCTGATGTAATCCCACCTCCACCCTGAATGTATCTGTCACTCCTACCGCAGACCTCACCACTGTCACACTTCCCTCGTACATATCATGTAGAATTCTTACGTACTTCTCTGTCACTCCTGACTTCCTCCTACAATACCACAGCTCCTCTCAAGCACCCTGACATAGGCTTTCTCCTGGTCCACAAAGACGCATCATAGGAGTGTGCAATATGTATCATCTACGATAATATCTTAATTGTTGTCTTAACAATATGTGAACTGAAATTATCTAGTATGTCACTCACTTTGCAAAAAACAATCGAAAACACGCCTTAAGAGTCCATGCATTCAATGTCTCATGTAACATAACAGGATAGTCTACTACTTCTTGCACAAAGAAGTGCGCAAGCACATAGGTGTGCACTGTCAGTGCATCACAAGTTATGCTAGTGTAAATGCCTAAAAATGAGGGAGCAAACAGCCCCAGGAAATAAAAGAGTCTTATACTCTATGTTGTTAGATTTAACTGCAAGATGTGGTTTGGCTTTGGAAAGACTGATGTTGCTCAAAAGACAGCAATCTGCAAACTACGTCAAAAATCTTTTGCAATTAAAGACAGATCGACAACTAACTTATTTTATGATCTGCGAACTAACCACCGTATGGAATATGAAGAATATGAAAAGCTTCAAGAGTCAGCTGTCCATGACTGGTCAACATCACGCAAGTAACAATAGCAAAAACAAACTTTAGTGGAATCATTCTGCAAAAAAAATGAAATACGTCAAGAAAAGCAACAGATGGAATGAGATAAAATAACAAAAGCCGTAACTGATTACATTACAAAAGATATGGCGCCAATTCAAGTGGTTGAGAGTGATGGTTTCAAACAACTTTTGAATACTTTAGACCCAAGATGCACATTGCCTGGTGGAAAATATTTCAGTCAAATGCGCTTCCTAAATTGTATGATTCATGTCTCCAAACTCTGAGGCATAAAATGCAGTAGGATTCACATTTTGCTAAAACAACAGGTTTATGGTCAAGATGAACATCCAAGTCATACCTCTCCTTGACAGTGCTTTTCATCATGAAACCTGGCAACTGCAAAGCTACTATATGCAAACAACCTACTTCCCAGAAGACCACACAGGCAACATCATTGCGCAAGGTCTGAAAGATGTGCTGGCATTGTAGTTGCTGCGAGAAGAGTGCATGGGTTGTATGACAACAGACAGAGGGGCTAAAGTTGTCAATGCCATACTGATTAACAACTGGCTTCCTTGTTTTGGACACACAGTATGTAGGCTTCATACTGCCATTGGGGAGAAATTTGGGTTTCTCTATAAAATTAAATTTAAGTGAAATTGATCTAGTACCAAGTCACATAGGTGTCAGGCAAAAAAAAAAAATCCATTCGGATGAATTATTAATTTGTTCACACAAATTATGTAATTTGTTTGAACAGATTATTTTTATTTCAGTAAGAAGTATATGCCTATTGGGCATGTTTTATTTCACATTTTTTATTTGTGTTATTTTACTTCGGCTTGAACAAAATAAATAAAACTGTTTTTCTTAACTGTTGTTTCCATTAATCTATTGCAAACCCCTAAATCATTGGTGGGTTGCAGACACACAAAGAAAAAAATATGCTGTTGCAGCTAAGATGCACTAAACCCATTTATTGAAGTACTTGACAGGGCTGTGAAGTAATTTTCCCCATCTGTAACTGCACTCATTTCTTAAAAAGGTAAAAATGGGTCCCCAAAGCCACAAAGGTTGAGAAACACTGCCAGACTTCCAGATTTCTATCATGCATGTATTTAAAAGAAAAAAAATGCAGTATTACAAGTACTGCCACTGATCATTGTGCCTGGCAGTATAGCTCCACATGGCTAAATATGCATGCAAATTAGCCATGTGCCCAAAAATGATATCAAAACAAGCCTTAAAGGAACCCTTTCCCACCTCTTATTAGAAAACACATGACACGCCACTAAATAATAAAAACAAACCATTTATTATGATTTATAAGGGGGAAGAAAGAGCTAAGCACCTGCACAGATACATGGAAAATAACAGACATTCCCACTGTGTCCAGCACTGTGACTTCAAACAATTGAACGAGCTAGACTTCAATGCATTTTGTAGTGTTCAGCAAAGTTTGCAAACATTTCTGTAATTTTGCCACGGTTTGCTAATCACTATTAGAGATTAAGAAGCAAATTGCAAAAAACTGGAATAAATTTGAATATGTACTTACAATAGAATATTAACCTTGTCCTTCAGGTGTAAGTACCCTTATTTTATTTAATATATATAAGATGTTCTGTAAATGTGGAAACAAAAAAAAATAATATTTCTGATTTTATTGTTTTAGGTGTGAACAACTATCACCACATTTGTGAATCAAAAAAGTAAAAGCAGACTAAACTCATTCTGTGAACAAGTGATATATTCTCATAATTAATCTTAATGATTTATTTTTTAAGTCTTAAAAACACTCTTAATTATTATTGTTATTTAAAATAATTTAATCACCTCAGTTTATTTCAATATACTGAGATGTAATACTACCATCCTAAAATTGTTACATTTTAACACAACTGTTCAATAAACAAAATACTGTGGATTCAGAAAGAATTCAGAGTGTTTCACTTTCTGGATGCTTTATTGTGTTGTAGATTTAATTTTATGTGGATAAACTTGCAATTTTTGGCCACCAGTCTACACTTAATAACTCCTAATGACAAAGTGAAAACATATTTTCAGAAAGATGTGCAAATTTATAGCAATCCTTTTATTTTATCCACTCATTTAATTCAATTTTAGGATTCCTGAAAGACACAATGTGGAAGACAGGATGCCAGCTGGGCACATAGTCATGTATCAAAACACACTCACTTGCATTGGACAATTTTTAATACATAAATTAAACTATCAGGTACATCTTTGGATGTAGAAGCAAAAGGGACAGCTTGGGAAAAGCCCATATAGACATGGGGCAGAGTGCAAAGTTCACAAAGATAGTGGACAAGATGAGATTCAAAACCAGGTGTTTGAATCAGTAACCCAGCAGTGCTAAGTGCTGCATGACTATATCAACCCCAAGCAACATGCAATGTAGTAAAAACTAACCTTCTTTGAGTTGGAGAACTATGTTGAAATCTGCACACTCTTTTGCTATGTTCTTTAATGTTTTTTGACTGAGGGTGTTATAAACCTATAAACAGAAAATGACTAAAGTTTACTGGCTATTACATTTAAATTTCTTATAGACAGAGAGCATAATAATGATATCTTCTAGTACCTTATGCTTATTGTCAGTACTAATAATTTCTCAAAGAATACTTTTTTGGTTTAAATCTTAAAATTCCAAAACTACTTGCCCAATTTTTACATATCATTCTAAGCATTACTACCAAAAAAGGAGTTCAAAGAAAATTATGTATTTTGCCCACATTTACCATTTTAAGATTTCTGATTAAACAACAATTGTACATGTGGCCAGACTAACCACTTGCCAAACTATCAATTTGGTACTATTTTGAAATGGATAAATGAGAAATACACATCTTGATTTTGTACATATTTATTGTGGTTTCAATTTCAATTATATATTTTAACATTTATTTGTATAAAGCTATCAGCTACAACAGAAATACCCAAAGTGTTTTGAAACAATGGCATAACTGATAGAAAACGCTAAGACAATTGCATAGTTTAACCCTAATATAATGACTTAAAATATTCAATCAAAAATAAAAGTACATAAAAAAGGTATTAAAAATTTCCCCAGTAATGTCATTTGTAATACTTCTTTACTGAATTTTATGTGTATGTGAGCACCAGCACAAGGCAAGCAAAGTGACAATACAGTATATTCCCTCCCTAAATGCACAGCAGTATATGAAAACACCAAAAGGCTTATTTGAATTTTAGGGTGTACAAAGGAAAATGAAACATTCTTGAAACAGGCTGAAATGAAGTATGTTTTAAAATACTAAACTGCTCTAATTTGATATTGTTTATGAAGATCTGGGGAGGCTGAACTTGCCTTTCACTATCAGTATAAAAATAATTTGTGTGCTTCTGTTTTTTGCAGCAAATGTACTATAAGAGGGCTTTCCTATAAATTTAATGTAAAATACTTTATTAGATTACCTGGTCTGCACACATCCAATTTCAATTCAACATTAACTTTGGGCAACTGAATTGTTGCAATAATTACATTAGATACTGCACAAGTCTAAAAACCCCCTTATTCCAATTCAAGGTTGTGGGAAGCTAGTGTAAGTCCACAGCAATCATTAGTCAGATTTCAAAACAATTAAAAAGGAAGGGATCAAATGACTGAGCCTTAGAAGTAAATTTATAATAATGCATTTTTAATACTTTTTAATAAGATCTCAGGACAAATAAAACACTAAATTTACGAACATACCGAATAATTCTTGTACAAACTCAGAACAGGGTTTTGGATTTCATGATTATTATAATGGTGCCCATGCTCAGCCTGGTAAAACTACAGTGGACAGCAGTATTCACTGACACCTACCAGATATTACAGACAGTCAGTAGACAGTGTTAAAATAAAGTTCTCATTAACCTATGTCTGCTTTGAAAATTAAGTTTACAAATAAACCTAAACCCATAGTTTTTTTAATGTTACTTAAAATTTACATTCTGTTTCAGTGAAATGATTGTTCAACTCCCTTTAATAATTCTTAAGGGTGTTTGTGACAAAACAGCACATTAAAACATAAGCCACTAAAGGTATTCCTGTTTACAAGACACCACAACTGTTCTGCACATCATTGTAAAATTTCACATTAATTCTGAATTAACAGACTAAGTGAAGGTAGAGAGTAAAGATGCAATTAAACTAAAATAGAAAAAAACACTAAAAACCTGGGATAAGGCATTGAATAAGCAGCACCTAATGGCTGGTGAATAGGTTGCTACTCTGGGACTGAGTTTCAGGATCCCTGCCACATAGTTAATAGTTTTGTTTGCCCAAATGAGTTCATAAAACCATCTTTAAAATGCACTACCAATAATTAATAAAGCAAATTTTTTCAATAAGGGGAATAAAAAAAAACACTAAATAGGCAATCTATACCCTTTTATTTATTTTTCTTAATTTTCACTACAGACCACTAATGATCATGATGCTGTGAAGTACTCATGAAGTATACAGTGGTCATAGTTAATAAATGCTCTTTTCTAAAAATGCCACTGTCTTAATCGGTATACAATAGCACATTCAAAACACAAACTTGATCAACACATGATGGGTCACGTCCAGTATGCTGAGGGTCACTATTAGGTTTATAATTAAACTGCCATAACTCGAAAGCTTCAAATGGCAGGTATGCGACTTAAATATAAAAATGTGTGAAAAACTTTAAATAACAAGCAGTGTAAAGGCTACAAGATAAAGTCTGTAACTATATGTCTTAACATATATTAGAGCTTTCTACCATACTTAGTAGTGCTGTAAAGCTAAACTTTTAAAAGCAACGTGTGTATGTGTGCTAAACATTCACTGCAGTCATTATTCACTTACTATATCGTCCACAGAAATCAGTACCACGCTTCTGCAAATGAGGATCCAATTTTTTATGTTACTGTACTTATGCTGGGAACATTAATTAAAGGATACAATGAAATGAACAAAAAAGTCAAACTCAACTGCAGAAAATAAAGGTACAAAATCTTCCACGTAAAGAAATAATAAAAAAAAATTAAAATAATATTCAGCATGCTACATCTAAAGTGCTGAGGGACCTTCTTCAACTAAAAATGCTTAAAGCAGCCTTTCAGTTACAAAGAATGAAAGAATGCTGCGTCACCTAGTAGCCGTGTCAATAAAATTCTGCAGTTTTGCTTTTCTTTTTTCAAGAATTCGCAGCAATAAAAATGTTCAAATTTCACAGCATATTTTTAAGAAAAATAAAAGGTCTTGTGCAAAGGCAATATACTTTAAATATGAAATTACAACGGTAAAACGGTGGCCTTTAAATACAGTGCTAATGTATATATATATTTTTTCCTGGGCTATGGTGGTTTGTTTTTAAATATAAATATGAAACAGGATAGTTTTGCTTGGTGATAGGGATTTGCTTCAATCTTCTTTCAGTCTTCTAGGGTAGGTGTCCCATTCCTGCTAAGAAAAAATAAGAAAACGCTGACAATCTCAAAAAGACTTTGAGAAATCACTATATACAATACATGTACTATTCTTAGGTCTGGTATAACAAATGATATGCATATGCAAAGCTAAAGTTTGGCAGTATCAACAATATGCCAAGTATATTGCTACAATAGCAACTTCTGTTCTTTGGCCGCAAGGTTATTCCAGTATGTCTTTTGTACTTTTTCCACACAGGCATACTTATGACTATTAAGCAGCCTGTCTTACTGATCTCCTCTCCATGAAAAATAACTCACAGTCTTGTTCAATTTTCAAAACAACTGACTCTTTGAGTCCATTAAGATGGACATTTGTGAGATAACATGTCAAATATGTTGTTTCCATATAAGCTGTTTGATACTTATGGCTAAAAGAACAAATTCAACCTTTTGACTTATTGTTGTAGTCCATCAGGTCAGGTTTAGGTACATGCATTGTGGTACAGCGTGTTGTTGCACCGACCACACGATGAAACAGCTCGGGATCCTGGTTGGCAACCCCTCCCCCAGTCAGACATGCAATCCAATCTCACTCTCTGGAAATGACCATCTATCTGCTGAAGCCAGGTATTACGTTGGCATCCCCTTGGCCTGGTCCAGGTGCTTGGGCCCTCAAAAATGAGAATCCTGCAAGCTGGACCACCCTCAGGGAATTGCACCACATGGCTGTAGTGCCGTAACTGATCCTCCCTCATAATGCAGGTAATGTGGCTCATCCAGGACTCTGTTAGCAATCAACTCATTTGACACAAAGTCAAACCAGCAGTGCCCAAGGACTCTCCAAAGAGACACAGTACCGAAGGAGTCCAGACTTCATCTCAGGTGACTGGAGAGCAACCATCTTATGCAACCACATGGCAAGACATGAAGCACCAGGACTCTAAAGACTTGGACCTTCATCCTTTTGCAGAGATATTGGGACTGCCACACACCCCTTTTTCAGTGACCTCATCACCTCCGAAAGCTCTCACAATACATCTACTGACTTCATAGGACGAGTCACCAGAGACATGAATGTCACTGCCGAGGTAAGTAAATCTCTCGACAAGGTCGACACTCTCACTGCAGACAGACACACTGCTGATGGCTATGCCCAAGAAGTATATAAAGGCCCAGATCTTGGTTTTTATCCAGGACACTTGCAAGCCCAAACACTCAGTCTCTTTGCTCAGTCTCTCAAGTGCCCCGATCAGAGCCTCCATTGACTCTGTGAAGATCACAGCATTGTCAGCAAAGTCAAGATCAGTGAATCTTTCTTCACCAACCTTGCCTAACACCCAGTCCATGCAACCACTGAACAGAGTAGGAGCAAGAAAACACCCCTGATGAACCCCAGAATCAACTTTGAAAAACGCAGAGGTTCTGCCTCCACTCTGCACTGCACTCACAGTATCAGTGTACAGGCCAGCCATGATATCCAGGGCAGGTTGATTAAGTTGAATGCTTTATGAAAATCAACAAATTTTGCAAAGAAACTGCCGATATTTGAGTTTGCGCTCTAGGAGAACCCTCAGTGCCAGGATACGGTCGATGGTAGACTTCTTAGGCATAAAACCAGACTGCTTTGATCGCTGGTATGTGGGCAGGTGATCATGGATCCTATTGAAGATGACCCAAGCAAGGACCTTGCTGGGCACTGAGTGCAGTGTTATCCCCCTGAAGTCGCCACAATCCAGGTGATCACCCTTTCCTTTCCAGATAGGGATGACAAGTCCCGTTTTCCAGGCAGTTGGGATTATGCCCGTCTCCCAAATAGAAGCAAAGATTGCCTGGAGAAGTTCACCCCTGATACCACAGATCCCTGCAGCCTTCCCTACCCTCAGCTAGTTTACCACCTGTGCAATCTCAGTGAGACTGAGCGGTTCACAGCTAATTGGGGGATCAGCCTCAAAAACAGTGGACCCAGATATAAACAACATTTCTTCCACATCTCAAAGACATGCATGACTTAACACTCTAAACTGGCCTCATGTGGTTGAATGTAGTTATCTATGTGTCTGTGTGGCTTGCAAAGAACTAATGTTCAGTTCTTGACTGCATACTGCCTTGTGCTTGATGCTGCTAGAATAGGTGGGTTCAGGAAAGTGGATAGATTTTGTAAATCACATAGCAAGTAATATGAGGAAGGATGTATACTGGCAGCATGGTCAGTTCTGCAGATCATAAATTATGCTAAATCCCAACTATGAGGTGTTTAAAGTGAGTTAGTTAGAGGAAATAATTATTTTTACATTTAAAAACAGTAACCAGAATTTGAAGGCCATCCTACAAATAGTTTAGTGAATTAGAATCAGTTCCCATGCTTTGCGTTACTCAATGTGGCAATTAGGTTTATTTTGTTATTATTCATTTGTAGACTGGAATTTTGGGAGAATTGCAAGGTCATACTAGAGATAATGAGAGTATTAGATTAATAAGATAACAAATTTATCTCAGAATTCTCCCAAAAGTAGAGACCATTTAGAAGAGTGTTCAAGTGGAATTTTCAGTTGGGAAGGTTAAATTTCATATATCTCTGGAGGGTAATTTTATTCAAATAAAGATCATGCTCTCTTTCCAATGCATTTCAGTAGCAAAAATAATATTAATGATAACAGTTTTCTTTATATAGCAGTTCAAGCAGGACGCATACATTTCTTTACAATTTAAAACAAATACAAAAAATAAACAATAAGAACAAAAATGATAAAATACAAAAGAACAGCAATGTGTACCCCAAAAATAAAACACAAATGAACTGTAAGTTGGAAAAATAATAACATAAGGAAAAAATATAAAGCTACACATTAGGAATAGAAAAGGCAAATGTACAGTATACAGATATGTTTTAAGATGTTATTTAAAAACAAGGACTGACTGAGATGATCTAATACTTAAAAGGAAGGCAAGTCTAGAGTCAAGAGGGTCTTAACTCTAAAAGCCACATCACCCTTTTATTTTAACACAGACCATTTATCAGTAATGCCGATCTGTAACCAGATTTAGTTTGACCTCTTCCTTATTCATTATACACAAATAAATTGAAATTAAATGATGTATTCATTAATAGTTTTCAACTTTTTACCATATTATTTTACAGTAGGATGATTTAGTTGAAGGTGATTATGAGCCGACAGTTCTCACACACAGATTTGAATTAAAAACCTAGTTTGCCCAAATGATGACTTATGGTCCTTGACCTTTACCCTTTCCATAATCTTAACTGCAGTTCATTCCAAGTCAATAAAAGAAACACTAAAATTCATAAAAGAATATTAAAGTTGTTTTTTAATTTACACTTTAAAGTGAAATCTTCAAATGTTTGCCTCAGTTTTCTATTATAATGGTACAAATTATCATTTTGAACTTGATTTTAGGATAATTACTTCTCACTCCAGTTCCCAGTCCTTAGAGGAGAGATAGATATTGTTACAATTACTATATTACCAGCACCTGTCTCACATGTGGGTGCAGAATTAGAACAAATCCATTTTAATACCATGCTAATCCTTACTACAGCCATCTTGACCCCTGGGTTTCATATCAGTGGCACAGCTTTTTCAATATCATACTTGCAAAGCATTGTTAATTTCTGCCAGTATGCAGACATAATCTGCAAATGAAACAAGAACAAGTTCCAGAAGGCACGTTGTCTGGCTATATAAGACTTGGCTGTTACTCAGGTATTTCTGAATCTTGAAGCCAGGAGAGGTTATGGATTACAGTTACATGCCGGGAACATGCCATTCAATCTGCTACACAGATCACACGTAAAGAAGGTTACATAAAGTTTTGACTTTATTGCTGCAAGTTATATTTAGAATACCCTGTACCAATGCTATTTTATTTCTCTTTATTTTTCATATCCAAAAAAGAACAAAATTCAGCTTTGATTTATAGGTTTGCAAACCTCTAGCTACTACGTTTTCAGGCTTTGTCTGTTTAGGCATGCATGTAACATCAACCATAACTGTCTGTTTAGGAATGGAAAGAAGTGATTAGGTCGACTGAAGTATGAGAGTTTAATAACTTCTGTAATACTATTGTCAATTCATGAAAGGGCATACAATTTGATGGGTCAGTCAGATTTTGGAGGGGGGGGGGCTCAGCTGTTCCACAAAATATGTCAAAAATGTCACTAGAAAATACTAAATTACTTTAATATAGATTTAGCAATCTCTAACATTCCCCTGTTTAAATGGAAACTCCATTTTGAATTTAGAATATTTTTTCACTTACCATTGGTAACTGATTTACTCTGGCGTCCCACTGCCACCTGCATGGGTTGAAAAATAAAAAATATGCTTTAGAAAAGACCATTGAAGGGATAAGCCAAAGATTACAGTAGTTCTGTGGAAAATATACATTCTCTGAGTT
Source organism: Polypterus bichir lapradei (assembly GCA_026402145.1). Lineage (NCBI taxonomy): Eukaryota > Metazoa > Chordata > Cladistia > Polypteriformes > Polypteridae > Polypterus > Polypterus bichir. Next base: position 4,993,103 of record JANRMT010062796.1, on the reverse strand, counting down.
TGCCATAGATGTCAAAATTAATAAAGGATCCTTTTGTTTCCTGTAAAGTCTCAAATTTTTGTTTTGGTGCCAGTGAAGACACATGCTTTAAATTAAGCTTTAACATTATACACTTATATTGCCAATGAAGATTAAGTTTGCAGCAGCAAAAACAAAGGACAGTATTTTACAAGAATGTTTAAATTAACGCAATACAAAATACAAAAAAAAATTCTGGACTAAACAGTACTGATATCACTTAAAACAACATTGGTTAATTTATAAATGGACTGTTTCCTAGAGACACCAGTGTGAGACTGCCAAGAACAGACGCTACAGGCTGATGCAAGCCAATCTCAACTACTACCCACATGATTTTGTATATTATATGTCTATAAATTTACAGTATACATACATACTGTAAATATTTACAGTACTTACAAACCTTTCACTCTTACCTTTAACATATGGCCACCATTTACTTTGCTTTGTAAGGAGTGCTCAATTCTAGGCCAATCTGAAGTATTTTTCAGAGTTAACAGTAGCCCTACAAAGTAACAGAGCCAGTAGGAACATTTGCTTCTAATTGGCCCGTCTTTACCAACAGATCATCAGGGACGCCCTAGTATTACCACTGTCTAATATAAGGTGGATTGAAGAACATGCATCTTCAACTATTGAGTAATATGTCAAAAATCTCAGACAACCTAACAACATAAAGAATGTTCTGTTTTTGTACATGTTAACCCTCAGATTTAAATGGTTATGCAGTCAAAGGATTATTAGTTTGCATCAGGAAAAAAAAAAGACAAAAGGCACATGTTAACTGTTCATGCACAATGCTTGTACAGCTTAATGTTTCTTCTGCTCTAAATTAGGTTTTTCAAGTGTAGCATGTTTCAGCTGGTGTCCACCATTAGCCAAGGTCTTAGGAGTCAAAGACCTCAGGAGCTGCATGGCATATACTGTACTGCAAACATTCTCCCCTACTGATAATGAAAAAGAAATACAAGATTTTGCTGAAATGGTACTGAACAAAAGCAAATATAAAACAAATCTACAAATGATGGTTTATTTTAACTACTTTTACAAAAAATGATGTACTTTTAATGTTAATTGAATTTGTGTGTGAGATAACACTGAAAATAAATATGTAGGCACCTGCTATTTCACAATTAAACAATTAGCACGCTAATTACAAATTCTGTATGCAGCAGAACAATGTAAGGATGAATTTAAAATTACCAAATTTTTGACATAACATAACATAAATCTTACCTATTTTTTCACAAGATGTCAAGTAGCTTAATATAATGAAATATTTAAATTTTTATAAGATATTTTCCTACAGACTCTGTAAACCAACACAAATTCAAATAGGCCTCACCAACTGAAGCATTATAAAATTAAAACAAATAAATAAATGCACATTGAAAATGCATCTGTTAAATCTCATAATCTGACCATTCTGCCATTGTGATAAGGTGTTAGGAAAGACACACAGGGATATTACAATGTATAGCATTTTCAAATACTCATTAAGAGCTAAACTGAAATTTCCAAATTTATGCTCATATCTCTCCTTTATTCACTCTTCCTCCTCCTCCACACACCCAAACAGTGTCATCTCTGGTGCATACAAGAATGGCAATAAAGTTGCTCATAGAAAGAGAGCCAAGACTTGGTCAACCTTTGAAGACAATATTATATAACAATCTTCGTGCTGATTAATATCATCATCAGGGTACACTATTTTAGAAGCACTTGCCAAAGATATGATGGCAATTAAATCATATTTAAAGACAACAAGATGCTTACTTGCACCCTTGCTGCCTGATAATGTTGGAATTAGAAACAGCCAACTTACTGATGAAGAAGAGAACTGGTGGAATATAGAAAAATTCAACTATCCTCTTCGCAATATGGTTAATGTTTCATACTTTATACCTTGTTATTCTGCTACGTCCTTTACACCAAATGTAAAATAAATAAATAAATAAATAAAATTATGCTATATAAGGGTAAGTATGCTGATCATTACTTGTACCTTTCTAGTTGTAAGCATTGCTTAAAAATGAAGAAAAAAACACCCATTCATTATGCTGGTCATTCTACATATTGATAAAAAGACATGGCAATATGATGTATTTTCTTTCTATGTATATTATGCTTAGTTACCATTTTTGCTTTTGAGGAGCATCTATTTCAACAGCCTATAGTAATATCTGGATTGTACATGAATATGAAAGGGAGTTTTTCAGCCTAAGATTAAATAGAAAGAGGTATAGGTGTATGGCTATACAGTATATAAAGATTAACTGAAAAATATCTTGAAAGAGTAGGGCCTGTGTAGTATGAATCTTAAAGGTCATATATTCTCAACGTGTCAAGAGTTCATGCTTTTGTTAGCAAACAACACATCTAAAATTTCTAAAAACTGTTAAACCACACATCCATGCATTTTGTGTTTACATGCATCATGCAAACCACATCTTTTTTTCTGAAGATCCTGTTTGCATGGCTGCATTTCTTTTTCAAATTCTTAAACCTATTGAATTCCAGGAGAAAAATAATTAATTATGACATTTGAGTTGCTAGTAAACTAGTAAGCTATTAAAAATATGTAGGACAATGTATTAGAATATGCATTTTTATTTTTTTGCTTTGTAAAATCATTAATAATCACAAGGCATACAGAATCTCCCTAAATTTCTAAATTTATTTTTAGCCAACTTGCAGCAGTTTTTACAGGCTCAGTTCAGAAGGTATTAAGATTATCAACATGTGTTTTAGTGCATTACATTCAAGACAGTTACCTCTTCAGCATCTTCCAAAAAGATGAAGCCAACTAGCTAACAGATATCTTCAAAATTAAGGAAAAAATGTCTCATTGTTATTTAACACCTTAGTGAATAATTAAATCAAATAAAGTATTCTGTTATGACACTTTACGTTACTTTTATAAGCATGATAATAGACTATCATTATGATAAGAAAGTAATAAAAAATAAACACTATATATTTAAAATTTCAGTTTCATTAAGTATTTTAAGAAGGAAGCCTCTGACTTAAGCACAATGCATGCATATCTTTGCATATAATCATACTGGAATGGTGATACATTATATATACATATAAATAGATATACATATATATATATATACACAGTATATATATATATATATATACACACAC
>JANRMT010062796.1:4949309-4989529 GCA_026402145.1 Polypterus bichir lapradei | reverse complement strand
CTATGAAATGACTTATAATAGTATTATGCGTTGTTTCATTTATTTATCTATAACTAAGGATATTTGCTCCTTCACATTATAGAATAATAAAAAAAGCAATTCTTAATACTATTATAAGTCATTTCATAGTAATAAACCAGAAAACCTGCAATTCTATGTTTTTAAAAAACGTTGGAAGTTGGGGAAAAAAATGTCAGGGTGACACCATTCAAGTAATTGCTTGAGAGTCAAAAGATGTCACAAAAAGTCAAATAACTTACACAATGTACTTTGCAATTTACCTATTTAGAATTAAAGTAATAATGTGCAATCTAAAGGTTACTTTCTATAGATAATTTATAATTGATAAATGAATTTGTTAAATTATTTTTAAAATAAGTATTTAATAACATTTTGACAGTCACAGCTGTGCAATTTATATTTTACTTATTAGTGCTATATGGGTTTATATGATTCTGATAGTTACTTTTTTCAAAGTCAGACTATTTGCAAGTACTGCAAATGTATCAGTATTAATATATACTTCTTGCAAAAGTGCATTTATTTATATAATATGAAACAGTGACTCAGGCCTTTATTTTTTCGTGACTAGACTACTGAAACTCATCATATACTGGAGTTACCCAACAATTCCTTTCTGGTCTATAACGGGTCCAAAACCCTGCTGCTAGACTTTTGACAGTCACTTTTTGAACTTGTCTACATCATGGCCTCCATTCTGTTACAGGGTTAATTTTATGGTACTCTTGTTTGTTTGCTATTTTTTGTTTTCAAGTGCCTTAATAGATTTGCACTTTATCTTTCCAGTATTTTACATTGTTACATTCCACCTCGCCAACTTAGGGACTCTGATCAGACACTCCTGGTGGTGCCACGGACTGGACCAAAGGTGAGCATGCTTTTACAATGGCCATCTCTAAACCCTGGAACAATCTATCTGCTCATGTCAGATCTGCAACAACCGTGGCCATTTTTAATCCAGACTGAAAAAAACATCTGTTCTCTTTGACTTTTATTTAGAATTAGTTCCTTTAATATTTTTATTGTGTTTTATGTTTTATGTATTTTATTCAAATGTATCCTTTCTTTGAACATGAACATAAATAAAGGTAACTATATTCTATCACTTTGGCCAATGTTGAATGTTTTAAATTGCTTTATAAATAAAGTAACCAATATCTTTAATAATTCGGGAGAAAAACAAAAAGTTACAAAAAGCAATTATATATTATGTTTACAAAAGTACTTTAGAGGCCTACAAGGAACTGACAAATGTATATAGTTGCATTCGATGACGAAGTTCATGGAATTTGAGGTTAACCCATAGACACAGACCTAAAGATACTTTTTTATATCTTATAGTATATGATACCAAAAGGAATATGGACTAATATGCATTTTGTCTGTTAAAACTGGAGTAAATGAGTTTTACATTCCAATCTGTCATGAGTTAATGCTCAGAGTGGCCTACATTTTGTTTTACTTCTTCCTATAGTACATAAAGATTTTTACTGAACTTGCATTCCATATTTTTAAGCACACAAAAAACAAAAAGATATTGTAAATTAAAATTGTGATTGGATTCATTATTGTTTACCTTGGCAGATGAGCTGGATTTTTCTGGAGAAGAGGCTTTATTTTCCCATAAGCTACGCTTATTTGTTACATCTCCTGCCTTGAGGTCCTGAAAAAATTTAAAGCACATGAAGATTTAAACTGTTATGGAACATATCCACATATTGTTCCAATGGCAGGCATGCAACATCCCACGATAAGCTGTACTTTCTGATTACCTATGAACCTGGTAACTTAGGTGACATCTATATGGTAACAATTTAGAACAGATACAACTATTATAAACTTGACTAACTTAAAATAAAAAAAAAAACAGTGAGTTACAAAAGTATTAAGCAAAGATCCTGCATTAAGTACTTTCCAGTACGATTTTCATTTGCTCTACATACAGTAAAGCGGTACATTTCTGAAGAAGTATACACATTCCCTAGTAACAATTAGAAACTGACAGCATTAAAGACTGCAGTGCATCTTGGAACAACATGCATAATTTAGAAATGAAAAGATGAGCACATTTTAAAAAATACAGTCTTACAGCTGTATTGTGTGACTGTCATTATTAAAAAAAGCACACACAAGCTTTCATAAAGTTCAAAGTGACTGCCTACATGTTTTGAACCTCTGTAATATTTAATGTGGGTTTTGGAAACTTCAGAGTTTGTTCCCAGGTTGTATAAGTACAGTATGTAATTTACAAATGATTTTAATTTTACAACAGCAGTTCCTGTGTATAATTATAGCCATATGCAGGGCAAAATACCAAGAGAATATACAAGTGTTATCATAAATACTTGAAACTGTGTAATATTTTCTAGAATTAAAAACAGCTATCGTACATTTATATAGCCTATAGTAACTCAATCGTTTAAATAAGAAATGTATTATTTGAGCCTAATTTCTTTGGAGCTTTTGAGGTTTTATTAGAAAAGAATTTGCATAATTGGAATTGCATCTGAGTGCACTGTAAATATAAATTAATTATGTAGGATTTAAATTTGGAAGTTCATTACATACCATTATTTTCTAATCAATGTTTATCTTTTCAATGATCAGATTGATTGATAACACAAAAACACATGAGAAGTACCATACCAGCTAAAGTGTTCATTATTATAACATCACAACTATACTGTCTGTAATGTATTTATGAAAAGAAACACTTTTTATTTAGCACCATTATTTAGTGGTCAAAAATGGTCCAGCATTTCATATTAGTCAAGTTTCCATCCATACAGGACATTTTTGACAATAGATGCTTAAAGAACACTTTCCAATGTCTCATATGTCTCATATTCCACTCAACACAGTCACACACTATTTGGACCCCTGTCAATGTAAAAACCAATTTAGCATCTGCTGCTATATCCACAGACTCACAAACAGTTTTTACCTACTGGCCATTAAACTGTTAACTGCCATAAAGTCATCTTTTTGACCTGATGCCAAAACTCCATCACATGTGTATCTTCACTACTGAATATGCAATACTGATTTAAAGTGTCTTACTGTCCAAAGCTCATTTGTATTGTCTGCATTATCTAATACATGATATATGTTTATATCTAACATTAATTTATACATTTAGTTTTAATTTGAGAAGGCTGCATATTTAATTTAAATTTAATTGCTACTACTTTTTTTTGCAATTTGTGCTGTGTCTTTGAACCATGTTTTGTAGTGTGGCTACATGTTTCTTCATGATTGCATTGTAAGGAAGGTATAGTGGCAATAAAATGAACAGGAGTGACATCAAATCTTACCATTCATTGTTAAAATTTGGTGAAAATTCAGTTTTTCCTTTTGGTATACAGTTACCCTTTACTATGTAAAGGTTTTTTTTAAAGTCTGCTTTTTAATGCATGCTTGCCTACACTACTTGTCTCTCAGCTTAGCATAAAGGCTACAAATTTTTAAATTAACCTTTACTTAACATACTGTAGGTTTCAAATTATTACAGAAAGTCTTTGCTTTATTATATATGAATATTATATACATTAAATGTATATTACTATCATCATCATCATCATTGTTCTCTTCTTATTTTCACTAAAATCACTACAATGTTACTGTGCTGCCATTACTTAACAAATCTTTATGCTGTTAAAGCATACCTTTACATATCTCACACTAATTGCATGCAAAATTTAACACTTAACATTGTATATTTTAGTTTGTGACATCTAAAGTTTTGTTTTAAATGCAAAGCTCTATCATTTTTTAATAATCTGAATCAAGCTTATTTTGAAAAAACAAGTTGCAGATTTAGATGAAAATAACATTCTCAAATCCCAAAGATAAAATTAAGAAATGCTAAATATTACTGTATATTTTAAAAAGGGGAATTTTGGAAAACATCCATCAAATCACAAAAAATATTCACCTGTTGAGTCTCACAATGTGATCCAGCAGAAAGGCCAGTGAAGATCAACACTAGCATACAAAGGACAGGAAAGAGGAATAGAGTACTGTAGAATGGATATGGAGAAAGGCAAAAAGGTGCAGAAGCAAAACAAGACAGTTGTTAGAGAAAATGGAAAATATGATTCAGAGGACAGTTCTCCAATAATAGTCTGCAGAAGAATTGCTTATACCCCTATAAAGAACTACAAGTAGAAGAGGCCTAGGCTACTGATACAATTTACAAGCAAAACATGTTATCTGAAAGAACAGTGAAACATTTCACTTATAAATTACCTACTGTTGAGGAAGTGTAAAACTAGTATACTAGGCAGCCACTGTGTATTAATGAACCATGTGACTAATTAACTTTTGTTCTTGGCTGTGCCAGCTTTAATGTTCATTTCTCAACATATGTTCATAACTCACTGAGTATTTAGCACATATTTAAAAAGTTTTTAATCACACATGTCAAAATCAACTCCATACCCTATCAATTAGTTAAATCTGGGCTCATATTACAATATTATTTCACAGAACTGTGGCACTATAAGTGCAGCATGCGGTGCACACCAAGAACTTCTTCTGGACAGAAGAGTTTCCTGCAACAAAGAACTTTTCTGCTGCCTTTGGATTATAGAAAATACTGTACAAAGTTGTGTGTAATGTTCAAAACATTTATTTCATACACAGAAAAATAAAATTATTACTGTTATATTGAATTACTAGAATCTATGCTGTAGCTGACATAATTGGGATATTATCATTATTACGTATTTTGTTTAGAAAGCAAGTGATTTGTCCTTCTATGGAATTATCCTGTGCTGGATCCAACACATTAAGTCCAAACCCCACACTTGTACATTACCTGTGTGAAGTCTTGCACATTCTACCCATGGCTACAATTGTTTTCCTCCCGCATTCCCAAAAATGTGCACATTAGGTTAATTGATGCCACCATGTTTACATGTGCATAAGTGAGCACTGCAATGGATTGGTGCTATGTATAGGCCTGTTGCTTATGTTGTGCCAATAGCTGCTAAGATAGGCTCCAGTCTGCGTCGTGACTCAGAATTGGATTAAGAGGGTTTGACATTTATTTGATGTTATTTTTGAAATTTTTTTTTCATTTAAAAAATATGTGAATCTGTTATTTGTTATATATTTCAACATTACCCAGCTGCACTTTAATTTCAACCTATGAAAGGTAGCCTGACAAAAGTTTATGCTTCTTTCAATGACAGGACATCTTTCAGGTCCTTTTGCACCGAACCATGACAGAAACAAATTAGGTATGAGATTTATGCTCATTAAAGGATTATCCATGTTCATTTTAACAAACTTGAGGCAAGAACTTGTGTTTGTACTAGTAAGCAGTGGTTTTTGTGGGCCATTGATTTGATTTTGCACAGAACTATGAACACACACATCAGTTGAGATTAGACAAGCCTATGAATGTCTAAATAGTGTATTTTTTTGTGAGTTGCACTTTGCCCTTTATGCACTTTGTTGCTGAAGATATTTTGATAGGATGGACACTCTTAGGAAGTGTGAGAAATCTCATAAACGTTCCCTATTTGTACATTAGAACAGTATACTGCCATCGCCCCATTAATTTTCAAATTACATTAAACTCTTCATCACTTATAAAGATCAACAATTTAATTTTTTTTCTTTCTCCTGTGTACTAACAAATATGACTGACAGAAACAGCCAAAGTTAAATTAAATATATATATTGTACAGGGCTATCTTAAATTAAGCGTGTTAATTTAATTAAATTAAGTGTTAAATATATATATATATATATATAAAATTCCTTTCGCGTTTGAAACGGAAATTATGTATGACCACGCGAAACGGAAATTATGTACAACCACAGAACATATTATAATACAGGAACTAATCACTTCGTTTGTGGACGCCATTTTTATGTCGTCTTTAAGAATTGTTATTATTTGTGTGAGAGTTATTTTACTGATATTGAAGAGAACACAAACACACCGATCTATCCCATAGAAGTGCGCCCCACGTCGCCCTCTCCCAGCCCTCCTCTCTGGACTCCAGCGCTCAGCCATCCGCCGCCAGGCGCGTCCTAACAGAGGAGTTTTATTTATTCGTCTACTTCACTGTCGCAGAAACTGCCACATTATAACTTTTTTTTAATTTGCAGTACTTGATATTAGAAGAGGTGAGGAAAACAGCTTTGCGTCTTTCTACTTTTTAACTGCGCCGAGATGTAAACAATGTGAAGACAAAGTGGACGCTCAGAGGCGCAGAATGTCGGGCTGCTCCACCGGGTCGAGAGCTTCGCAGTTTCGGGCAGCATCCTCTCTTCTCACACTGTTTGTGACACTTCGAGTGCCCCGTCGGCTCCTGGTAGAGTGGAAATCTTTGCGAATGAGTGTGATTGGCACCATCGAAGTTAAAGTCTCTTTGTAAATTGCGCTGCACGACTACTTACTGTCCCTTAAGGTAAGTTCGGGTCACTAAAACCCCGCAACATTAAAGGTTGCTTTTGTGATGAATTATTTTAAGAATATGGAGGGTTTACATCTAAGAAGATGTACCGACCTCTTCATGTTAAGTTTTGGACTTGGGAATCATTTTGACCTTCTGCCCGTTAAGCACGGAAGGGCAGTGTCCACATTTCTCAGAATAATTTTTCTCTTAAATCACAGGCACGTAGTGCAAGGTTGTCAGGCAGAAATTTGCAGGATCGCATAGAATATTTAATTTCTATACCACAGCGGTCGTGTAGTGCCTTTCACAAGGGATCTGCTACCAAAAGATGATCCAAATACATTTAAGCTGCTGTTAGTGCTACATCCCTGTTGTGTTACAGCGCCTTTAAAATGTACTTTACCCGAAAGCACTCCAGTACTGCTCAATGTATCTTTACTTCTTACATGTTAATGTTTTACTGTTTAATAATTTATATACTACATTTTATTTTTTTCCCTTGCACTCAGTGAGGGAAGCCACTGGGTAATCAGCTAGTTCTTGATAAAAAAATCAAAGGATGGGGGCATAACATTTTAACACATGAACATTGCATGTTTGTTTACCACATATTTCACGTTGAGGCCACCTTTTTCTCCTCAGATTTTCCACTATATACTAATGAAAACCCAAAAGAAATGGAACAAGTTCATTGTAAAATCATGCAATAATTCAGGAAATCAGACAGAACTATTTTTTCATTATAACATAAAAGATTTACACTTAAAACAGCTGGCGACCTTAAATACAAACTATAAAAACAACAAAATGGATTCATTGATGGCAGAAAAATCATACATTTGAAAAAAAAGTATGTCCCCCATTACTAGAAAGTAAAGATCATGACAAGATACATTTAGCAAACCAAATAAAGAAATATTCTACTGTATATTAGTCACAGGAAAAGGCAAATGAAAGACCAAATAAAGAAATAAAAAGCAAACACAACTACTGGTAGTTTATAGCAAAGTTGTGTTAAATAGACAACTTTGCACGGTAGCACAGTGGTAAGTGGTGCTGCTGTTTAACAGTTCAATAGTCCTGGGTTCTATTTCTCTCCCTCATTTCATAATGGAATCAGAGAAAAACACAACCTCTCTCCCTGATACAGAAACTCCAACCACTGTGCCACCTGTGTGTGTGTGTGTCTCACACACAGTATATGTCTATATACGCACACATAAAATATATAAATAAAATGCTAAAACATACAACCTTACTTTTTCCAGTATGCGGTGCAGGATTGCAAGATAAATCAAAGCTAACAAAAATATGTTAGAATTTATTAAAAAAAAAAAACAAAACAAAGATGATCAATTTTAAACAGATATTAATTTATATTGGTAAAACAAAATTCTTCTAAATTCAGATATTTCAACACATGAATTGGTACAGGCATTATTCCCACTTTAAGAATTAATTAAAAAAAACATATAAAAATATAAATACACATAATACCATTCCTTGAAATACTTCATTTTAATTATGCGCTACTGATGTGCAGCATAAAAAACTTACAGCAGGCTTTCCTCCTGGTGCTTTGTTACTTTCTGGCGTTTTAGTGAGCCATTCATTGATACGACTTGCCACTCCAACTTTAAGACCAGCTGTTTCCTGAAAATAAGTTTAATTTTAAAAGTGTTAAGGTAGTGTACTCACATATTAAATAATAATCAAAAGACATTCAGTTTATACTGTATTCCATTCATGCATCTTCAAACCTGTTTTTACATTGTATTGCTGAGCATACTACAGCATCAGGCTCAAGCCTGTAATAATAAAAAGAACTGGCAGTCCAGTGACATCTTACATATATAAATAAACGTATCGAATTGATTCGACAATGGTGATTTTGCGTGACAGTTTTTAATCAGACTTCTATTTTATACTTATATCCCCATATATTTGACAATAAAGTTGTTTCTGAGTGTTCACATATCTTAATTGTCATTTGTTTTTAAATAATGGAGGCAAAATTGTTTTTTTTGATTAACCAAGTAAGTGATATCCCTTGTGAAAGGGAAAGTGACATTTCCAATTGTGCTTCAGGGAGGTTTTTTTTTTTTTGTTTTTTTTTTAAAAACTACACCTACTATTTAAAGATTACCTTTCTATTAGGTATGTCTATGCAGAAAATTGCCATTTTTAGTTTGTTTAAAATAAGCCAAAAAACTATTTAACTAACTACAGGCATGCTTGTGTTTTTCACTTTCTTGTTGATTTATATGTTTTGAATGCCGCAATATTTTTTCTTTAGGAAAGTTCTCACATTTTTCTTCTTTTGAAATAATCACTCAGAAAAGCAAAATATGAAGAAAAGCTATAAAAGCAACCTTACTTATTTCTTATATACTTTTAACATATACTAGGAGTGTCCGGATTATCACATACTATAAGCAACAATGTGTAGCAGTAAATGCCAATTTTCAATTAAACAAATTGAAGCTGAAACACATTTTGGCTGTAGCACCTGTATGCAATACACTATATTTTAATCCTAAAAGGCAGGCTGGGTTGTGCGAGCACAAAATTCACAGTTTATACAATCCTTAATGGATTAAAATGGAATCATCTCACTCTCCACGCTATTTTCTGAATTGTGGCACCACAAATGCATATTAATGTTACCTTATTGGGTGTTCCAGGGTTTCCAGCAGTGCTGAACACATCACCCTTTTCCCAGAGATTCTTAATATTACGAACGCCTTCACCAACTACAGGCAGATCAGCAGCAGCAGGCTTAGCAGACTTGGTCTCTTTGTTGGTCTGAATTAAGAACCAAAGTTTTGAGTTAAAAATCCCCATTAAAAACACAATACATAATAAATTACATGCTTTACAGTAAGATATTTAAATGCTTAAGCAAAAACATTGTGGATTGGGACATCTCAACTTGAATTCATCTTTAATAAAACTGGTAAATCAATGTACATAATAAAGAGGTGATAAAAGTGACATAAAACAGAAAACAAACCGAGCTGCCCCAGTAGTTATTACTATAGAGGCATATCATGCACTGGCCTACCATCTAAAACATTGCCTTAAGCACCAAACACTCTGTCACGTATCTCTCAATCTCTCTTTCTCCAAGACTATAACTATACCAATTCTTTTTCTGTTGAACTCTTCCTGAATCCCCAAACTTTATGCTCAATTGGATTATCTGTAACTGAAAATGAGTTCAGCTCAAGCTGCCATATGAATCACCAAACTGGCCATCAACTGTAGAAATTGGCGAACAGGAAAGTATTTATCTCCACTCCAGCAATGACTGTCTCTATAAGTTTGCCCATCAGCCAATCAACAGTGATGCTGAACAAAGATATTGACAATACACATACTTTGTTGAGTCCTGTGGGAATGGGCAGCCATGTTGTTTGGATGCCATTAATTTAAACATCACAGCATTTTATTATAGGGCTTCTCTATGAATGACTTTCCTTTGAACACCCAGATGTCTCGGCAGGACCTACAAGCTTGTCTGGAGTAGTCAAATGCTTTGCAAAATTTCATGAATCTTTTGGCACAAGGTTGATTAAATTCAGCCACCTGCTCAAAAAGCTGTTTCCTTGGACATGTCCAGTTGATGGTGGAGTGTCCAGGTCTAAAATCTGTGTATCTTGCCAGATACCCTGAAGTTCATTTTTTGACTCTGGCTAACAGTACAAAGGCTCAAAAACCTCACCTTGGAATGAAAACAGGGACATGTCTCTGTGGTTGTTGCAATACTGTAACCATTGTCCCCTTTTAAACGGGGTCAGGATAATACCATTCTTCTGGTCAGCTGGAACAGTCTTTGGAAATTGCCTCTTGATGGTAGACAGAGGTGGCACACAATTGATCGGCATTTTAAAAATGGCCTTTACATTAGTTCACTTGATGTTGTGGACTTGGGCCCATTGTTCCATTACATAGGTTAACCGGAGCTGATGTGGTCGCATACACCCTGCCATTACCATGTCTGTTACATAATGTTAGATTTATCTAATTTTAGGCCTTTGTGAGGACTAGAAAATTGTTTTGATTCTTAGTTACTGTATTTTCTGATATTCAAACACAAAGTATACACATTTATGTACAGAAATACAAATTAAGTTTGGGCAGCTAACAACAACAACATTTATTTATATAGCACATATTCATACAAACAGTAGCTCAAAGTGCTTTATATAATAAAGAATAGAAAAATAAAAAACACAATAAGAAAACAAAATAAATCAGCATTAATTAACATGGAATAAGAGTAAGGTCCAATGGCCAGGGGGGACAGAAAAAACAAAAAAAAAACTCCAGACGGCTGGAGAAAAAAAAAAAAATAAATAAAAAACAAATAAGATGCCTTAATATACTAAAATGTTATCCTACTTTACTAACATTGTTTTTATGAGTACAGTTTGGAAGAATGTTTATTGGAAACTACAGCTTACCTGGACAGCTGTGGTATATTGCTCCAACTTGTTGTCAATCTTTGAAACAACTGGGGCATGTGAGGCTTTAACACTGCAAATCCAAAAACAAAAGAAAAACAATTAGAACTATTAATGTTAAAGTAAACAACATAAATTGTTAAATAAAATTAGCTTGAGCTGTGTGTAATGGTAAGAATTAATAAAAAAAAAATACCAGATGCTTAAATGTTCAAAGATGCTTAAAATTTAGGCCTGGAGTACTGCATTTAGAATTACACATATTGGTGATTGGCTCCATCTGCGCTTACAGTCGTGTATTATAATTTCCTATGCATAATGTGCAAAGTTCATACATGTTGAAAAATCAGAAGCCTGTAAATTCTATATAATTATTTTTGAAAGATTTCAGCAACCCCTGTTCTACTACTAATGTGTTATGAAATTTTGTGGTCTGTCTGCCAGTGTGTTCTTTGTTAAATGGTCCAAATGTTACTGAGGTTATGAGTGATTGGGGGTTCTCAGAACAGCCATGATACAATATAACTGTTGGACTGTATGCAGTGTGTTGTTAATGAGATTGTGTTAACAGCCAGATTTCATTAATTTAAACTATGACCTGCATATAAATTCTTTTAAGTAAATGAATTACATTATTTTGGACTGTACAAGTGAACATAATGTTGGTTAGTCTTTCAGTGTGTGTTAAAAAGTCAATAGCACTCAGTGATTTCAGTCCAGTAAATAACATCTCTCTTGTGTTTCTTTTTTCATTTTACAAGGGCAATGTACAGAGTATGAAGTTCTACACTTATTTAAAGTCAAGATACAAAACTAAAATGTCCCATATTCAGTTTGAAGAAAAGTACTATTAAAATTTACAGCACATTTTCAGCAATAAGTAATTTTATGTTTTCAGCCACAAATTTAAAAATTGGTCTGTACTTTATATTCATAATATAAATTATAGAAGCACACATGGCTCCAAGAATTAATAAAACCTCATATGAATCATGTGCACTTAAAACAAACTGTACATAAAATCCAACAGCTAATGGGATTTTAATACTATTTACTAGTGATTTATACCATTTAGCTACCAGATTTCACCAGAACAATACCATTCCTGCACATCTGTGCGCTTATAAAAAATAGTGATTTAAAACAATTAAATCAATACTGATGATGTTAGGGCAATCTTGTCACCATATTCATCATCATTACTATTTTCACTCTGCTAATCCTGATAAAGGGCCATGGAAGCAATAAGTTGATCTAGTCTAATAAGCACATATTTCTCTTGAGCAACATATTCCTTGCTTTCAGGGGAATTCTACAGGTGCCTCCAAAATTGCTCTGAAATATAATCTCTCCAGTATGTCCAGGATCTGTCTTTCAATCTTCACTCAGCAGGCTGTGCCTTATATACCTTCAATACAGTGTTGGATCAAAACAAAAATTTTTTCTTCACTATCGATACCAGCTTTCGGACCTAAGTACCGGTACTGTAACAGCACTGAAGCAAATATCGGGTTAACTTCCCACAGCTCCATCCTACCATCACTCTACTCCCCAAACCGGGTAGCACACTCACTAACCTACTCAGTGCACCGCAAAAATGTGTGCTGCACCTCCCTACTTTGCTACAAGCTACTGTTTCCCTTTGAATTCTCCAGTGCATTGAAATTTGCATGTTGAAGAGAAATAGGAAGAATGTATGGTAGACTGTCCACTATGGAGTCTACAGCGCATTGTTTTGTGGTTTAGGGGGATTGTCCCACACTGAGGCTATGTCAATACTACTTTGTTTTCATTTAAAAACACATGAAAATGATCTCCATCCAAACTGGAGCTTTCGCATCTGTGGTGCAGCAGGTCCACAGCTACAAAAGATTGGTGGCTTTTAAACAATCCATACGCCGTGTCAGTCTCCGTGGGCATGACCTTGTAACCGCGGAGAGCTGATGGATCAATTGGGACTCTCAATTGCTTAATTGGCTTCCTGTGGTGCGTGTTTTAGGTAGGCCTGTGCGATATATCGAGTGGCACGATATGAACAATATTTTTAATGCATCGTTTGAAAACAAACCTATCGCGATATATTATCTCTATACAGTATATAATCTTCATTT
This sequence comes from Polypterus bichir lapradei, assembly GCA_026402145.1. Lineage (NCBI taxonomy): Eukaryota > Metazoa > Chordata > Cladistia > Polypteriformes > Polypteridae > Polypterus > Polypterus bichir. Next base: position 4,976,518 of record JANRMT010062796.1, on the reverse strand, counting down.
GGATCTTGATCTTTGTTTGTCCGCGAATGAATTAGAAGAAGAAGCACTAGATGGCAGTAGAGAGACAGCTAAAACATATGCATTGCATTAAGAATCTCCTCCAGGCTTATACTACTGAAGACTGTAGTACTCCAGTCACACCTCAAAACGCAGACATTCAAACTAAACAAACTGTTGTGCTTTAAATTAACTAAAGAGATCTTCACTTAGATCTTGACCTTTGTTTGTCCGCGAATTCCACGCATGCGTAGACCACCTTCCAGTTTAGTACATTGTTGTTACTCACAGGTGTCAACAATGTGCCGGAATAACGAAAGGGGTGGTGGACAGTGTTACGTTGGTTAGCTCCTGAGGCCTGGTTAGAGAATGAGATTGCCGAAGATAAAAGGTACCTGCCTACGTAACATATGAATGAAAGAAAGACAGTGGGTATAATGAAAGACAACGTAACAACACGGTCCAGAAATTATTATTGTTACGTTGTAGCCGGCGAGTGCTGCGCGTCTCACAGTTGTACCGTGGCTTGCTCACATGTCAGTGAAGTGATCCCTATTTATGCTTTAAAGAGCCTGGATACCCATGTGTCCTCCTTTTATAACCATTGCTCCGTGTATATTGCCTTACTCTTTGGATTGCCACAAAGCAACCTGCGAGATTGGAGAAAGGTTGAGAAGACATCGTGAGAGGAAACGATAGCGTTGTGAAAACGAGACGGACTGTGAACGGTCAGAAGCAGAAATGCTCCCACACCACCACATAATTACTATTCGGACAGTGATTCCAAGTAGGCCTTTCCTATCGAATCAATGTCCAAGGGTTTTCTTTTGTAATTTTGTTTCCCTTATAAAAAATCATAATGCTGTGCGACGAAGGGCCCAGTTCACGACTGGCAGCCGCGTTTAAACAGGGAGCCCTTCACAGACAACTTTAACACGCGCAACGTAGTTGGGCGCACATGGCTAGTGTAATTTGTTTTACTAAACACTACAAGTGTATAGTGCGTTATTTCTGCTAATTGGAGCACATCCTAAATGCAGTCATTGCGATTAAACCCTGCCTCCTGCTTATCTTAAACAGTAACAACAATGGCTGAGACAGAGGCAGAAATGAGTACGGCTATCAGCGATGATTTAGTGCCAAAAAAAGGTACAAATGTGACTTCCGTTGTTTGGAAATGGTTTGGCTTTAGACAAAATGATACAGAACAAAAGACTGTTATATGTAAACTTTGTAAGAAAGTAGGAACGAAGAGCGGCAACACCTGGAACCTCTTCAATCATTTGAAAACAAAACACGTTACGAAGTACGAAGAATGTATTAAACTTCACGAGAACTCTGCTCAAAACGCAACGAAACACATCCCTGCCGCAAAACAAATCACGCTGGTGGCAACGTTCTCTCGTTGCATACCGTATGAAAAAACAAGCCCCAAATGGAAGGAAATAACAGCTGCAGTAATATACCGCATTGCAAAAGATATGGTCCCTGTTACCACTGTCGAAAAACATGGATTTCAGAAACTACTGAGAACGATTGATCCCAAATATGTAATTCCCAGTCGGAAATACTTTGCCGAAGAAGCGCTGCTCAAATTATACAACGAGGTAAAGGAGAAAATTCTGAATCAGCTTCAGAACGTTTGCCACTTCTCCACCACATCTGATCTGTGGACTAATCGTACCATGCAAGCATACATGAGCCTAACGGTTCATTTTATTGAAAACTGGGAGATAAGAAGTGTTTGTCTTCAGACAGGATTTGCACCAGATGACCATACCGGAGAAACGATTGCGCTGGGGCTCAAAGATGCGCTTAAATCGTGGAAATTAGACAACGCACGACAAGTGTGCATTACCACGGATAACGCTGCAAATGTGATTAAAGCCGTTGATCTGAACAAATGGAAGAGACTGCAGTGCTTTGGTCACCGGCTGAATCTGGTGATTGGTATGGAGTGTGTGTGCATGCTAGTAATGTGTTGATCACGAAATGAAACGGTTCTTTGAGCCGGCTCTTTTTAGTGAACGGTGGGAGCTGATTCCCGTTTTTTGGAACCGATGTCTGTGTAGTGTTTGTAGCAAAACACTAAGTGCAAACATCTGATCATGGGTCAGAACACTGCTGAATTTGGCTGAATTATAAAAGGCTGGAGTGGGAAAATGAAGAGGTGTTTGGGAGCCAAAAGAGCCGATTCTTAGTGAGCTGGGAAAAATGATCTGGCTCACTAAAAAGAGCCGAAATACTCATCACTACTGCGTGCGTGTATGAGAAATGTTTGAAAATCAATAATAACACGTAATAAATATAAGAAATTTGTAATAATAAATGTAAAGTGTGTGTGTGAACATATGAGAAATATGTTAAATTAAATAATAAATATGCTAAGAAATAGTAAATAAACGTAAATAATAGTGTGTATGAGAAATATTATTAATTAATAATAACGTAAATAATAAATAAGACTGTAATTTGTGTTTGGTTTTAGAGAGAAGCATGAGAGATCCCCGCATTGAACGGGCAATTGGTGTATGCAAAAGAATTGTTGCATGTTTTTCCTTCAGCTGGAAAACAAGAAGGGATTTGACCGCAACACAGAAAGAACTCAATCTGCCTTCCCATCAGCTCATAACAGAATCCCCTACAAGATGGGGGTCAAGGGCAGCAATGATACAGAGAGTGTTGGACCAAGAGAGGGCCATCACCAAAGTTCTCTCATCTGACAAGAAACTGACATCTGGCACTTACATGGCAGGACATAGATGTACTAGAGTCAACTGATAAAGCTGTTCGACCCCTCCTGGAATTTACAGATGCACTCTCAGCTCAGTCCTATGTTACAGTCTCCTATGTTAAGCCAGTGCTACACCTTTTTCAAACCAGCATCTTGGCTCACCATCCAGAAGAGACAGAGCTCACTATGTCAATTAAGACCAAAATTCTTGATTATCTGAGAGAGAAATTTGATGACCCTGCCACCTAGCAACCACTAGACATTGCTTCTTTTTTGGATCCACGTTTCAAAAGATCATACATTCCTGAGGAAAAGTATGAAGAGGTCAAACACAGAGTTGTGTCTGAAGTGGAGACCCTTCAACTTGATGAGACCAGTGCCCAGCCTGACTTAGCTGGGGAACTTTCAGAAGCAGCTGAAGCATCACCACCACCAGCCAAAAAGGAGAAGCGAAGCCTTGGTAGCTTCTTTAAGAGGCCAACATCTTTATCGACATTGTCTGACAGAGATAAAATTGAAGCTGAACTTTCAACCTACCTACAAGCAGCTGAAACTGACACTGAGACAAACCCACTTGCATGGTGGAAAGAGCATGAACCAATCTTTCCAACTCTCAGTCGCCTTGCAAAAAAATATCTCTGCATACAGGCCACTAGTTCGCCCTCAGAAAGGGCATTTAGCACAGGTGGCAACATAGTGAACTGCCACAGGGCGTCTTTAAAGCCAGAGGCAGTTGACAGACTTGTCTTTCTTGCACAACATTTGTGAAATTGTGTTACCTGAATGCATGTTCTTGCCACGCTTTGTTTACAAAACATAGCTTAAAAAGAGCATATTGAAACATTACTATTTTAAGTTTTTTTTAGGCAAATCTAGTAAAGTAGATAAAGCATCTACTCCTACGTCACCTAATATTCAGACAACTGGCTTTCTTGTGTAAATGTTTAGATGTGTTTCTTGCATTAATGAGAATATTTTGGTTCATGCCTATGATGTAAAGTTGTAAGTTTGCAATTACATGTAAATAACTAAAGAGCAATATAAATGTGTGGCTTCTTTTTTAAGTAATAATAGATAGGAAAAAAATATTGTTGCATATCCTATATTGACTTTTGGCCCAAAAATATCGCAATTTGAATTTTGAGCCATATCGCCCAGCCCTAGTTTGAGGCACTGCGCCCACGGAGCTGTATAAGAACGGGTTGGCACAAAGAGGAGAGGGACAGTAAGGAAAGAAACTGAAAGATGCTTGGAGAGCGAGAGCGGAGCATTAGGGACGAAAGAAAGTGGACGAGCCAGCCAGCCAGCTGTAAAAAAGAGGTCAGCGTGGAGCGTAGGATCAGCGATCAAGGGACGGATTGTGCCCAGTGAATGGATAGTGGGTACAATTGTGGAGGAGTCTGCCCTTGGGATCTGAGGGATGACTACAAGTGCGAGAAAGATGACGGTAGGACAATCGACCCCGAGTGGTCTGGCAGATGCTGACGGTGGCAGCCAAGACGGGGGTCGGTAGTGTGAGGACTGCAGCAGCTGAAGTCTCTCCCATTGAGAATGCCTTGGGTGAGCTGGAAAGACTGGGAAGGAGCTGTGCATGGCTGGTGTGACCCCAATGTCTGCGGCAGGATTTTAATCTCATTTTTAGCCTTGTTTTAAATGTCTACATTTTACCTTTTTATTAATTTGACCACTTTGAATAACTGCACTTTTTTTTAAAGAAAAGCAATTCTGCACCTTTCCCCTTGCTTTATTGGTGTCCTCATCATCCAGCTCATCCGGCATGGAGCAGACCCGCATCGTCACAGCATCAATTTCAAAAGGACCCTTGTCCATAATGGAATGCCCAAAAATGTATATGACATTCAGAGCCCCTTTAAAATCAGATTTTCGCATGCTTTATGAGTTTTCAAAACTATCAGCATGTGCAGGACTCTAATAGCGCATTTACAGCATAGAAAAAATTTTTTTTAAGGATTAGCAGAAAACTGCCCACATTTCACAGTTCAAAGTAACAGCTTAAGATCTGGCAGTGGTCTTCTTATCATTAAATGAAAATTTAGCAAATGTTAAAGTGACACTTTAAAGAAAAAAAATTGTTTAGCTCTATGTTAATTCATGAGATGAATGATTATAAGCAGTCCACAGAAATCACAGCACATCTTGTACCAAACAACATTTGTAAAACTAACACAACAGGGAAACTTACACACATACATAAATAAATGTTTGTCTATATCTATGCTTCATTGTACTGTGCTTTCGTGTCCTTTTCTGTTCTGTAATATTGTGATCTCAGCTGCATTCTATGCCCTTCCACTTTGTTAATTGCCTTATTAATATATTTACTGCAGAATGCTCTCCTTCTTAATGAACAGATTAAGTTCAAGTAATAAACATTAATTAGAGTCTGCCAACTGAGTTATTTACAATATGATATTCACAGGGCTCTGACTTTTTCACCACAATGGTAATGCGACCGGCCACGGGATGTATCACATAACTGTAGATATTGGTAAATAATTTTCTTTTTATGTATGTATCCAGCACTTAAACTTTACAAAATCCAATCTAGATGTATACAGATAAGGAGAACAAGCATCACAGAAAATAAACTCTGCTATGTTGGAAAATGTTTTTTTTCTTTGTCAATCTAGTGCTACAGTCTCTTTAACTCATGACAGCATTCTGTCAATTCCACCTCTATTTCCCTTTCTTATGCATGTCATTGCCATCATTCTTCTCAGACTGAATGTTTAACTGCTTGCGAGATGGGAGTTGATGAAAACTTATATTTTTGTGTCATAGAAACAAACATTTTTTGGAAAATTCTTTAATAGATATTACAATGTAGCTTGATTTATAAATGAAGTATCTATAGTATATGACAAATATGTGCGAAATAATCACTAATATATGTATTTTAAACTTTTTGAATATAAACTTAACAAAAAATACTACATTTTACTACTTTCTGGGTTAACCCATGTAGAAGTATATCTTTATGCATTTTGACATATCTATGAATTATTATTTAAGCAGTTTTATCAGCTGAATCAATTATAATGTTTAAACTGTTTTACACTGTAGAAAGTCAAAAAAAAAAAACTTATTTAAAAGGAACCAGTTACTGAACATTGTATCACTTTCTTCCTTGCAATTTTTGTCAAGTAAATATTTTCAAAACCTTATCAATTTTACAGAAATTTTAGGATGCTCAAAGCAAAAATTATAGTGATAGTTTAAACATTTTGTCAAGCTTACGCAACAATACTTTGTAAACATATTTATGGTCTTAAAAGGAGTGCTTTCTCACTGCCCCAGGAATTTAGGAGTGAATTCCAGCCTGACTGCCAGCTGTGCAGAGTTTGCTAGTTTTTACATGTTCTGTGTGCTTTTTTTGTCTATAGCTCCTGTTTATCCCAAGATTTTAATAGTAACATATAACTTTAAAATCATCCTGGAGTAAGAGCTAATGTGTGACAGAACGTGTGCCACAATGGGCTGGTCTTCTCACAACCCTGTAACCTAAAAAAATATGTGTTTATTAGGTGTACTATGACAGATGGGCCTAAATTACTGTAATTTACAGTAATGGCACTGTACTACTAAAGTACCTACAAAAGTCATAGTAGCTTTCTAAAAGGGACATAAGCAGCTACTGAGAATAATATTACATTATAGATGATACATATAGGAAAGAAGCAATCACTTAATTTGTCATGAGTTTATGGCAATTATTCTGTATATGACTTGCTATTTTCAATAAAAATTGTATTTATATTTGTGAAGTCCATGGTGAAGGTTGAAGTTAAAATCTGTTGTATTTCTTTTCTGTTTCCTTACTACCTGTATTAATCAATGTGCTGAGTTAATGCTATTAGTTAGCTTTTGTGAGAAGTTATCTGTAATATTCACTAATTTAATTGAGGTAGATTTTTTTATGTAGCTTTTCTTTTGTTTAATTAATTTAAATTACCATATGCATTATTTGCTTATTTAGTGGAAAAGGTAGTGTTTATAAGAAAACTGGAACAAGACTTAGTGTGTTTTTGCATTTTTCCTGGGAGTAACAGACAGTGCCATGGCCATGGAATTTTATAGGGCCTGAATGCCAGAGATGCTTCAAAGTGCAATAGTTGGGATAGTTCTGTAATTCAAAAAAGTACTGAAATATAGTATACAATCACCTCCTGATAGGAAATTTGCCAACAGCTCCATTAAAAATGCAAAAAAATACATCAACATTGTACCAGGATTAGATATCATATTTCATAGCATTACAATGTTATATTAGTCATTTATTTTTGGGTATACAATTCAGTATGTAATTTAGGTGCAATAATACCAAAACTCCTAAGTGCATAAGGGATTGATGTATTGTGTTGTATTTTTAATAAAGCTGTTTGGCACTTTTTTGAATTACAGAACTATCCTGACTATTACACCATGAAGTATCTCTGGCTTTTTATGTAGGTTGTATTTGTTCATTAAGTTGTCATTTAAAATTTAACAAAGTTTCTTAAAAACTTCCTTGTAACAAAGTCAATATATACATACATTTTATTGGGTTCACAATTTTTTAATTTTTAAATCTGAATTAACATCTATATATTGCTGCAAAAAAAAAAAAAAGATTACCAGAAAAGTCTCAGATTTAATTTATACAGTTAATGTTTAATAATACAACATATACTATTATTTTTTAATAATAAAAAAATATACTATGACAAAATGCCTGGCTGACAACGTTACCAAGGGTAAAGACAGCTGATCACAGTATTTATACAGCATGCGTTCATACAAAACTCGGCAACAATAAATATATACAATTAAAACTGAATAAAATGTTTATTATAAATAACGAAAAAAAAAAAAACTGAACTAAATCAATGAACATGGGAAAGCCACTTTTATTTTAGCTGAATATCATGATTGAGGGAAAACAAGTAAAAAATATAATGAACATGTCTTCTAATTTTAGTTTTGTAATGTACTTTATTCCAAAATATATTGTTAGGATTATAAAACTAATTAAAAAAAAAAGTACTTACTGTTCACACACCAAACACCAAAGTATATAAAAGGTTAAAAAATATTTTTTTATCATTGTCTTTCTACATAAGGGAAGCAAATTTAAAAGTCAATGTTGGTCAAGCTAATTCGGAGCATCAATGTGTTAATCATGATGAAATATTTGCATTTTAAAATGAAGTAGTTCTTTCTTCTCTAGAGGGTGATTAAAGTACTTAATATATAATTTAAAGACTGATAAAACATACCTCTTCTGTGCTGATTTATTGAGGAATTCAGCCCTTTCTCCAATCTGTTGAACCAAACACATTTACATTACTATGGATATGGTAGAAAAAGATAAAGATAAATAAAGATTAAGAATCAGTTCATTTATGGATCTAGTTTAACTGTTATTTATATATATATATATATTATATATATATATACACACACACACACACACACACATATACATACACACACATGAGGGGGAGTCAAGATAATGTTAGAAACCTTTTATTCTACTGGAATCCAGGAACTTCCAGGCAGGTGATGCAAGTGCATTGAGAAGAGCGGAGACTACATTGAGAAATGACATTATCATTTCTCAATAAGGTTTGTTCCATTTTCTAATAAATCCTATTTTCTTACTTTAGCTTGACTCCCCTCGTGTAAATATATGAATATTTATATATTACATGATATATATATTTATATATTATATGAGATATATTATATATATATATATATATATATATACACATACCTAACCTACATACATATAGAGGTATAAAAGTGGATTAATTACACAAGCAATGAGACCATAATTATTGTTCAATATGTAGACATTATTAGTTAGATGAACATAAATTTGACAACTCTGACCTTTTCCCTTTTGTTTCAAGAGATTAATGGCAGGTGTGGTTATTTTTATCACAGTGTGACTACAGTAATTGCACAATAATGGTTTAGCCTTCTTAACGAATATGTTTCCTTTCTTAGCTCATGAAATTATTATTACATAAAACTTAATGATAGTTAAAACTTGTAATGTCAATTTTAAAACTTACTAATAGGGGAAGAGTTTAAAATAGAAAAAGTCAAAACTAAATAAAATTTTAAAAAAATCAGGTCATAGGGGCTGCAGTTGGTGCTGCCTGACAGTTTTCTGTTGCAGTATTTGAACATTTTAATTGACATGGGCAAAAGGCAACTATATAACATTGACAACTGGGTATACCATATATGTTCTTTTCAAATGGCATGCTGGGGCATGTAGGAGCAGAGTCCAGAAAAAATAGAAAGAGAAAGTTAGAGTTGGTAGATGAAAATACTGAAGGTGTCAGAATTGCTAAGGCAGGCAACTGTTTCACCTAACAGCTTTTGCTTCAGTTTTGCTACTTGCTTTAATGTGATAAGAGGAAATATTAACTAAATATTTGTAAAAGATGAAACTTGCCCTTCACTTTACAAAGCATTTTAGTTCGCTCATAGAAAATTCATATCTCATGCATATGAAAAGAACAATATATTTGCAAACTATAAGAAAATCCTGACAACTGCATACTGTATGAAGGCTTTATCTTTTGAAAAAAAGTTATACCGTATATGCCATATGTATATTTTTTAAAATGTGTACTGCAGATGGCAGCAAAGTGTTTGCAGTGCAATACAGTGTTATGAGCAGAAGTCAACTGCAGAATAAAATCTTACACGATCATTTTCAAATGACAGATATTTTGTTTTCAAATTATTAGAAATTTTTTGCATAATATATAACACTGGATAATATTTTTATTTTCTTTTGATACAGTTTGCTCAAACATATCAGCTGTGAGAGATTTATTGTTCTGTTATGGAATTTTGTTCAGTTCAGAAACAAATTGCAGGTAAAATTCTGTTACAAGGAAGATCTTTACAACAATATTTTCATTACAACGAAGTATTTTTATGGTCCCGACAGTTTCCCCATATGACACGAACCTAAGAAAATACTTGTTACTACGAAATACATTCAGCAGATACTTTCATTACATGAAGAGCCCAAAAGACCTTGAAATGCCTGAATGAATCATTCACAGAGCATTTAGTTCTGTGGTCACAGCTCAGTCGTCCACAACGATCCCCGAACACAAACATTGTACATTTTTTTTTCTTTCTTCGAACTTTCCTCGTACTGTTTTATTTACTGTTTTTGTTTTAAGTGATACCTTTTGATTATTGCTCGTCAACATCTGAAAAATATCCATTGCAGTTTATCTCATTGTCATCCTTCTATAGAAATGGCAGACACGAAAAAACAATAACAGTTCATATTAGAAAAAAAAGTACATTTTTGCGGCTCTCGATTCCAGCAAAAAGAAAAAAGACGTTGCCAGTGAATTCAGAGTTTCGCCATTGACACTGTCAACTTTTTTAAAAGACCGAGCAAAAAAAGAAAGAAAATCTCAGGTTACAAACGTATGTGAATTGCTGTACTTGAAGACGTCGAAAAAGCAGTTTTTATGTGGATCAGTGATGCTTGTTCAAGAAACATTCCTATTAATGTGGCACTCATTCAAGAAAATGTGAGCTTTCTAAACTCTCTTCGGACCTCCCCCAACTGGACAACACACTGAAGAGCGTCTCGAAGTGCGATTACCGCGTCTGTGGAAGACTGTTCATCCATTGCCGGGGCAACAGCAGGGTCACAGCTCTGCTGCAGCTTGCCACCGAAGCAAACAGAAAAGATCTCAATGGGTAATGCAAGGAACATTGTAAATGCAGGGATCAGTATTACTTGGCCACTAACCTAGCCCCGACCCTGCCTGACTGCTGTGTCTGTGTATGGGAAAGTGGCAGATCCCACTACAATAAATAACCGTACTGTTCCTGTTTCAAGCTGAATAAAGCTGGTTTTGCTAAAGTACTGAGACTCAGTCTTGTGTTTTGGGGTGCAAGACAGGGACTTATAGCGTGACCAAGATATTTTAGGATTTGCGCTTTACTGCAGTGCTGTGAGCCTACTGTTGCCCTGCCCAGCAAACGGACAAGCAATCTTCCACAGATGCAGCAATTGCGCTTCGGGATGCACTTCAGCGTGTTGTTCCCGTTTGGTGGGGGGATCCCAAATGAGTTCAGAAACCTTACAATATGAAGAAAAGGATGATTAGGCTTCTGATTGATAACTGTGCTGCCCACAACATGCTTCCACATTTAGATAATGTTTGCGTTGAATTCCTCCCACCCAATTGCACAGCAGTGCTTTAGCCATTGGATTTGGGTATCTTTCGCACCCTGAAAGTGTATTATCGCAAGGAAATGCTGAGAAAAATTCTCGTCAGCATAACTTGTAGACAGGAGGAAATGAAAATTAACGTGAAAAAAGCCTGAATGCAAGTTAAAGAAATCACTATAGTGACAAATATAGAATCTCATTACCATGAAATTTTCATTATAACAAAATATTTTTTAGGTCCCTGGCAGTTCGTTGTAACGGAATTTAATCTGTAGTTGATCTGAAGCTTTTGTTAAGTATCTCTGAATAATGAGGTGCATTTCTTGAAATGCATCAAGCCATAGCATATGCTGTACTTTATTAGAATCACTATTTTATTGACCACTAAAGTAAAAAACAAACATACCCTCCACTTTCATAACAACATCTTATGAAACGTTAAACCCCTATATGGTGTTTCTGGTATTGATAAAAATATAAATTCACACATTAATATAATTTACTCATTAAAAAGCATTTGATTTTGTAGTCCAAAACGTACTTTTTGAAAGAGTGTGCCACAGGTGTATTTTGTAGTGAATTCTATTGGTATATCCAAATTGCTCTACAATACTTTAGTACTATACAATTCTTATGGTAAAAGTTATTATTATCATTAAAGAAGAAATCACATTTTAAACACATATCAACTGTAACACCAAATATCTTAAGCAAAACACAGAATGTAGAATGACTGATAGCCCAGTGGGGCTAAACTAAGGCAGCTGTAGGGTTTTGTTCCAAATAGTTTCTCAATCAGATAATCATTTAATTTATCTCAATATTTAATTAACTGACCCTTTTGTTCCTGTTATTTTGCATTAGTGTCAGATTTACACTTAAAAGAAATTAAGACACAAATGTATGTTTTTTTGTATCTTTAAAAGCTGTCTTTGTTTTATTTATTTTTTAACCAAACTTTCTTAATTGCACCTAAATACCAACAACGGATGATAAGCAGAGCAAACACCAGCACAAATGACTCTGAAAGAAGCAGCTACTTCAGTGTTACTCACTTGAACATAACATTGTCTAAATAACCAGAACATTAAAAAATATTTAAAAGAAAAAAGAAAAAGGTATTCTTACCCATCTAAACACATATAAATTCCAGTAAAAATATAGAATAACCCGTTTGTAATTTCCAAGTGGTTTAAAAAAAAACACAGAAACTGGGAAATAGCAGCTTGCTTAATTGAGGCAAGAAGTGCGTTGGGACAAACACCTGTAGGCACTTGGGGACCAGGAATACTGATAGTTGAGGGCCACTGGCCCAAATGATTCACAGGAGACACTTAGAAGCCGGCTGAGGGTTTATGTGTCTGTCTGCTTTCATTGTATTTCTGAAGTCGCCCATCTAGCAGAGGGTCTGAGACCCCCATTTAACTTTGTCTACAGTCATTCTTACTGTATCTGTCATACTTTTCTAAGAATCTTTGTGGTCTTAACATTTATCCCAGATAACCATAAGTAGAATCATATTCATGTTTTACTACAATGAAAGAGGCACAGCAGTGTCTTAACAACTCTAATTACAAAACTGCATTAAAGTTAGCTTTTCCTACTTGGCACCCCAATCCTTCTTCAGTCCACTTTGTCTTTTCTTTTTAAAATACACATAACTTACACAAATAATATTCTCTTGTCGGTAACTATATTAAAGTTAGTACAATATGAGTAGCAGATGTGATAGCCAAATAAAGTATGAAAATCTCTCTTATTTTAATATTGTTCTTCTAAAATCAAACAAGACATTTTCCAATATGTCTGTCCCCTTTTTGGTAGTGTGCTTAAACCTGCAGCAAATAATTCACTCCATGTTTGAAGTCCACTTACAGACACTGCCTAGGTAATAGAAGTCCATCTCTTTAATGCTACACTTGTCTGTTAATTGACTTTTTTGCACAGAAAACACAATATGTGGTAAAGCAAAACATTTTCAATTGTCTTTGAAATATATACTACTGACATGTTTATGAAAAAAGTAACAAAATATGAACAAAATGTTTTCAGAGCATATTTATGAATTAAGGTTATTTAGTAGGCTTTTTTTGTGTTTGCTGAACATGGTGTAGGAGTTTTGTACCACTGGAATGTTGGCGTCAAATTCATGTACTAATAATAGTGGCTTTGATCTCCAGTTATAGTGATAAGATGCCTTGAATTAAATCTTGACATGCACAATGCATAAATGATATGACATGCATTTACAGATAGCATTACTAACATTTAAATCAGTGACCCTCCAATAACTAAGGCATGACTTGGAGCAGTCATGCAGAAAAATATTTGTTAAATGTTCTCAGCAATGCCTGGAAGTTAATTGGGAGTCATCTACATAATTTATCAAAACACACATTATATTTCCTTTAGCAATTCATTTAGACACTTGGTATTTTATATTTGCTTTAGCGATTTAATTAGGTACTTGGTATTTTTTTTGTTAAAAGTTACATATATTTTTCATGAGATAGGATGCACAGTAGATATCAAAACTCTACACACACTAACTGAATTTTTATTTTTGGAAATTTACCCCCCCCCCATAAATATGGTCCTTTTGTTCACCAGTTACTATGAGTATTTCTGGTTACAAAATCTTATTAAAAGTGGTCTAACAACATGTGTCAACAAGTTGAAATTTTAAAAAAGCATGTAGACTTTTGATATCCTTTTATTACATACCCTGTATTTGCCCATCTGAAAACACCTAGTTACTATAAAAGAGATACTTGACAACATTAACTTCAAACATACAGTGGTGCCTAGTACTTCAAATTTAAATTTGTTTCACAAGGTGAAACAAATTAAACCCTAAACAATACTTTAATAATTAACAATAATTTCAATAAACTTAAAACAGCAAATACACATAATGTAAGGTGAAAAATAACAAAATTAAATAACCTAAATAATAAAATATGAAAACAATAAAATACATAAATACTGTATAATAAAATAAAAATGTATCATACCTTAGTGAGGAATGGTGATGTCCTGTGTGGATACCGTGATTGATAGTTACTAGTTACATATATAACTGAACACACCAAAAATAAAGTGAAAAAAGCACTGAAAACACATGAGCGTAACGCAAGAGATGCTTTCACAGCGAGAGAGGAAGATGACTTGGGTGCACAACAGATATTTACGTTTGCTGCATAAGCGCTATCTTTTGCAGCATTTTTGCACAGAGCATGCAGTTTGAAGGCAGAAACATTGTTCAAACTCTGGATCAAATTTTTCTTGAATTTAGCGTTTTATCTCTGGAACGTTCGATGTTAGAATCATTCAAAGTACGAGAGACCACTGAACTTTGAAACATTCCAGAAGGAATGCTACATATTCATCCATTAAATATGATATGCAAGAGGAAAACATACTCCCACTGCAAGGAAGCACTGCAATATAAACACTCCATGCATTTTTCCTTGAATACCTATAGTACATACAGTGAACAGCACAATGAAATAAATCTGTGGAACACAAAAAGCAGCTGATTTAAAAAATAAAGTTGAAAGATTATAAGTAAAATTTGAATGATTTTCAGAAACTATTGCTAGGTACAGAATAAAAAAAGCATTCATAAACCCTATGTCTTCAGTCTCCCAAATAAATGCAAACTTTTTGGAGTGCCTTGTTGTTGAGATAATCTTTATATATAATACACTACCGCAGCTGTTTGTTTGTCTGTCCAGGATTTTAAATCACCAGTAGGATGCAAACCGCTTGACCTATTGATCTGAAATTTGGTACACATATACTACGTGATGTCTACTATCCACTTTTGCGGTGATGATTGACCTCCAAGGTTATTTGTCTTTTTATTTTATTGTAGAATCAACTCTCAACAGCGTCCAGCAGGGCGCCGTTCTTATCCCTACCACCTTCGCCGTCACTTCCCTGTAACTCTTCATATCTCAAATCATTCTTGAGGCAGATTGAAGACTTAAGTGCCAGCTTAAGTGAAAAATTAAGGAAAGCGTACTAAGTAATTGCAACACAACCACTGACTTGATCAGTTTTAACACGAAAAGCTGCCGATGAAAGAAGAGAAGAAGCGGGTTGCTAGGGTGGAGAAAAGAAGAGCTGCTCAGGAAGCAGCAAGCGCATCAACCTCTGAGCAAACAAATGCCAAACATGCAGAGACAGAGTATGAAAACTATGAATGCTTAAGTCGAGTGTATTCACTGCACGTTATTGTGCAGTGCGCCGTTACTGGTATTTCATAATTTCCTACACAAGCTCAACAATATTATCATAAATGTGTTACAATAAAAGTGTATATGTTTCAGGTTCCCAAAATTGAGCAGCTACTTAGTTGACAAGGTAGGATCCAGCGTAAGTCAAACACATAACAAAAGACAATCCATACTCCAATAAAGTTAATTTTAAAAACAAAAACTTTACTGAAACCTTTCTAAAAAGAAAAAAATCAAAAAAAAAAAAAAAAAACAGGATCAAAGTGATTTCTTCTTTATGTCATTACAATGTTAGCTTTCTCATGTCAGATTTCGGTTATGCTCTATGCTTAAAGTTACATTACTTTTATATTGTGTATTCTACTAAAGTTACAGTTACAGGGTTTAAAACTATATGATATCCATTCCTTGCCAAATGCAAGGCAGAGCACAGGTTAAATAAGTCTATAAAACAGAACCTTTCAATATCTATTTAACTGTGCATTCTATATGGTAATATTGTATGGTGCTGACATGTTGGCCCAGCCAGGGAATGAGTCACTAACAGTATAAGATAGCATTTCGTCATGCTAATAAGGAGCTTAAGAGCCAGCTACAGGTAGCCTAAAACCAACAAACCTGCTAAAGTCATATTTAAATTCTAACCAGTATGGTTACAACAACAATCTGTTCTTTTGCAGAAAGAGCAATGTAAAGAGTGAGAAGCCATTGGTGTTCCACAACAGCAATCACTGCGGCAGCGTGGTACTACAATATATAATTAAATATTTTAACATAACTATGTTAACACATTAATTTAACATAGCATTACCTAACTAAAAATGATTCCAACAAAATACATCTTGGAGGATCTAATGTACACTCTTCTTAGTATCTGCAGTGCAAGTGTAATTCAACATTTACAGCATTGAGTGACCTGACTGAAAATGATAATGTGTCCATGCAGACATTTTGCTGTCTCTCAAAAGTTTCCGTGTTTATTAATTAACAAAGAAGAGTGCCCACACATGAAAAAGCTCTCTAATAAATTAGAAAGAATAAAAACTAACATTGCCAAGAAGTTGTGTTGCCTTTTAGAATTTACACTACACAGAAAGAAGCGTTTTTATATTTATTGAACAAATATTTTGCTTGCCTTATTACTTCTATTTGGCAGTATATGATTGTAATTTTCATGAAATCAGCAGAATCAATCAGTTCTCTTACTGGGGAATGTCACATTCCTTAAAAAAAATTTAAGGATTTTTCAGACTGGAGTTCTATAATATTGACAGGTGCCAGAACAAACCTTGGCACCAGCAAGGACAAGAAAGACACCAATTCTTGGTGGAAATAGCAGACCAGCACAAGGCACAGCTAAACTCTTATACATATAGAACCAATCTGGAAAGACTAATCAACCTTTGCTGCACTATACTGGGATGTGTGAAGAAACCAGAGCACACACAGAAAACCTACACACACCAACACAGGACTGTGGCACTGTTTGGCAGAACTGTTAACTTACACCCCATTAAAAAGCAGAACAAGTCAATAGTTACTTTAAATAATAACATTGAATAATCTAGAATTCCTGCTTCACTGCAGAATGACTTGGTGACACCACAGCCCAAATTAGTAATGAGTCATTTCTTAAATTAAGACCACAGAATGGTACTTTAAACAAAACAATGCAAACCAATGGATACATGCCAACACATCCATGGGAAAAATATCTTTAAGGAAAAAAAGTAGCACAAGTGTAGTACAAACTAAATATAATGCATTACTATTTTTGTTGTTTCTACTGTCAATAACAACACATTGTTATTTATGTTGATGTGCTACTAATGCCCTGAAAGACTAGAAACTAATGTCACAGTGGTACCAAATGTAGTGATTAATGCTTCCACTTCATTTGAAAACTCTGTAACGAAGGCCTGTAATACAGACAACTATAAGACTGAAAAATGCCTAGCTGTAAACCAACAAAGAAGCACTATGAATTTCAACAAATTTTGTTTTGCTGGACAATATCTGATCTTCTTTTATTCTATTCCACTATAAAAGCAGTAACCACATTTACCTTTAGAGAAGATCCCCGTGGACTGACACATTTAAATGGCTTCTTCTCTTGACCATCTGATGAAGAATCTTCAGCAATTTTTTGCCTTTTCTCAGCAGCCTCTGCTCGTCTCCTCTCAATTTCTTCCTTCATTCTTCTCTTCTCCTCCTAAAGAAAGACTCATCATGAAAATTAATGAAAAAAAGATTTTTGGGGAGCTCTCTCTAAAACAAAACCCAGCTACAAATATGTGGAATTTTATTACTGGGGGTTCACATTATTATGTTTAAGTATCTGTCAGAACTTTATTTTGCCTATTCTTACAGTTACTAACTCTTGGGAACATACAGTTCATAGATGCAATGCCCTCGCACTCAGGATGACATTCCACTATGTTAAGTTCAATAGTTCCTTCAGATTTCACATCCAGGTATAACTGTTACTGTAGCCTTCCAGTTGGTAATGTTTTCTCTCTCCTGGGTGCTCCGGTTTCCTCTCACAGCACAAAGACATACAAGTGAAGTGGACTGATAATGCAAAACAGACCCTAGTATATGTGTATTTCAACCTGAAATGGACTGCTGCTCTGCCCAGGGATTATTCCTGCCTTATATTCTATGATTGCTGGGATAGGCTCCAGCTCTCCTGTGACCCTTTCAGGATTAAGCAGGTTTAGAAAATGAATGTAAGGATGGATTTTCAAGCCTGTGAAATATTATGCAAAAGATTTTATTTCTATGTATTCTGTTCATTCTATATAGAAAATACTTTCCACTATAAAGATGATAAAATCATATGATATTTACCTCTTTCATTAACTGTAGATTTTATATAAATAGTGCCTATTAAATGATAAGATGTTTTGCCAAAGACTTAATTTGTTCTGGATATTTTTGTACCTTTTACATCCATACAAGGTAAAGAGTGTGAGATGGACTTAACTCTTCTTTAAATCTTTTTTGGTGTGGAACAATGTTTTTTGTAGTTATGTTATGCAAATTATCCCAACTATTATAAGCTAAAATACTGGTATATTTGTCAGCACTTGCCATAGTGAACACAAGCACTCATATGTCTAAGCTCCCTCAGATCTGTTGAATACAGGATTTCCACTGAAACCTTGACAGAAGTCATCTTAGTGATATTTAAAAGGAAAATGTAGAGTACAGTGCCCTTAAGATGCATTATTTCTGCACCATAAAAGTTTGTGTGTGTTGTGTGCTTTGTGACTGTGAATCATTGTTCACATAGGTAACAACTCTGTATTTATGTTGCTGTGCCTAAAATTAACTCCTCTTAGGTATTTGATTGCATTGTTGAGAATGCAAAATATCCAAGGTAGGTGGGGTGTTGTACTACTATATGACAAAACCATATTTAGGCTTAAGGCATCGAGAGAAGCAAGGAACATGTCTGAATCATTAAGCATTAAGTCAGTAAGGTAGAAATCTAATGATTTAGTGACTGCACTCTATTATAGACCATCAGCCACTGGTAAATAAAGCAATAGTATCTCACTTAATATAATCATACATACAGTATACACAGTAATGAAGTTATGGTAACCATGGTTAATTTGAAGTTTGTAAATGCTGATGAGAAAAATCCTATTGCTAAGACACCACTATAGGCAATTAGCCTTCATGCCATGCAAGGGGATGAAACACCACAGAGAGAGAGAGAGAGAGAGAAAGAAATTGAGGCTATGGAGGATTTGCTAAGCGCTAGTTCAACCTAAATAAGCCAACAGCTAGTACCATGAAGTTGCCAACCACTACACATGGGGCTGTGCATTTTATTCAAAAGAGCATGTAGTATGGAAATTTCCTTGAATAATGAGCCCTTCTGAGACAAAACAGGCTTAATGATACATGGACACAAATACCATTAGAAAGAGCTCTTAGATAGTGGTTCAGTAGATCAAAAAGGCTACCCAGACATTGTAAGTGATTCTGCACCCACACCTTGATAAAAAACTTTGTACTTAAAACAGTGAAATCCTTACTTGTATGTTTGGGAGTACTAATATCAAACATCTGTGATTATTACAGGAAATAAAACACAAAAGAGAGAAATCAATATGAAGAATGGAAAGTCTCGAAAGAAAGATAAAAAAGAACTTGTGTTATGGATTTCAAAAAAGCTGTTTTACTAGTATGATAAAAATTAGTGGAAAACATACAAACACATTTACAGGTAAAAAAATGTTCTACCACCAAACGTGCAAACCTGTGCATGCACAGGGAAATATATGGAGTAAGAACTTTGTCAAAAATAATTTATGACAAATTCACATTTCACACTTCTCAAAATTGCACTTGCTTCTAAAAATTCTCAAGTGTGAACAAACTGTCACGGGAATGCAGACCTTAGAAGGGCATGCACATATACAGGTGGGGTTAGGATTTCAGATCCACCCATATTATGTTATCTGAGTTTGCATACTTAGATGCGGCTCTGAGTTTTTCACCCCATCCCACCCTGTTTGCCGCTGTAGGGACATTATTTCAATCTGCCAAAGCACTTCCTCATTTTCCACCCAAAATGATTAGTTGATAAAATGCTGCATAAGCTCCAAAATATTAAGTTATTATACATTTTAAAATGAGTTTGTTTCTTCTGTCTTCTGTTAAATAAACTGTTAACAGGTTCTTACATCATTACAGTTTGTGGGCTTTGAACCACGGTAACACCTAAGTAACATTAGTTTATTTCACACAAGTTATGGTGCTTTGAAGCACATTTTTTAGAGTGTGAAGATTTTTGTTGTAATACATTAACTGCTTTTAAGACACATTTCCACATTGTTTCATATTAATGTGAATGTGGCCAAAGGCTGAAAAAGAAATTTTGTTGAGACTAACTTACAGGCAGTGGACAGATTTTGTTTTATGATCTTGGGTTGATCTTGTTCAAACAATATGATAATTTAACACTAAAACCACAGCAAATTATTAAATATGTTCAAATATATCTCATATACATTAATTGTAAAGCCACTACTTATTCCTTTATTCTAGTATAAAACCACCATCAGCTTCCTTTTGTCATCATATAAAACATCATCGTTTAGTGAAATAATTTTCCTTCATCTGCTCTCATATTAGACCCATTTAGGCATGCAATGTATCATCTACTTTATCTGTATCCTCCAACTAATTTAAATCATCCCCACTCCATCTTATCTGTGATTTTCGCAGTAATAATAACTATAATAACTTAATATTTTGGATCTTACGCAGCATTTTATGAACCGCTTATTTTGGTGGGAAAGAGCTTTGGCAGGTTTAGTTAATCTCCTGCAGCGGCAAACAAACAAACCGCCCATATCTAATGTTATACAGTATAGGCGGGTATGAAATCCTAACTCTGGCCGTGTATGTGCATGCCCCTCTGAGCTCTGAACCCTGCCTCCTCAGCTCCATCTACGCCCTGTTCCACGACCCACAGCAAGGACCTGACAGCTTGTACACACTTAAAAATTATACTCTTAATTTTCAGAAGCAAGGATAATTTTGATAATTGCAAGTGTAATTTTCAGAATCAAGCGTAAGTTTGAGAAGCGCAAGCGTAATTCATAAATGCGAAATGTAATTTTGTCATAAATTATTACAAATTATTTTTGACAGCGAGCTCACTCCATACAAACAGGAAATGTAATTTTATGTCATAGTGTTAGCATCTTAAAAGTGCTATCTTTGTATATGGACTTGCATGCGACTGTGTAATAAAAGAGCCTGCCTCTTCAAAAATATTGCCCATAGTGATGTGTAGTTTAAATGTGACTGATGAGTTGATGCTGGCCCTTTGCACTGGTTAAAACAGGTTTGACAATGCATTTTTAAATCTGGCTACATGAGTAATTGACTGAGACAGAAGCTGCATTTTTATCTGTTTTAGCCACAGAGCTGAAAACATACTACTGCAACCATTTAAGTAGTAAAGCGTTAAAGATGCATTTTAAGAAATAAAGGATGCAAGTGTGTGCACAGCTGATCAGTAATAAATGTATTTGTTAAGAAAAGTTTCATTCTGAAAAGTATATACAAATGTTACACTAGTATCTAGTAAAACTGTCAGGATTTTTGACTATACCGCCCACTCCTAGTGGACAAAGAACATTTTTTTTCTTTGCATAATGGTGACACTTTCCTCATTTTTACTGTACCAGATTGTAATATAAAGAAATGATGTGCCTATTGTATGTGCTTAATTTGAAACAAACTGAAATAAACCTAGATTTGAGTTTAAGTTTCTGGACAGTTTATATTTCAGTTTATATGTCAGCTACCCAGAATCAAATAATAATAAACTGCTTAAAGGCTGCTCTGTGAATGAGCATAAGAAATAGCATGACTGTGACGATGTGGGTTCTGTTCCATGTTCCCATCCGCTGTTCGGGAGCCCTTGAACCCAACACCGTCGGGGTTGCACCACAGATCGCCTCGAGATCCGCTACAGCCACCACGCCCCCTCACTAAGCCGCGAGCACGGTGATTATTTATTTAAAAAACTGGCCCTTGCTGAGAGAGAAGTGGACCACTATACCACATCCCACCCCCAATAAGACTCCAGTTGCATGGGAGGGTGGCTCTCCTGCTGCGGGTCCCAGATGGGTGAAGCAGGAGAGACGTTAGAGTAAAAGAAACAACGGACGTGTCACTGTTTTAAGAATGCTTCCAGCAACGTTTTAACCTTGTTTTAAAGGATTGTGTTTTTTTTCTATTTATAGATTTTAAACCTCCATGTTTTGTTTAATGGATTATTTATTTAATGAAGACTTTTAGTGAATCACTGCACTTTAATTGAACACTTTGTTTTTGTTTTGTTGAAATAAAAGCACTGTGCACTTTTATACACCATCCCCTTTCTCTATTGTTATTGCCTCACTGTCTAGCTCATCGGTAGCATTACCGACGGTGTTGGGTTCAAGGGCTCCTGAACAGCGGATGGGTGCATGGAGCAGAACCCACATTGTCACAATGACCACAAACACATTTAAGATAGCCAGTCTGGTTTGACAGTTATCAAAGGTACAAGGTATCCATATAGACATTTTTTTATTTGTGGGATAATGAAAAGGTTGTTCCAAAACATTAACAAAAATAAAGCATTGGTTAACATTTATTTCTCCTTTCATTATTTCAATACTTTGGTCTAGTCATAATTATGGGGAAACTGCCTAAATTACTTTTACTTCATTAGTTATGGAAGTGTGACAGACTCAAGAAAGGCAAATAAAAATATTCAGCTCAGCTCATCAATGCTCAGTTTATCTAAATGCAAAGAATCCAGCTTGTAATTTGTGAAGGATTACCGCACCCAGACAAGTAGAATGCTTTTTAAACTGCCATTCTTAACTGGTCATATACAGAAAAGACTTTATAATATAATAATATCAGATAAACAGGAACAAAGGGAAAAAATGTATGAATTCTGTATTATTTATAAGCAAAAATGATGAATGATTATTGAAGGGACTCAAACAAAAAAGGGCTATATCAGACATTTGTGACATTAAACTCTTCTATTTTACATGTGTTTGAGAAACTGAAGTCAAAAGTTAAATGCTTATTAATCTCGTCCTTCATTTCAAAGGCTGCTGGTTCCAATTCAGCCAAATTCTTCCTTAGAATTTGATACTCATTGCTTATGAAAAGTCACCTCATTAGTTAACCCTTTCCATCCTCAGTGCTTTATTTTCTGAAATTCCTGCAAGTGTAAATTTTACATTTAATAGAAATGTATACCACCTCTCACTCATTTTTTAACTTATTAATATATAAATATTAATAACTACTTTTAGGATCAACACACAGGAAACAATTAAAAGAATTACAATAAAACAAAGCATATTCAAAGCTACTGTATCACTACCATACTACTGAATTAATTAAAAGTACTGATAATGTCGGAGACTGTTAACAAAGAGATGGGATCTTAACAGAAGCTAGCAGTTACACTGGATTACCAAGGTGATAAACAACAAAGTTCTGACTGGGTGTGAGCAGGTTTTACAACAAAAAATGACTGTAGACAAGACCCAAATTAACTGATACAAATTACACAAGCCGTTTCACTACTTTGATGACACTATTGCATAATTTCCGTTAACGATTTTTTAATTACTTGTGAAAATCTAGTCTTACCTCTTCTTTGGCTTTCTTTTCAGCCTCTTCTTGTTTCTTGCGCTCTTCTTCTTCCTCCAAGATTTTTCTCCTTTCCTCCCTCTTTCTTTTCAACTCCTCCAGCTCAACTTCAGCTTCTTGCTGCTTTAACCTCAGCTTCTCAAATTCTTCACTTTCTGTTTCATCCCGGCGACGACGTAGTTCCTCCAGCTTGCGTTCTGCTTCAAGCCGAGCAACTGCATCTTGCTCCTCTGTCTCAGGATTTGACTTCACACTGCAGTGACATAGAATATGTTTGTGTCACAACAATTGGCAATGCACAAAGAACTCTATATGGTTATTTTGGCCAGCCTTACCTATTATTAATGAAGACTTGAGACATCGAAACTAGCATGGAAACTCAACACACCCGGTCTTCCTATTACTGATAGTGCTCTAGCAGACTGAGGTTTTAGAAATCTCAGCTTTCAAGCATTAAGAGAATATATTACTCTGCTCTAAAGGATATGACTGGTGTTTAAAGACTAAGATATACCAGTCAGGCAGCAGGAAGTTGTTTTTGGCTATAGCATCAGCAAGACTGTTTTCTGCTTTCTGGATCCTCTATCCGCACATTTTTTCAAGTCTTCTTGCACTCATGTTATGCCATTCATTACATAAAAGCTTAAGCTCTTCCTTTAGTTTTATTCACTCTTGCTGCCATCTAGATTGCAAAATGTATCATTTGAGGCTTCTAGTCTGGATAATTTTAAGAAAATATCTAGGTAATCTTTCCTTTCTGAAATTCTAGAATGCTTTTTACCAGCTCAAAGTTTATGGCAATCTTTATATATAATACACTACCATGGCTGTTTGTTTGTCTGTCCAGGATTTCAAATCAAATGTAGCTCGCAAACCGTTTGAACTATTGACCTGATACTATGTGACATCTAATATCCGCTTTCAGGGTGATGATTGACCTCCAAGGTTATTCCTCTTTTTATTTTTATTTTGTTGTCGAATCAACTCTCGGCAGTGGCCAGCAGGGCGCTGTTCTTATTCCCTACCACCTTTGCCGTCACTTCCCCTACCTCTTGATATCTTAAATCATTCTTAAGGCAGATTGAAGACTTAAGTGCTAGCTTAAGTGAAAAATTAAAGAAAACGTACTAAGTAATTACAACACAAACACTGACTTAATCAGTTTTAACGTGAAAAGACGCAGATGAAAGAAAAAAAGAAGTAGACCGGTAGGGTGGAGAAAAGAAGAGCTGCTCAGGAAGCAGCAAGCACATCAACCTCTGAGCAAACAAATGCTAAATGTACAGAGAAAGAGTATGAAAACTAGGAATGCTCGAGTCAAGTGTATTTACTGCACCTTATAGTGCAGTGTGCCGTTACTGGTTACTTAATAATTTGACTGAATCCATCCAGACTGACATCATTACAACCAAGAAAAAACTGTTGTCCTACCATCTAATTTCTACCTAATTTTACTTCTGCCTTTAACACTAGAATCCCTGAAGCCCATGAAAAAACTCATAATCCCGGCTCACCTTAAATTCCTTCACACCTCTCCATCAGCGTCTTTTCTTTTGTAATTGTGTTGATTAGCACAAGCAGCAAGCTATCCCATCCCACCCTTGAAAACGGAGCTCAACTCGGGCAAAACGTTCTCCCAGCTGAAGGCGCCTTATTTGCATGTGAGGCGCCTGGATTTGTATAGGGTAAATAATACAGTATATGGTTATTTGAAATACATGAATATAAATGTTCTTTTAAAAGATCTTATTTTAAATAACTATTATCTAATTGATTTGGAATATCAAAAGAAAGCAGTATATCTAAAACTTTCAGTTTGTAATATCTAATTAAGTGCAAGGAAATTGTGCTAGAGTTTACCCATTTTGCAAGTGTTGATTCTTGTATGTTTAATAATTTTCCTCTGATGATAACACCTGGTAGATTGTCGAAAGCTTAAGGAATAAAAAATAAAATTTCTAAGATTTGTGATGCTTTCTCCCTTTGTGGATCTTTTGGACATCAAATCCTGTGGTTGTGGGTTAAAATTCCACTATTAGCAATGTGTGACCATAAGTAATATACTTCACCTGCCTGTGCACCCATTTGAAAAATATCAAATGAAATTTAACCAACTGAATCTCAAATGTAGTAAGTCACTTTGGATAAAGTAATATGTAATAATAAGTAATAGTAATATTATTAGGTCACTTGAGCTGCTAACTCTAGAACACGCTATAAACAATTAAACTTGAGTAAAACATTCTTGATTTTTTCTACTTTTCTAAGTGACTTGGCATTTGTTGATGGTCACTGAAAACAAAGTTTTACAGGAAAGTGTATTCTTTTAAAATGAAGTGGGTAATTAGTAGTAATAATGTGCAATTTGGGCACAATACTACTATCAATATTAAATGTTTATGATTTTTTCTTTATGCCATTCACTCAAGCACAGTATTTCTTTTTGTGTTTTTCATTAGATGTTTCTAGTCCTCATTTAAACCCCAAGGTATATATAAAACAATGCTTGAAGTGCCAGTACCCTATATGTTACACTGATGTATTAATGTGAACAGCAAGCATTTCACTGTTTCAAATTCTAGCACCATTATTTAATGTTGGGTATACACTGTGTGATTTTGGCACAATTTCAATATAGATTTGCAGTGCACTGGCTGATTTTCTAAGATGGTCTCAATTTGAACTTCATTGACCAAACCCCCTACTGCATTTATGACTGGCCTGTCTTATGATCAGAATAATTTCTCTCATGTTAGCGTTCTGTCAGCGAACCAGAAGATACATATTTTAAGCATGACCGGAAGTTGCATGTAGGAAAAACAACAAAAAAAAAGGGACTGATAACAAAAAGAACAAATCAAAATAAGAGAAAATTTGAGGTTGAAAAGTAACACAAAGTTTTATGAGAGATTTGAAATCCACAGATCAGATAAGGAACTGAATTCCTAGCATCCTTTTATGCTGTTGCATTGATTAAGTGCAGGTCAAGCCCCTAGAAATAGGGGAAGCAGATTTAATGACAGAAATTCAAAATGACGAAGACTGAGGATCCAAAATGGTGTCCAAGATGTTACAAAACAAAACACAAAACCGAAACCATTACAAATTATAAGCAATTAATAAAAGGCACTGAATCCTCAACCTCAAAACGCCCAATAAAAGAACATAATCACACTAAACAATCAGCATAAAACCAAATCATGACAGTGAGCAGTTTCACAACCCAATTTTCGAATATTGCTATCAAATTTCATAGTGCACTGATTGCTGTATATTGTACAACTAGCAGAATACCCGCGCTTCGCAGCGGAGAAGTAGTGTGTTAAAGAAGGTATGAAAAAGAAAAGGAAAAATTTAAAAAATAACATAACGTGATTGTTAATGTAATTGTTTTGTCATTGATATGAGTGTTGTTCCCATATCTATATCTATATCTATATATATATCTATATATATATATAGCAAAATACCCGCGCTTCGCAGCGGAGAAATACTGTGTTAAAGAAGTTATGAAAAAGAAAAGGAAAAATTTTAAAAATAACGTAACTTGATTGTTAATGTAATTGTTGTGTGTGTATATATATATATATAGCAAAATACATATCTATATACATATCTACATATATATATATATATATGCATACCTATCTACATCATATATACACACACATATACATACATACATACACAGACACACACATATATATAATTTGTGTGTGTGTGTATGTATGTATGTGTGTGTGTGTGTGTGTGTGTATACACATACATAAAAACATACACACAGGTATATATAAATATATGTGTATATATATCTATA
>JANRMT010062796.1:4929519-4943464 GCA_026402145.1 Polypterus bichir lapradei | reverse complement strand
GTTGCGGGTAAACTACATTTTAAAGACGGTATAACAGAAGAGGTAAGTAGTACTAACAGCAGCTAAAATGTATATGGATCATCTCTCGGTAGTAGATCCCTTTTGAAAGGCGCTACACGACGGCTGTGGTATAGAAATTACATTTTCTATGTGAAAGTTCAAATTTCTGCCTCTAATAATGTGCCTTACCAGCAATTAAAGAAAATTAGTTTTGTGTCCTCTGCAGTGTTAAGAGAGAAAGGCTTTGGTTTGGGATAAAAGGAAAAAAGGTGTAAAGAAAGGAAAGTTGCGTTTTTCTTTTATATAGTATAGAGAGATGTGTTCGCTGACGATATGAGCGCCTTTTGGGGACAGTCGCTGTGGGTCTTGTGCAGACTGGTGAGACGTCCCAGCTATTAATCGGCTGTGATGGCACTGTCAGTCCTTCACTCCTGTGCGTGTCTTCATAAGAGCTGACGACCTCATAATCGTATACGTGCAAAATAAAGTGCGAAGCACCTTAATATTATTTTGCCGCAGAAGCGCAGTCAGCGTGTGAAAGGCCGGCACAGCTATGCGCGCGCGCCGGCTGCTCGACTTTTGCTGGGCAGGAGACGCCAGTTTTTGCAGACACGTTCACATGATCAAAAGTCTCCGCGCTCTTTGGAGGTCATTCATATACAAAATACCCGCGCCTCGCAGCGGAGAAGTAATGGGTTAAAGAAGTAATGAAAAAGAAAAGGAAACATTTTAATAATAACATAACATGATTGTCATGAGTGTTGCTGTCATATATATGCCTGCCTAAATAAGTCACCCTCGCTTCGCTCTTACTTTTTTACCGTTCATTTAATCATGGCTAGTGGCGGAAAAATTATAAAATGGAAGGAGTATGGCTTTACCAAAACAATTATTGATGGCGAATCGATTATTCATAAAGCTTGAATTGGTGATCTGTTTTTGTGTGTTAACCTCATATTTTTTCATACTTCTTCTCAAACCAAGGTGGTGCGAGGCTAAAATTAATTGGGATGCGCTGATCAATGTTATCGGTGTACCAGGAAATCATGCATTGACAAAAGTTCCCCTTTGATTGTAATGCAAAGTGTGATTAAATGCATTATTTTTTAACGCGTTATGGAGCACATGCATCGAAGCTTCTCAGCTGTGCTTGTGCTAAGAAAATTAAACATTTTAAAAATAACGTAACACGATTGTCAATGTAACCTTTTGTACAGTAAGTAGTGCCTGGAGGATTCAGTGTGGAGAAAGTCTAGAGACAGAGTGTGTATTAACTTGTGGATTTCTCTGTATTTGGTGGCAGTGTGACGAAGTTGCTTCGGAAGACGGCGTTAGCCGCGGAGCTCAGCTCAGAGCGAAATGAGGTAAATGGGAGGGGAGATGATGACGTGACTCCCCCACCCGCCTTAACTGTCAATCCCCCACAAACACAGTCTCTCGGAATTTGCATAAGCACACCCCTTCACCTGCAATTTTAACTTAGTTACAAAGTGATCAAAACTCTCGTTTATATCCTGCGTCCTCTCATTAAACTTGTATCCCGCATTACCCGTGGGCACGAAAAGCACCAGCGGCAGCCCGTCTATTAAGTTAATTTAAAGTTTAGGTTTATACCTCGCTTTGTTTCCGAAGTAGCTGTACTGATGAATATGGTAGTATGTCACTCGCTCGCTTCTTAATGTTTCGCTGCCTTCTCAATTATATAATGCATGTTTTGTTCAGTGTATTTTGGAGCTCTTCCTGGTTTTCTACATAGTGCGTTGACAGTCAGTTCACGTGATTACGTGGGCGGCGTAATGATGTCACACGAAACTCCGCCCCCACGGCGGTCAAGCTCAACTCCATTACAGTAAATGGAGAAAAATACCTTCCAGTTATGACCATTACGCGTAGAATTTCGAAATGAAACCTGCCCAACTTTTGTAAGGAAGCTGTAAGGAATAAGCCTGCCAAATTTCAGCCTTCTACCTACACGGGAAGTTGGAGAATTAGTGATGAGTCAGTCAGTCAGTCAGTCAGTGAGTGAGGGCTTTGCCTTTTATTAGTATAGATGCATAATGCCATTGTTATGCTAATTTTCAAATTTTAGATGTCTAAACTCTAAATATCACACAGCAACATATATACAACAAAATCACCAGCAACAAAAGCATCTAAGGAAATCTTTACTGTAAGAACCCGATATAAACACAATGCTAAATTACAGACTACATACCTCTAATTCTCTCTGTAAAACAGACAGACCATATTGTTTGTGCCTCAACCATCCAATTGTTTACTTACACCTTTATCTTTTCTTTGTACTTTCAGGGCACAGTATGGCAGAGTAAGGAACACAGCTCTTATCTTTGTTGTCATGTACACATACAGTCTGTGGCATGTCAAATGGACTGAATGTGTTTTTACAGTTTGAGCACATATATGACTGATGACTCTATTGTGCAGTGTGAGTAGTCACTTATCCGCAATTTCTAAAATTTGTGCAGTATATGCCCAACATAAGACCGCCATTTCTCCCTTGGAGTTTGCAGCACTGCAATCATAGAGATGATGGATTGGGGGATTATGCTAGTTTTCACTGCCGATACTGAGAGCTGTGGATCATTACTGCAGAACAGATAATCACAATGAGAGCTGGTACACATAAGAGTGCTGGTAGCCAACAACAAAAAACAGTGAATACTATCCATTGAGCTTTGCTTTTTTCTTGAGCTTCGCCAGACGTTTTTTCCATTTTACAATGCAGTCACATCTCTTTTTCCAGTCCAAGACGCCTCTCAGTCTTCGGTCATCTGCCTACTCTATTGGTTATTGGTGGTATTTGTGTGGGCCATCAATCAGTTCTGCAGTGTTCTTCATTTATATAAAACATGCTCTCAGAACGAGTGAAAGCATGTAAATTAGCATAATATTGTTAAATATCAACAGATAAAAAAAAAATGTCAGTTAATTTTTTTTTTACTATAACGTCACCAAATTTCAGTTAAATTCATCAATGAATTTTTGAAATTATGGGGTATTTTGTTTTCCTATTCAGCCAGCCAAATAAAAGGTGCGGTACAAGCTCTGCCCACATTATTTCACATGCAAACTACTATTACGTTATGAGCTTGTCACTCAGGATGCATCATTTGTTCATGATTTAATACTTAATTTAATTTAATAATTGATTTTAGAGCTACTGCTGTAGGTCACTTGCTATTTGAAAATCTTTGTTCTGATTGTATTTGGTTTTTATACTTTAAAGGAAGATATAATGTTTTACACTTTCTGTGTATGTTTGTTATCACAGTGTAAAAATACTTATTTTTTAGAAACCTCTCAATAAGAAATATAATATAGCAATATAAAGAGGAGAGAGAGAGAGTGACTTTATTTTTCCCTAAAATTAAAACTTGAGTATTTATAAAAAAAAATGAATATTTATAATGATTTAATGATGCAACAGATCAGAACTGATGGGTTTTGCTCAAAATATGCAATTGGTATATAATTTACAGACCACTAGTGGTTTGTGCATTGCACTTCTAGGTAGCCGAATCCACCAGTAAAGCAAATTACTTTCTTAGACCTGTTTAATGTTCTAGTGATAGTGAGAATGCAGATAAAAAAATATAGTAATTGCTGGATATGACAAAAGCAGGACATTCTTTTTGATGTAATCAAAATGCAAAATCAGAAGTGATTAAAGTCTACACAGACACACTGAGACTGTGCTAATCTGCAATTGCCAGGGGTCAGAACACTTACGACTACATGCTGGTCTGAATTTATGGAGTGACTTTGTGCTGGTGAGTGTGAAGGGATTTTTGGCTGCGGTTGTGTTATGAGTGGTTATTTAGATATCTGTGAATTTCACTTTTTTGCCGAAGGGACAACTGCATTATGTTACTGGGTGAAAAGATTAGTTTTAATTAAGTTTGTAGATTAAAGTAATTTACAAACATGTAAATGGTATTGATGTGAATTAAATGTGTCTATCCATGCCTTCTGCACCTGCACATTGGAAGTTGCCACCTCCCAGTGCGAAGTAGGAAAACCTTTTTATTTTGTTCAGCTGGGAATGGCTTCCTGGTGCCAGTTCTAACAGCTACTTCTTATTTAAGCAGTTTAATTTAATTTGCTGGTGTACAAAATTGAAGGAAAGCACAATTATAAAATGGAATACTGAATGGAAGCAGCAATAAAAACAAAAATGTATTTCTAGCAGCTTACTGCAAATTTTGGAAAACAACTCTTACACTTTAAATCTCAGCTGTTAATTAAGAAGTGCTCACAGCTGCCAACGTGTTTCAGTATTTGCTTGATGAACTTAATTATACTACCACAATCCTTAAGGAATCCCTCTGAAGAGGCCTCACAAGAACAGGCAATCAGGTTCGGAACAGGTCAGACAAAACCCAACTGATGGAACTCTAGTATTGTCAACGTGTAGCTACTAAACTAACAGTAACTACTAAAAGTATTACTGTAATCTATTTTCTTTGCAAACAAGACAATGAATTTGATTCATTTACTCATTACTTTTCAATGAGAGGTTTCTAGCTACAGTGACTGAATAGAGTAGTGGTTTACTATGTTAGTGTTGTTGGGATTGGGGGTTCAACTCTAATATGAGGTGGCTGTATTTCTCTTAACATGCACATATTCCTTAAATCAAAATAATAAATAAGCATTGTTAAAAATATAACAAATAGTATTAGCACTATACAGTAGTAGTAGAATGCAACTATTAATTATTTCACACTGAGGGTATTTAGATTTTTTTCGTGCAGAAGATTCGTCAATTGTTTTCAAAACCTTCATTCCCACAACCTTCATTCCTACAACATAAACAATAATCCAACAAAAACAACAACAATAAAAATAATCCTTATGTGGAGCATCATAACAATCAACACAGTATCAAAAGATTGAAATTGTAGGATTTGACAGCATAAAAATTTGTAAAATTTCATCCTCCATTATCTATTGCTTGGCTAATGACACTCTTCACATTCCTTCCGGTCACATTTTGCAGATCTTCATAGCCAGACTCTGGCTGAAAAAAACTTTTTGATTTTGATTAGATGGTGACATTGCCTTATGTGTATAAATTGTAGATTACACAGTAAAAGGGCATCATGATTAAATGTTTAAAGATAACTTTTATACTCCAATTTAATTGAATGTGCAATATTAGTCCCGTCAGTTTATTTCAGCAACCAAGATTAAACCTATATATTTACATTTATAGGGCTGTCATGGTCCAATTATAATTGTATTGTCACCATCACGGTGAACAATTTGATAGGCTAGCTGTTTCAATACAGCGTACCACCAATGAAATCTGATTTGTATAAACATTCAATTGTTTTCTTTAATTCATGTAAAACAGTGATGATGGGAGTAACTAGGGATTTGAAAGGAAAATGTTTTTGTGTTTTGCATCTCATGCTGTTCACATAAAATGTTATTTATAACAAAAAAACAGATTTGATCATTTTAGAGAAATACGAAATTGCAAAAAAAAAAAAAAAAAAAAACCAAAAAAAAAAATACAGAGCTCAGTTTCAACATTTCCTAAAATGCATCTCCTCAAGAGCACATTTTTCCAAGAGAGCATTACAGACAGTCATTAATATAACTGGCTGATTCTACCCCTCGACTTTTTGGAAATTGCCAAACTGCTATTTTGCATCAAATTCCTTTATATCTCCTTTCCACCACTCCTTGCCCCTTTGTTATATCCACCTTACATCCAATGTAGCTGATGTAAAGTTAGCCCCCTCAAAGTGTTGTTTGGGTTAGGAGTCCCGAGGCTTTGGAAAACATCTTGCATCACCCCAGTCCCAAAGGTATCACGTCCCAGT
The DNA here is from genome assembly GCA_026402145.1 of Polypterus bichir lapradei. Classification (NCBI taxonomy): domain Eukaryota; kingdom Metazoa; phylum Chordata; class Cladistia; order Polypteriformes; family Polypteridae; genus Polypterus; species Polypterus bichir. The sequence goes on along the minus strand of JANRMT010062796.1, from coordinate 4,937,612 downwards.
GAGCTGAATGACTTCCGGCCTGTTGCCCTGACGTCACATGTGATGAAGACCATGGAGCAGCTGCTGCTTCACCACCTGAGGCCACAGGTTCGCCACACCCTCGACCCTCTGCAGTTCGCATACCAGGAGAAGGTGGGAGCGGAGGATGCCATCATCTTGGACAGAGGCAGTGGTGTTGTAAGAATTAATTTTCTGGACTTCTCTAGCGCCTTCAACACCATCCAACCTCTGCTCTTAGGGACAAGCTGACAGAGATGGGAGTAGATTCATACCTGGTGGCATGGATCGTGGACTATCTTACAGACAGACCTCAGTATGTGCGTCTCGGGAACTGCAAGTCTGACATTGTAGTCAGCAACATAGGAGCGCCGCAGGGGACTGTACTTTCTCCAGTTCTGTTCAGCCTATCTATACTAATAAACGGCAAAGCCCTCACTCACTGACTGACTGACTGACTGACTCATCACTAATTCTCCAACTTCCCGTGTAGGTAGAAGGCTGAAATTTGGCAGGCTTATTCCTTACAGCTTCCTTACAAAAGTTGGGCAGGTTTCATTTCGAAATTCTACGCGTAATGGTCATAACTGGAAGCTGTTTTTCTCCATTTACTGTAATGGAGATGAGCTTGAAACCCGTGGGGGCGGAGGTTCGTGTGACATCATCACGCCTCCCACGTAATCACGCAGCAGGTAGAAAACCAGGAAGATATGTATATATATACCCCGATCTACATACTCGAATAATGAATACTTTATTCGCAATCAATGATTGTTTTGGTAAAGCCATACTCAGTGTATTCATTAGATGAACGGTAAAAAAGTAAGAGCGAGGGGAGGATGACTTATTGAGGCATGCAGGCTGTAGTGCGCGTCAACTCTATCTGAATTGCGCGATCACATTTGAAAAAATATATCTTTTCAAGTTCTATTTAGTCCATATGTGTCAAACTCAAGGGCCGTGGGCCACATCCGGCCCGGCGTGTAATTATATCCGGCCTGCGAGATCATTTTATATACTGTATTATTGTTATTAATGGCCCGGGTATATGAAGCGCTGGTAACACAATAAACTACAGATCCCATAATGCAGCGCTTCAGCTGCCTTGCCGAACACTTACCGCGTTAATCAAGTCTAGCTTATGATTTTGCAAGTTATTGCGAAACTAGCCCACACGATGCTGAAGAGAAAAGTTGATTCTGAAAATAGGGCCTTTAAAAACCGATGGGAGGCTGAGTATATGTTTACTGACATTGCCGGTAAACCCGTGTGTCTCATTTGTGGAGCTAATGTGGCTGTAATTACAGAATTTAATCTAAGACGGCACTATGAGACAAAACATCAGGGTAACCTGAAAGACCTGAATGCAATGCAGAAGATACAGAAAGCAGAAGAATTAAATAAGAATCTGACACTTCACCGGACGTTTTTACCCGTGCACAATCACAAAGTGATTTCAAGTGAAGCTGCTTTTATGGGAGACACAAATGCACCAGTGCAACTTGCCCCACTTTCCCTGTTGCCAAGTAATGTTGAACCAAGTCGTCACTACGGTGTTCCCAAATATGCACTTTGCTGATAAACTGAGCACACTGAGTTTGCACGGCGCTTTGGTAACTTTGAAGAACAAAAAAAGTCTGTCTACATGCGGCTCGAACCTTGTGCATGTTTGGTAGCACATATCTGTGTGAGAAGCTCTTCTCAGTGATAGAGACTAACAAAACAGCACACAGGAGTCGCCTCACTGATGAGCACCTGCAGTCCATCCTGAGAATCTCCACAACACAGAACCTCACACCAAACATAAACTAACTTGTGGCCAAAAAAAGATGCCAGGCGTCCAGCTCTAAAATGGCATATGAGCAAAGACAATTGAATGATTTGATTTGTTATTGCTGAAAGGAACACATTTTATTTATATTTCCAGGTTTTGTTATGCAGCATGTTCATATTTGAATTTGTATAATTTTGACAGGATATATTTTTATGGAGAGCAAAATCTTTTGGGATATTTAAAATCTAAGTTTATTTTTTATATAAAATTACATAAGAGTAAAGAAATTTGAATGTTTGTTCTTTTAAAGTTTACTTTATTTCTAACTTGTATAATTTAGACAGGATATATTTTTATGGAGAGCAAAATATTATAAGTTGTTTAAGGTTTGAGTTGATTTATTCAGGAATAATATTCCTGTCTGTTTTTACCATTCCTACCATTCCTACCAAAGATATTTCTGTCGACTAAATAAAAATTCCTTCTATTTAAAATTTAAATAGAACTTGAACAAATACGATAGTTCATAATATCCACGCAGACTTGCACGTAAGAGCGGGAGTTATCCGTTTTAACAAGCAGCGTATTGCACTGATACGAAATAGCTGTGTGTGTATATATGTATGTATATGTATATATATGTTTATATATGTGTGTGTGTATGTGTATATATATATACATGTATTTGTGTATATATATGTGTGTGTATGTATGTATGTATGTGTGTATGTATATGTATGTGTATATATGTAGATATATATATGTATGTATATATGTGTGTGTGTATATATGTGTATATGTATAGATATGTATATATATATGTTTATGTGTGTGTGTGTAAATATATATATATATATATATATATATATATATGACAGCAACACTCATCACTCACAACAGTGACAAAACAATTACATTGACAATCATGTTACGTTATTTTCAAAATGTTTCCTTTTCTTTTTCATTGCTTCTTTAACACACTACTTCTCCGCTGCGAAGCGCGGGTATTTTGCTAGTACAGTATACATCGGACTTCCAATACAACTTGGAGTCCTGCCACATGCAAAAGTCCGCTGACGACACTGCTATCGTGGGCTGCATCAGGAGTGGGCAGGAGGAGGAGTATAGGCACCTAATCAAGGACTTTGTTAAATGGTGTGACCAAACCACTTACACCTGAACACCAGCAAAACCAAGGAACTGGTGGTGGATTTTAGGAGACTCAGGCCCCTCCTGGACCCCGTGATCATCAGAGGTGACTATGTGCAGAGGGTGCAGACCTATAAATTCCTGGGAGTGCAGCTGGATGATAAATTGGACATGGACTGCCAATACTGATGCTCTGTGCAAGAGAGTACAGAGCCGACTCTACTTCCTTACAAGACTGGCGTCCTTCAACATCTGCAATAAGATGCTGAAGATGTTCTATCAGACGGCTGTGGCGACTGCCCTTTTCTACACGGTGGTGTGCTGAGGAGGCAGCATAAAGGAGGATGCCTCACACCTGGACAAACTGGTGAGGAAGGCAGGCTCTATTGTAGGCACAGAGCTGGACAGTTTGACATCCGTGGCAGAGCGACGGGCGCTGAGCAGGTTCCTGTCAATCATGGAGAATCCACTGCATCCACTGAACAGTGTCATCTCCAGACAGAGGAGCAGCTTCAGTGACAGACTGCTGTCACTGTCCTGCTCCACTGACAGACTGAGGAGATCGTTCCTCCCCCACACATTGCATGACAGTTGCAGCCAAAATATAGAACCTTTTTATTGAACAAATTTTGCAAACAACTTAAACCAGTGGTTCTCAACCTGTGGGGCAGGCCCCCCTAGGGGGGGTGCAAAGTAACAAAAAGGGGGGGGGCGAAGATGTGAAAAAAAGACAACAAGAATCAAAAATATGAAAAAAAATCTGTTGAAACCAAAACAAATTAACTTAAACTACATTTTGATACTAGAACAATAAAAATAGAGTTAGATAAATGTCGATAAAAGTTAAGTAGGTATAATAAAATATGCATCTACATTTCAAAAAAATGTTAGGGGGGGCGCGATTTAAACTGTTATGAAAACTCAGGTCGCAAATACTTAAAGATTGAGAAACACTGACTTAAACTAAAATTTTGACAACATATTGTCAACCATCCAAAGAGGCATTTAAACTTAGTAAAATATCCAGAGGTGCTTGTCAAAAGTTGTATTGCACTGAACATGTCTTAGAAAAGGAATAAATAGTAAATATTTTTTGTAAACCAACTACACTTTCTGTTAATGTTAACAATCTCTGTCCACTGACACGTTAAAGTGACTTTTTAAACAACTTTACCATCATTAAACTGCATAGTATTTAAACAAATAAATAATAACAATAAAATAAATAATAGTGCAACTTCCAGTAATAATACTATTACTTCAAAAGGCGATTGCATGACCGTGGGGAGTTGATGAGGTGATTGGGGTGAGTCGCACCCGATCGTTCTCTATTGCTTCATCGGCTTACTGCAGTGTGCGAATAAGGTGCTGCGCCCACAGAGATGTATATTTATGGGCCGGCAGGATAGAGGGAAGCAAAAAAGAAAACATAGAACACAAGGAGGTTAAAGAAGGGAAAAGGCCGTCATGGGAGATGATATAGACACCAGGAAGGTGAAGGCAGCACGAGCTGGGGCTCCGTGAGGGAGCACAGGCTGAGGTGATCTAGGGGCTGGTTCATCCCACTGACTAAGCGTGTAGAGTGGGGTGAGCAAAATGTTAAAAAGACCTCCCAATGGGTCTGAGTAGTGACTGAATGAGCGCAAAGGAAGACAGGAGGTGTGCCGACCTTGGACGGTCTGGCTGCGCAGTGTGGCAGCAGCCAAGACAGGAGTTGGCAGTAAGCAGTTTGTGCTGCAAAGGCTCTGCCAGCAACGCCCGTAAAGGATGAGCCGTGGAGAGAGAAGGTGGTGTGCTGCGATCAGGAGAGGAGTGAGACTGCATTTTAACCTCTATTTTAACTGATTTATTTATTATTGATTTTAGCCCCACGTTTCACTGGTTTTACGGATTTGCTATTTATTTGGGTACTGTATTTTTCTGAACACTGCACAATGGACACTTTTTGTTTTACTTTTGACTGTTTTTAACAAAAGCACTTGAGCACTTTCCACCATCCCCTGGCTTCAATGAGATTTCTCAGCTCATCTCGGTCATAACTATCGACAGTGTGGGTTCAACAGACTCCCATGTGAGAAGAGGGAGTCTGTAGGGGATCAGCATCATCACACTATTACACAGTAACCAGGTACATTACACAGTATTGAAAAAAAAATAAAACAAGAACAACTTGGCTTGCAGTATTATCTAGTAGTATAGAAACAGTATTCACACATTTGTACTTAATGGTCCACATCCAAACATTTAAAACCAAAGTATCTTCAGACACGGCACCTTTTTTCGTCAATAATTCTGTGTCATCATGTTGAACTTTATCGTCTACTACAGCTTCCGTTTAGGAATGTTCTCTGTCCATTTTCACTACTCAATACCTCCACTAACGCATGCCTGTTTAGAGGTGCAGCAGTGAAAATGGTCCCCCCTTAAACAGTTTCCCGCAGTGCCACGTTCCGAACATTGTTTAGGCTATTTAAACCGGTGTTCTGGTATAAGAAAGATCCATATCATAACAAAAATAAGAAACGTTTTTTGGTATGAACCGGTATACCGCCCAGCAGTATACTTTGAATTAAATCAACCTTTAACAATTCAGTGAAAGCCTACAGCTCCAAGCCTGTGGAAGTAGAAGAAAAGTCCATTTTGCACCTAGGAATATGAAAGCTTCACACAGAGAATGACTGTGCTTGGGCTTCAAATGCAGCAGCAGCAGATATCCTTTTCAATTTCCATTATGTCTGCTGTGTAAATGATTTGCAAGTATGCACAAGACAGAAAAAAGCGTAATATATTGATCAACCTTTGAAGCACTTGAGTGCAATGCATTACCTTAGCCTATTAGCCATAACCACTTCGTGTTCACTGTTTAACATATCTTATCATAATTAATCCCTCTTTGAAAAAAACAGCATTTCACTTTGGTTTTCCAGATGAAAACAGTAATGTGATTCTAAATTACATTACCTAATACTTCTCTCAATTTTCTTATACTTGTTACTTGTGTCTTCATAAAAGTCATCTCCATTTTGATGTTTCATTTCTGATTGCTCTTTTTTCTTATGATGAATGGTGTCAACCTCCTTTTCTCTGGTCACCTTCTCCTCGTTAATCTGGGAAAACAAAGCAAAGTGCATCAGAAACAGACTGCACTCCAGGCTTATGGTAATGTCCTATGCTAAATCTGGCCTTTTTTTCTAGAGTAGTTTACCAGGACACCCCTGTAATACTGTATGTGCACGTTTCTATTGATGAAGGTTGATAGAGAAGAGCATTTGGATGCAGACCAAAAATGAAATCCAGCAATGACTCTGCAGGTTTTCACCTTAAAGCACTGGAATGTAAACAGTTAATTCCTGGTTAGTCTCAACAAATGCAAATAGAGCAACAAAACAGAAAATGAGACTGCATCATTTGAGAGAAATTGAAATATATAAATATAAAAACAAAACCAGATATTTCAGTGAGTTGATGAAATTTATAGAAGACTCTATAGACAATTCTGCACAAATGAATGGTTTGATGAAGTACAGATCTCTTGTGAGGGCTAATATTATAAATACCTTTTAAAAACTGAAGTGACCTAAAGACAATTTAAAATTAATGTAATCTCAGTCTGCTATTTGGGAAAAAAAGTCTTTATTCACTGTGGCTGCTTCTTTGTCTTCTTCTTTTTTTTTTTTTTTAAACAACAGAATTAGCTCTGTGACAACACCAGAGTACAGACTATGTAGCACAAGAGTACACAAATATTCAAAAACCAGAACAAAGAAACATTTTTTTTGGTCTAGAGTGAGGTTACCATTGGAATAATTACACTGACTACAAATGTTCAATTTTATTCTGTGGAATTATGCAGATGCCAAAAGGTTTAAGAAAGAATATATAATCAAGAACTCTGAGACTGCTCCCCTGGAAGAGGTGAAGTACTCAAACAATTTACTTAAGTAAAAATACAAATAAATGAGAAAAAAATGACTCTAGTACAAGTTAAAGTATCCCACAGACTTTTCTACTTAAGCAAAAGTAAGATAGTACTTGCTTGAAAATATATTTATAGTGTTCAAGTAAAAGTATTTGAATTAATTCCCTGGTTCATAATATGGCATTAGGTGTGCCTCCTGAATGTGTATTGTATTAAATACAAAAATAATACAGGTTGTGCTATTTTAACTAAGAATGATGCAGATTATGATGATAAACATATTAGTTTAGTATTTAGTTTATATATTTTGTTTAAAACAATTTCAATATCAAACTGTAAAAAACAAAAAAAAAATAATACAAATGTGTTGTTACTGTATTGTATTATGATGTTTTAGCTCTAAATAAGACAAATCATATATCAGATGGGTTCTGCTTTAACTTGAGTTTTGAATATTTAAACCAGGCTGACAGCACCAGACATGCACTTTAAACCACTAAAGCAGGGGCTCTTAAACTATTTAATATGGACCCAAATTAAATCCCCAAATTAAATCCATACTGTACTGGAACCCAAGGAGAGTATTATTATTATTATAGTGACAACAGAGTCATAAACACACAAATACCAATGGCCATATAATAAAAAAAGTAAATAAATGTTTTTGTTTCCGTTTCAAGTATATTTTCTCAAATGAATATTATGAAAAGTGAAAAGTGAGAAACTAATGCATTGTTAAAAAACAAATGGGTATTTGTGTATCCATAGTGTAAATATGTTTATTCAGAGCAGGGCCCTGGGGGCAGCTGGAGCCTATTCCACCAGCCATCACACACATACACACACACATACATACATACATACACACACACAAATTATATATATATGTGTGTGTCTGTGTATGTATGTATGTATATGTGTGTGTATATATGATGTAGATAGGTATGCATATATATATATGTGTATATGTAGATATGTATATAGATATGTATATATGTATATAGATATGAAGATATGTATGTGTATATGTATATATGTATGTATATATATATATATGTAGACTCAAACCCATTATGACAGCAGCAATCCAAGCTGTGAGAAAACAGTAAAAAGGAGGCGTGTCAGACGTCGTGGTACATTTTCTGATGCAGCTAGACGAAAACAACTTTGTGACGCTGCCGCCAAATACACAAAACAATTACTTTGACAATCATGTTACGTTATTTTTAAAATGTTTCCTTTTCTTTTTCTTTC
>JANRMT010062796.1:4816271-4924519 GCA_026402145.1 Polypterus bichir lapradei | reverse complement strand
ACAAAACAATTACATTAACAATCATGTTACGTTATTTTTAAAATTTTTCCTTTTCTTTTTCATACCTTCTTTAACACACTACTTCTCCGCTGCGAAGCGCGGGTATTCTGCTAGTGTATAATAAAGACGAACACATAATGAGAGACCAATCAGTTGTCCATGACCACTGAAACTTAATTTAGTCTAAAACACTGCCATGGCACTATAAATACCATCACTTTATTGTCACACACCTCATAAAACTCCAAAATTAATCACATCCTTGAGCTGCCCATGCTGTTTTCATTTTGACGTTTCAAACCAGCACCAGTAAATGAATTGCTTAATAAAAAAATGGATTCAAGTTGATATATTTTAAACGGAATTAATGTTTAACTATAAAAAGAATGCATATTAATGATGAGTACATTTACTACTTTTTGATTTTTATTTACTGTCCACTTGTCTTGCAACAGGTTTCTGCTTCACACTTCTATTTTCGTTCATATTTTATGTAGGTACACTGTAAACTTTTCAAAATTTTGCCTTATGCATTATATCCATATGCAGTATTTACCTCAAACATCCATATAAGACATGGGATTTATGCATTCATAGTGGTTTTGATGTACCCTAACTGTACTATCTATCTTATCTGACCTATCTTCACCTTTAATCATTTGAAGTGACAAAAATAGCATACTGAATGACCACAAATATATACACTGATTCTTTTGTAAATGATATCAGTAATATAGTATGTGTGCACCCAGCCTCTTTGATATCCATGGACTGAAACACATATCTTTTGAAACTGCCATTTTCGAGGACAACAATAGTTTCAAATTATGTTGAATGTGATACATTGTGCTGACATGGGCCAGTAGATTGTGCTGTCAGGGAAATCACTAATTGCTGCAGGTCATACTTATATTCAATGATAGTTGCCAATGATCCTGCTTATCCCCTTGAAGGCATCTCATCTCATCAAAACACGATGAAACAGTAAATGAACTTTGTGATTAGAACAAATATTTCTGGTTAACAGTCTTTTAGGAAAGAAGCTATGGCATGAACTATGTCTTTATTGGCAAAACATTTTTACATTTTGTTCATAACATTTGAAGGTGTTCTTAGTTCATTTTAAATAGTGATGACTTTTAATTACTGGCCTTATGGTAGAATATAATTGTTCATGAGATCTGCAGGCTCTTGTCATTAGAGATAAAAAAGAAAGATCCAAGAGGACACTGGGAAAAAGATCTCTTAATCAATATATCAGAAAAGGAGTGGAAAATAGCAATGCAGAGAATTCACTCGAGCTCCATATGTGCAAAGCATACAATTATTCATCTCAAAATTATATATCGAGCACATCTGTCTCGCCTAAAACTCTCCAAAATGTTTCCAGGGCCGGATCCAACCTGCGAATGCTGCAATCAAGTCCCAGCCTCACTGGGTCACATGTTTTGGTCCTGCACCAAAATTAACATCATTCTGAACCAAAATTTTTAATTACCTTTCAGATAGCCTTGGTGTCACAATCCCTCCTAATCCAGTAACAGCTGTGTTTGGTGTCCTTCCAGATGGGTTTAAAATGGAGAAGGGCAAACAAACTGTGATTGCATTCACTACATTTTACACTAGACTTATTTTGCTAAACTGGAAGAATCCTAACTCTCCTCTTTTAAATCAGTGGGAAACCGATGTTTTATACTATCTGAAATTGGAAAAAATCAAATACTCAGAGGATCTGTACAGATTTTTTTCAAAACATGGCAGGATCTAATTAATAATATTTTAGAATAAGCTCTTAAAGCAACAAGGAAGCAATTATTTCCGCATTTCTTTTTCTTCTCCATTCATCTCTACTGCTTATCAAATTCATCAATTTAGGCATGTTTACAAGCCTTAAGTTTTACCCCATTGGCCATGCTCTCTCTCTCAGGGGTGGGTGTCGACTTGTTCTCAATCCTACTTTTTGTAAAAATTGATTGATTTGTATGGAATGATTGCAATAAAATTAATAAAAAAAGGCATTCTCAAATAAGGGGAAAAGAAGAAGACAGTGAGAGGCAATGACAGAATATATAGTGGGTGAAAACGTCTACGTACACAAAGTCATGTTCCAAATCTATAGTCAGGTGTCCAACAGCCAAATAATGCAAACTATTTAGGATTTAGGCCAAACTAGTAAGAATTACGTAACACTACAATTCCTGAAGCCTATGAAAAAACTTGTAATCCTGGCCCACCTTAAATCCCTTCACACCTCTCCATTCAGCATCTTTCGTTTTGTAAATACGTTGATTAGCACAAGCCGCAAGCAGCCTGCTATCCCATCCCCCTACCACTGAAGAAAGGGCAAAAAGCTCTCCCAGCTCAAGCCTTGTTTATCTGGGAGTGAGGTACTTGGAGCGTTATAGTGTAAATAATATATTGTTATTTGGAACACATGCATTTAAGGTGTGTTCTGTGTCTACAAAGATCTGTGTAAGTGTAGTATGACAGGAAATGCAAGAAATGTTGAACACATACCTAAAAGACAAACTTTTTTCATGTTTTAGTACTAATGACAAAATTTTGGCATGAAGTGTATAATGTGTGAAAAATGAAGTCCAAATATCAAATAAACACTTTCACAAAAGGTACACGTATAACAAAAAAAGGTGCACTTTTATTCATGTATGTAACCCAAAGAAAAAGAAATCAGGTTGGTGTACTTCATTGACACGACTACTTTGGTAGTACAGTGGTAAGAACTGCTGACTCATAATCAACAGGTCGCGGGTTCGATCCTGGCTGCCTCCCAAAAACGTTCTGAGTAATGAGCTGCTTGTATTGTTACTATTATACAATAAAAACATACATTTGATTTGAGTCTGTAACAGCTGGTGTAAATGTATGGTACATGTAAAGGTTAGCTTTTTTTTTAATTCTTAGTTTAATTCTCTCAGTTGCTTTCACATTCTCCCTGATCTGAAACTGCTGTTTTCAAATAAAGATGTGCTATAACAAAGATGAACTCAGATGAGGGTTCTGCATTAGAGAAAGAGAACAGAAGCCCTCCCCGCAAGAAAGTTCCACTCACATATAAGAACAATGCAGATGCGCCAGGCGTAAAGGCGAAAGATGGCACCGTTTGGATACAGCAACAGTTGGGGCGTCATCCTGCTAGTCAGTCTACCCCACACCTGTCCTTCAACGAAACAGCAGGGCTTACAGAGCTCGCCAAGGTATTGTGCAAAGTCCTGTTTGTGATTATCTTTTGTAATGGTCTTTATATAAAAAACATTTATATGTTACTTATATAAAAGCCAGATTGAATGTTATTTACCTTGATTTATTTACATATCTTCCAATAGCATAAAGTCACAAGTAAACTGCACAGCTTCCTCTGTTTCATCAACATGGGCATGCTCACAAAGTACATGTGTACTGAAGTGACTTTAGCTGCAGGAGAAAGCTCCAAGTAACTGTTGTTATAATTCTGCCTCTGTCCAGAAACGGTTTCATAAGCTTTATGACCTTAATCTCATAAAGTCTTTCTCCCATGGGGCAACTGGGATCTTTTCCTAAATAAGATCAAACACAGTTGCATAGGGTGCGACAGGAGCATCCACCTGCAGCTAAAGTCACTTCAGTACACATGTACTTTGTCAGCATGCCCATGTCAATCAAACAGAGGAAGCTCTGCAGTTTACGTGTGCCTTTATGCTGTAGGAACATAAGTAAATAAATCAAGGTAAATAACATTTGATCTGGCTTTTATATAAGTAACATATACATGGTTTTCATATAAAGCCCATCACAAAACATAATCACAAACAGAACTTTGCACGATACCTTGGCGAGCTCTGTAAGTCCTGCTTTTTCTTTGAAGGACAGGTGTGGGGCAGACTAACTTGCAGGATGATGCCTGACCTGTTGCTGCATCCAGATGGTGACATCTTTAGCCTTTACGCCTGGTGCAGCTGTGTTGTTCTTATATGTGAATGGACGTTTCTTGTGGGTAGGAATTCTGTTCTCTTTCTCGGACATAGAACCCTAATCCTCATCTGAGTTCACCTCTATTATAGCACACCTTTATTTGAAAACAGCAGTGTCAGATCGGAGGAAATGAAACTAAATTTAAAAAAAAAAAAAAAAAAAGCTAACCTTTACAAGTACCATACATTTACACTGGCTGTTACAGACTCAAATTAAATGTTTGTTTTTATTGTACAATAGTAACGATATGAGCAGCTCACTACTCAAAACGTTTATTTTGGGAAGCAGCCAGGATAGACCTGCGACCTGTTGATTATAAGTCAGCAGTTCTTACCGCTGTAGTACCAAAGCAGTTGTGTCAATGAATTACACTAACTCGATTTCTTTTTCTTTGGTTATATTCTTAAATAAAAGCACACTTGTTTTGTTATACTTGTACCTTTTGTGAAAGTGCTTATTAAATATTTGGACTTCAGTCTTCACACATTATACACTTCATGTCAAAATTTTGTTGTTAGTACTAAAACATGAAAAAAGTTTGTCTTTTAGGTATGTGTTCAAGATTTCTGCCATTTCCTGTCACCCTACACTTATACAGATCTTTGTAGATACAGAACACACATGAAATGCATGTGTTCCAAATAATGATATATTATTTACCCACTACAGCTCCAGATACCTCTCTACCAGATAAACAAGGCTTGAGCTGGGAGAGCTTTTTGCCCTTTCTGTGGCGGTGGGGGGTATGCTGCTTGCTATTTGTAGTAATCAACACATTTACAAAACAAAAGATGTTGAATGGAGAAGTGCAATGGGATTTAGGGTGGGATTACAAGTTTTTTTGTAGGCTACAGGAATTCTAGTGTTAAAAAAATATTTTTTCCTTACCTCATCCCTCAAGTAAGACCTCTTTGGTTTTTCTTCAATTACCTTTTGGAAAAGAAAAAAAAACATTTATTTGATCTATTTATTGATTTTATGAGCATACAAATTTCCATTATAAACCCAGAGGGAACTATTGCCAAATGATTTACCGACTGTTAGCAAGACTGGAAACATCCTTAACAGTGGCGGCTGCTAGCTTTTGAAACAGGGGAAGCTCATATTAGGCCTTCATCATAAAATTCATTATGTTATTTGTACGTAAATTCTGCCCTCTGTTCCTTTTGCAGAAAATGGTCTGTGACCCTGTCGTACCAATTGGCCGTCTTTTCCGGGGACTTAACCAGTTTCTTCTTGATGGCCAGGAGAGCAAGGTTGCTCAAACGATTTTGGCCCATCGTGTTGCGGGTGTATGACTTGACCCGTTTTAAACAGGAGAAGCTCCTCTCTACACCTGCTGATGTAGCGCCAATTGTTGCCACTAATGACAACAGCTTGTATAGCTGAGGCATTGCACTATCCAACTCCATGTCTTTAAAAAAACACCAAGAAATCAGACAGCTTACCCCTGCTCCCCTGTAAGTAATGATCTGAATATAGTACTTGAAGTTCAGATCTCAGTCTCCCTGAGTCAAAGAAATGGCCATAACTTTTCAGCACACTTTCAAATGCCTCCTCTGGAAACACTTGTCTCATTTCATCAAATTTCCCTGGATTGACTAATTCTAAGAAGCTCATGCTTTCCAAATTTGAAAAACGCTGAGAAATCTGCTCGATGAGATTGTCTAGGATGGCCATGTACAAATTTCTGTAGCGGTCCTGGGGATCCTGTAATTGTGACAGACGGCACTTTCTAGTAGGTTCATCTCGAGGATCTGATGTGAGATTTGCTGCTTTTGCATAAACTGCTTGATAAGCCTCCTCTGACCTCTTCTCCTTGACAAAAGCAAGGAGACACCCAATTCTTTTTTTGCAGTAAAAACATCCATAGCCCTTTGCTGGACAATATCAAAGACAACATCTGTCTCAGAGAATATTTGTTCATATGTGTACAACATGAACACAAACTCAAAATCCTCCAGTTTCATTATGAAACCTTTGGCAGCATCTAATGTGTCATCATCTATGCTCTCATCCTGGGTAATCTTGTCAAAAGTCTGCAGGAGGCCGCAATCTACAATAAATACCTGATACTGAACGACCTAGTCATGAAGTTGAACGCGTTCTAGCGCACTTTTATTAAAACCAATATAAATATGACAGTGCATATATGAGCATTTATTTTCTGACATAGTAGAGGAAGCGGAGCTTCCCTTGTAGTCTTAGAACAGTCGCCGCTGATCCTTAAATAGGAAGCCGTGATATTGTAGGCAACCTGAAGCACACCCTGAATTCAGGAACACCAGGTCAGTTTTAAGATGCCAATTGACCTAACATATATATCATCAAATATGTGGAACCAACCACAGTACCTTGAGAAAACTGATGCGGACAGAGTAAGACAGGGTCAGGGAAGAAGTGATGAACTTCAGTTAATTTTCTATTTTTTCTGATGAGTTTGCAGCAGAAACATGTATAATGGACTATGAGTCCAGCAACCCTAGTTAGGAACCCTGAGCTGCATGTGCTCATAATCTCATTTATGTCATTATCCAGGGCTCACAACAAAAAAGGTGAGACTAGGTGTAGACACCAAGCAATTAATCAAAAGCTTCATCTGAGGACTTCGCTCATGCTTCACCACCATAGGTCAGTACATTATCTACAAAACTGATGCTGCTGCACCATTTATTCATCAATTTCACAATCACCTCAAAAGTGAACAAGACCATGAGGTACCTGAACTATTTTGCTTAGGGCTACTGCTCACACTATATTTACAGAGAATGAATTACTAATTTCAGGGAATAGAACATAACATCCGATGCTAATTCTCAAATGAAGTATAATACACTCAGTTGCAAACTGTACATCAGAGTATCCGAGATCCTTGTCTGAAAATACCAAGAGGATCACATCATCTGGAAAGAGCAGAGATAAAAACCTTAGGTTACCAAACAGGATACTCTCCAAGCCTTGACAATGCCTTGATAGACAAAAAGATGAGACACACACACTTGGTGGTGTATCAAACATGCAAAAAATGGAATCATACATATTACTCTAGAATTACTAAGACAAAAGAATTTCAACAAATTCTTTGCACATGACTATAAATTTGAACATGAACAGCAGCCACAGAATCTAATACTCTTATAGTGCCTTCCACAGCATATTACAAACTAATTTGGTTCTCAAGAAACACAAATCCACTTGTAAGCCCACTGTGATACTCTCTATTAAAAATAATGCATAGCTGAAATAAGCCAAGTATGGTGAAGTTAAAATAAAAAAATCCACTGTACTCTCTTTATACTGCCAACCCTATTTTATTACTCTTATCTAAAATATTTTTAAAGAAATGTTCTTACCTCTTCTTGCAGAAGAGGCTTCTTTGGTTTTTCTTCAATTGCTTCCTATTAAAATTAGAAAGAATAAAAAAGATTAAGCAAAATATGTATGTATTTATTTCAAAAATACTAATGCAAAGGTCACTTTCATAATTACTGTATAATTTATGATACAGTGTAATAACATTAAAAAATTATAGCTATACATTGGTGCCAATGTTTTTTTTTCTACTTCTCTCCTATGGGTTCACTGTGTGACTCTTCCAGTTCTGTCTGCTCTTTGCTTAGACTACTTCTATTTGGAGTAGATGTCAAACTTGATGACTGCAGTTGCTGATTTCGTTGCCCGAGGATGTCAGATTATATGACTAGTAACTGTGATTACATGTGGCAACTGTGGATGACAAATTAGATGACTCTGTGATGGCTTTCCAGTACAGTTTCACACTTCCAAAATATCGTAAGCTCAAATTGCACCGATACCGAGGGATTTTTTGTGAAAAAGAGCATCACAAAAGGTTAGTGCTGTCTTTCTCCTCCCCACCCATTTCCCAATGAGAAGTTTGCACTGTATTTTCATCTCTCTCTCTTTCTCAGGTATAATCCAAGAACATTTTGTTCATCAATATCCACTAATATTTTAGCTCAGTAAACAGTTTTAGTTTGCCATAATTGTTATAAAAGTTGTAGAAACTGTCAGACTATTGCAGAAGAATATAAAATGAGAAATGATGAATGTTAAAGACTATAATTAATACCTAACATTTTATTTAAGTGCTAATTATTATAAATCACCAGCTTAAAGCTTAGAGCTGCCAATGTTCATGGCAATCATCATACTTCCCTAAAAAACCTTAATACAGGAAAAGAGAGAACCTCGAAGTGGAATTGCGTAGCCTTCACATTGACTTTGAGTGATGTTCCTGAAGTAATACATAACTTAGTAATTTTTGTACATTAAAAGTATGGAAAGGTTTGGCTTTCTATTTTTTTACCTAATAAGCCACACTGCTGTTCTTACATAAAATAATATTTAATATATTTATTGTCTTACATAAGAAAACTTAAAATAACCACACAAAAAACTACCACTAATCACATGTTAAAATCCCAAAATACAGAATTAGGGATGGGGGAATTGGAAAAAAATCACATTGTTGTTTGACCTAAATGTTCAGTACTTAACAATTTAAGACAAAACAAATTGTGGAATTTTGAAACATTTCTCTTTTGGAGGGAGTATTCCAAGAAAAAAGGTTGAAAAACCCTAGCGTAGAAATACCACACAACATTTGATTACATATGTTTCAGTAGTTTCTTGTAGTTAAGCATTTACTTTGATTAACATGTCTACTATTATCCAAAACCGTGCAGTGTGACTATTAGAAGTAACCAACAATTCAAGACCATGTTCTACTTTGTAGTATTGAGTTTATATTAGTGGAAGGGACCCTGACCAGGTGGTATAACATTTGGGGGGCTTCAGCTTAAAAACTTTTAGAAACCCTTGTAGTAGACTATCAATCCATACTAAACTGCTGTTTTGCAGTCTAAGTAATAAACCATATAGCTAATTTCAGAATTCTGATGCCTAAGCACTTCACAACAAGCAAAGCAGCTAAGGTTTTACAGCATTAAGCCAAACCAAAGGTTTAGATTACTGAAGCAGTGCTATTTTTAAGAGCCAATTCATGTTCATGATAAATGTACTGATTCATAAAATAATTTCTGCTGCTACACAGAGTACCTGCATGAATTAATCACTCAGCTAGGAGACACTTTACATGATTGATACATTTATTCATTATCTTCAGGAAACATGATAAATTGATTTAATCATCATCCAAAAGGAAACAAGTATTATCATAATAGAAACAAAAAAATACAGAACTTTATAATAAGAGCTAACCGAAAAAGAAATTACATGACATAAAAATTAGGAAAATTCTGTATTTCAAACTGCTTTAATTGCAGGTTCCAAAAATTAAGGAAGATGAGACATGGAACAACATATAAAATAAACAGATCATCACAACTGGCTAATTATTTGCAAATATTATTAATATTTATAGATAACGCTGAAATATTTCGGGGCCAGATAATCTAACAGTGACATAAAATAAAAGTAACAATTACACACTGATTGCTGAATTGGATAAAATAAAAATGCTCTGCAACTGGTATCTCTAACCACTGTTTTATCAAATGCCCTAATTAACAGCTGTCAACAAGAGAATACAGACATATGTGTATATTTAATACAGTATTTATAATCTTAAAGAAACTTGATTCATAATTGTGATGACTTCGAATTATGTATGTAAAGATAGCAGTCTCTGGAGTATTTCTTACCCAGACAATATTTGTATGTGCAAGTACACGATCCAGGCTCTGGTTTTTGATACCCATCAGAGTTAATATTCAAACTATCATCTTATCTGATAATTTATCTACATACCACTTTAACGTTTTGTTTGTATAACTGAAGTAGAAATTTGATTATGACTTCTTTTCTTTTACACAGCTTTAGAAGGTCTATCTACAGTATATACTTTGTTTACATATTTATATTTTTTATGGCTGAAGCTGTATCAATAATAAATTATGAAAAAGCAGAATGTCTGCGGATTATCTGCAAAATGTGTTTCCTGTTATCCTCTATTACTATTAGATGAAAATTACATGATGTATACCTAGTGAAGTAAAAACCAAAAACTATTAAGGGGTATAAATCTTTTTCATCAAGCCGTATGTCTTTGATAACATATCAATATTTTGTTATTTACTTTTCACAGTTCCTTACCTCCTCTCTCATAAAAGATCTTTTTGGCTTTTCATCCATCTTCTGCAAACAAAAATATATAGGAAAAATAGGAATCATTAAAGAAACTCTGCCCTAAGCAAACACTTTCATTCTGCTTAATATTAACATTCTCAACTTTATCATTAACTTTGCACACTATGCAAATGCAAAAAATGGAAAAGAAAGAAATTCAATTTTTTTATAAAAAAAAGTGATACAACTTTCTTATTAATGAAATAATAAGTCTGATAAATTAAAGATTGACAATGAATTTCAAATTAGTGATTTTTAAGGGGAAAAATATTAGTATAGAGAGTAGGACCTGAGGTAGACACATTCTATTAAAATGAAAAGAGAAAAAAGTATATATAACTGAATTCTTTGAAGGAATCACAAATTCATTGTGAATGTCTTTGTAGCACAACAGAATCTGCAAAATGATACTGTCTAAAAACACAAACAGGAATTCAGCTAATCTCTGCAGAAAAAGAAAAATGGATAAAAATAAACCGAGAAAATTAAAAATACTGAATATAGAATATATTGATCAAAAGACAATACAGTATATGCAATAGAATACATTGACCAAAATGCACTAATCAAAAACTAACCATCTAGAAAATGCTGTCTGGCAAAATCACAACTCACTAAGACTGCCAAATAACACATTTACAGTTTCAAATACTAAAACCCACAAAGGCTTATGAGATGAACAGCTTCAAACATGACATTTTCTAATATAGCAGTTCTAAAATGCAGGAAGTCCTCCTCAAATTCTTCAACAAAAAGAAGAAACGTTTCTCTAAAATCCAATAGCCAAATCTAATAACACCCATGGATAAAAATGAGACAATTTAAGCCCAGCAGCATTTGTGAATAGGATCCTCAACACTTGTCTGGCAGGAATTCTCAGCCAGTAACAGTATCCAATATTGTCTTTCTTTCAAGTCACTATTAATTTTGCACATCCTTGCTTTAATTAGCGTTTTGATTAGGTATCAAGAGACTTTTTTGACTTATTGAGGTTAGTCTCTGTGGTATTTGAATAGCAAAAAATATATATAAATATATCTTTTTTTCAGGCAAGGAATCAGGCAAATTTTCTGTTGAACATTGACTCTATTCATAATTTTGGAGTCATCATTCTCAAACATGATATAACAGTATGCTAGAAATGCCTTTTATTAAGCAGATAACCTTATCTTGATGTCATCTACAAAAGAGGGGTGATATGTGTTACTCTAGGACATGCTTCTTACACTGCCTTTCCATTACATTTTCTCTCTGACTATCCTTCCTTATTACTTGGTAACATTAACTGCACAGAATATATGTGTTATGAATGAAAAATTTATTTAAGTAAACTTTAAACATTAAAAAGGGTTACAGACTTAAATCAAACGCTCCTTTCTTGATCTCAAGTCATACTCAAGTTTATTTATTGCTGTATTATTACACTTTACAGTTATCTTTCACAATACTATTCTTCTATCTATCTTGAATTTCAATTGCAGCATCGACATAATTGTGAATAAACTAGTGATTTATTTACTTTTTAGACATTAAATAAAAATTGAAGACATTAAAAAGTCCCCTCCATCTCCTCCAAGAGATACTCTCTTGGAGCACTTTTAGCAAAAGGTTCATTCCACCACTGCTTGCTAAGAAGCACCTCTGGGGTGTTTTCTGCTACCTACTATCAGGCAATTCAATGCTTCCACCTGATGTACTTGAGAAGTTTATTTATTGATTGTTTGATCGGTCCTCTGAGTCTGTATTCTTGTTTTTTATGATTCTGTTGCTGTATACTTTTGAATTTCCCTATGGGATTAATACAGTTTATCTAATCTAATTAAGACATTAAAAGAGGCCCTGGCAACTTTTTCCTCACACTGCTATGTCTCGTTTATTTTTTGATTTATGAAGTTATTTGATTTCATTGAGTTTAGTTTTGAAGATGGGAATCACAGCATCACATACTACAGCTTGAAAGATTCTGCGGCAAGACCTTAACCTGCTCTAGTAATATGGGGCAGGTCAAGGTCAAAAATTGGTCCTGGCAGCCAATCTGACCATGGTTACAGTTGAAACAGCTCAAGGCCAGTATTGTGTAGCACCTGCAGAATAGTACCAGCACAGCTAAAATAATTAATGTTTTACATATCTTTAAAACTGACAGTTGGCACATTATTGAAAATATTAAAAAAAACTATTTAAGTGGAGGACAATAACACATCACCATAATACAAGTTCCTCATCAAAAAACATAAAAAAGAAAAGAAAAAATCCTGAGCAAATAAAGATTTAGCAACCATATACCAGGCTAACAAAACTGGGATATCATACACACACCTGTTTACTCATGGTGTGGAGGCTGCATAGTCATGGAAGCAAGACAGCTATAACAAAAATATTTCCAAAAATGGACAGGGAAATTGAAGAATTTGACATAAATCAGTGTATCATCAAAAGAAAAACTATAAATGACTTGGTTTTAAATGTGAACTGGGAATAGTATGATCATTTAATGTTGTAATTGTGACATTTACAGTACAACCTCTTGAAAAGAACTAAAGTACTACAGGAGAAAACTGGCAGCTGTACATTAATAGCATCCATTAAGACAACACTCTTAATAGCTGTTGACAATATTTTAATTATTCAAATTTTATTTTAAACAAAATTAAAATATTTATGGCAAACATTGTGGAATGCATTAATGGGGTTCTCAAGATCCCAGTGGAAAACCTAAAGCATCAAAGGGGTTCTCAAGATCCCAGTGAAAAACCCACAGAATATACTGTAATTTCAACTGTTGTAAAACAAATACCCATTTTATGAAGTGTACATTTTACACTTTAAAATTATATCACCTGAATGACTGGAAGGAAAAAACTTTCATTTCAGTTATTCTGAGCAAATGAAGAATAAAACGTCAGGTATGAAATTCTTAACAGGAAAAAGAAAAAGTACACTGAAGGCACTAATGAAGTGTAAGGGATGTGGCACTGTCAATACAAGTGGGAAAATTAGGGGTCAACTAAAAAGAATGCAGGAAAGAAGACGTGTATGCTTATATCTTACAGGGTCTAACCATTTGACGGATAATTGTCTTAAGTTACAGGGCAATGAGAACACTTGTTAATTGAAGAGGTCTGGTTAATATATGAAAAACCATCAGGACTCCATCAGATTTTAAATCTTACCAAGTGTCTCTACAATTTCAGGAACTTCAGAGAAAAAAATAACGTAAAACAAATAGGACCTTCATCTGCTGAGTTTTTTGGATTACAGTTGGTCATAGAATGTCATTTCAATTAAAGAAATTTTAAGTCAATTCACTGTCATTAAACATGAGTTGAATGAAATGTACTCCTGAATGAAATGCATTTTTTGCTTATCCCACTGATGTGGAATCATTAACCATACAGTGACAATAGAAAATACTGTAGTAACAGTACACAGAGGCCACAATAAACATTCAACAAAAAACAGATTTCCAAACAGTCAATATGTACCTGATATACAGTATGTACCAGACAGGACAAGTTAATAATTTAACAATGCAAGTGGCTAAGATACAGGATGACCTATAGCAGCAATTGTCTAAGAATGAAGTCTATAGTGACATAGCACAAGTCGGTAGTGTAGGTTGAATAAGATATTTTGGCAGTGTAAAGCACAACGGATGTTTTTGGTCACAGACCATGTTAAGCAGACATGTTTATTTTACAAGCTTAAGAGATAACTTTGACATTTTTCAAGTCAAAACTTCTTTTTAGTAATGGCATATATTAATTTGCCTCATGAAAGTATGCTCTAAAGTGAAGCAGCTTTTGCTAATTTTGCAAAATACCTAGCCTGCTTTTGCAAATTAAAATGGTAGTGAATGATACAGGGTTCAAACATAAAACCAAGAAGTTTAAAATTGCTGAACAGATCCATTTTTCAAGCCAAGAGTATATCAACTATTGATCCTTTTGTTGAGATTTCACACATATTGCAAAACAGCACATCTATATCATTTTAGGAAGGGAAAAAAACAAAAAGCAAGAAATATGTGTGGCATTCAGTAAATTTAAAAGGAGATCAGCTGTGTGGTTCACCTCACTACTTGTCTTCCACTATGGAACCTTTTCAGCCCCAGGAGCATGGTTTCCTCTAGTGTATACTTTTCCTCTCAAAAATACACATCCAAGTGCTGTTACTAACATTATGAACTGTTGATACCAATGTGTAAATTGCTGTCTCTATTCAACTAAACAATCACTGAAAAATGTCACATGATCACTTACAGCCTTTATGCTTCCATACATAACAAGGCTGTATACCTGGTAAAAGGGGACAGGCATAATTTACTTCACAGCACATGAAAGACTAAATTTTTTTTTGGAAAATTGGCACTTATTACTGACACATTTTCAGTTAAAACAGGTAATCTTCCACAGCAAAATACACTGACTGATGCCAATACATCAGTAAATACACATGGGGAATGTGCAAACTCCATGCATTCCAAAGTGCAGTGAGGCAGGAATGACAGCTATGTGCTACCACTCTGCCTATGTTAAAACATCTAAAAATTACTAAGCTTTAACTTGACTAAAACTAAATGTATGACTATAACATCTTCAGATCTTGTTACTTGATTGCATGCTACATGTGTACTCCACCTCTCTGTCACTAGACTACTGAATCAAATGTGAACAATTTTTAATGCAAAATACAATAATTTTATTTCTGAATGGCATAAATAAATAAGCTTTGAATGATTCAGTATGTGCTCCAGAATTAGGGGTATGCCCAGGGTAAATGTCAAGACTTTACCCAGACTGCCACTGCAAGCAGATGAGCAAACAGGAAACATATCCTTACCTCAAGAGAATGGTACCAAGAATCTTATATAAAATGTGTTATGTCGAGTTTCTGTTGATATAGTCATGCCACAGAAATAGGGATGGTTTACCTAAATTGAAACCTTTGCTGCTTCAAAGGTGACTATTATATTATACAGTACATGTCTATAAATATAAAATCCTAAGCCTAAAAGTGCAACGATTTTATGTGACTTTTTTGTCATGCTTTAAATCGGGCTTATTTTAAAACCTACATATATATGTTTAGTATCATTCTTTTTAGAATTTATCAAACTTTAATGTGATGTTGTTAGATTTTTAGATTCTTATTATGTTTTTAAATTATAAACTAAAAAATATCAAGAGATTTTGTGCCAAGAGATTTAACCACGCCCGGGGCCAGAAATAAAAGAGTAGATGACAAAATAGAACGTCGTAGAGACAAGGCAGTGAGAAAAAAGGACAGCTGCTGTACAGGCTTTTAAATGTTAGAAGTGTCGCGAGAGAAGCGGATCACGCAGCACTGCAGCAGCACAGACTTAACGTGGCTGGTGCGTAGCACAGGCCAGGGGAGGGGGTTGACGAGCGAAGCGAGCTGGGGGTGAACCCCCTAGTATTATATACATTTATAAAATATTTCTCCACTTTAGAACAGTTTCATGTGGCAAATTAATATACACTAAGATTGTCAAGAAATTACTTGAAAAATAAACATATCCTTTAATAGAATAGGTCTAAAATTGGTAAATCACTGGAAACTTTGAAATCATTTGCTAGACAATGTGGGGACAAACAGTCTGTTGTTTGGGTACTATATGTTGGGCAATGGAGATTGCTTTCCTCAGTCACCTTTTGACTTGTACATGCCCTAGTAATTAACTAAACCATTTTCCCAATATGCTTGCTATAAGGACTTTTGGTCCAACATAGTGCAGATGCCATGCCATAATGTGATTTAGCTATTCAGTATACAATACCTTCCAAGCAGTGGATGGTACAGAATACCTGGTAGCCTTGCATAACTAATAAAGAAACACTGAAATAAATATAGAAAGAAGAGGTTAGGATTAAGCAAAGATATATACAAGAAAGAAGAATATCAAATCATTATTTCTAGAATGTGAAAAACATATCAGTTATATTTCACAATGCTTAAGATGTTTGATAAGTGACTTCACCAGTAAAATAAAATTTCAAGTTAAGAAAAATGGGATAACAAGAGAATAGATAGCTGTAATGAAATCTGTGTGAAACAAAACATTTAATGAGGAGTAATTCACATGCTTCATGAATATGGTGGAAGCTTTTGACAGTGGAAAAAAGGTCATATAAGATTTTATGAAAAAAAAAAAGAATCATGAACATTTGGGAGACCAAATTTCATTTACACACTATAAATAAATTTCAAACTCAAATCTTCAACAAGTTACTCTTCAGGCCATTTCAAGGCTATACCACCTCTCAAAAATAAATGTCTATCCTATCTTATTTGTTCACTAAATCTCTCTTTGATACCCCTTAATAAACCCCATTTGATCTTATAGGATTAGTTATATGACAGTCAAATGTTATATTCCAAAACCTGAATCCAGTACAATTTGTTACCTAATGGTCAAACCAGTAACTACTATAACCCATAATACAATGTCAATTTATAAAGTCAAGTAACTGGTAAAAAATTCTTCAATATGTTACACTTTGGTCATATCATTTTGATGTTATTGCAGATTGCAGAGAAAAAACAACTATATATTAGATGCAACTCACAGCACACCTGCATTTTGCTGAGAAATGGCTTAATAAGGGAACATAAACAGCTTCTTGCTAACAAACTGATTGAATGCTTCATTCAGCTCCCCTTGGTAATTATGTTACATTCTTAATTTGAGCTTAAGACTATCATCTTAACTATGTTTACCTTATCATTTTGGCTTCATAAAAAACTAAACAGTAATGGTAACATGCCATAATATACATTATCATTACAAACAGCCCCATGTGAAGATATTTTCAAATCCCATGACCAACCTCCTCTCTAAGACGGAAATGCTTCTGATTTTCTTCAATTTCTTCCTTCACCTCTTCTATGATTTTTTCCTGGGGTTCCTCTTCAACCTGTTCTTCTTCTTCTGCTTCTTCTTCCTCCTCCTGAACTGGTTCTTCAACTTTCTCCTCTTCCCTTTTCTCTTCTTCCTTCTCTCTCCAGTCATTATATTGGTATGTCTTTATCTCTGTTTTCTCCTCGACATCTTCCTCTCCATAGCGGCCTCTTCTCACCTCTACTTTCTCTTCTGTAGTTGTCACTTTATGATCACTAATGGTGGGATCAAACTCCCTTTGCCTCTCCATGGCTTCCTGCAGCCTTTTTTGACGTCTTTCTTCTCGTCTGGCCAGTTTTTCTAGTAGAGCTGTGTCTTCCTCTGTTGTTTCCGTTGTTTCTTTGGCGTTTTTAGGTTCATCTTCAGTCAGACTAAAATAATTCAGAAATCAAGTAAGAATACATACTTTGCTTATGTCAAAATTAAACTTTTTGCAGAAAATCATATGTGCATTCCTTTACATGAAAGTCAGTAAAATACATTATTTGTTCTCATTTCTAATATTCAATATTTAGATAATTTATTTGTGCTCCAGGTCTACAAATGTGCAATTATGCAATCTTATAACTATAAATATCTTGAATCTCACTCCCATTTCCTTAATAGAAAATCTCAAAGCAACCTTAATATCAACAAAACCAAAATTATGTTTGCAAGTATGAATTTAACTACAGGTTAACTCATTAGTTCTTCTTTCATATTTACAAGTAGTGTACTGTAACCCTTCTACATGTAACAGCAAGAAAAATAGTTAGGGATATTAAATTAAGGCCGAAAATTATTTTGGGCTTCATTGTTCAATTTTCTTTATATCTTGCAAGATTTTAGGACTAGTTACCTATTGACTGTTGAACTGCAAGAGTGGCCATTTTATTTGCTATAACCAAAAATAATATTAAATTCTCTTTAGCCTTTATAATTACAGGATATTTATCATAAATACTTGAGGCATAAGCAAAGAAGGTTTCAGATTATTTGCTGTACAGATGAAAGCTCTAGTAGAATTACAGAAAAATGGTCGATAGATAAAAAATAGCTTTGATGTGTATTTTCAGTGTGCAGATGCCAATTCATTCTTGCACTAAATGCAAGCTACTTATATATTTAAAAACAGTAAGCACAATTCTCTGTAATGTGGTAAAACACATTCAGTTTTGTACATCCATCCACTCAGCTATTCCCTCATCCAACAGCAAACGTCAGCACATTGTAGTTACTAACTACTCAGCTACTTTGGTACTCTAAATTTCTTATATTTTTACAATTTACATTTTAATTCAATACTGAATTCCCATCTTATCTTTTTCCTTACAATTTTTGGCTAATGCCCAAAAATGACTCTTTTCCTGTTCACTGATTCTGGTTCTGATTGGTTGACTTTTTGCCACATGACAAGATATTTTTATCCTGCACCAGGTCTGTCTCACCAAAACATGAAGGTAAATGGCCAACAGTGGATGAAGGCCTAATACGGGAGGATATCATCTGTTGTAGGCCAAGCAGATGCCACCTTTGAAGTCTAGATATCATAATACTTGTTTATCTGTTTTCCAAATTATTAAATACAGTAAACTGAACACACATGCCAAAGATATCTAAAAATATTATTTTTGAGTGTGCAAAATTATCTGACAGGAAATAAACCAAAATATGAAACACATTTATCGTACAAGAGGCAGCCAACCAAACTCTTACCTACTTTAATAAAAGGATAAATGTCTGTGTGTCTGATTGTGTCCATCCAGTTGCTTTGTCGCCGTCTTTCCAAAACATGGCACATCACAAACATTTTTAGTAATAAAATGCATTGCTTTTGTCAGCACTACCAAATAAATAAGCCATTCGTGCACCATGCTTAAAACCTTGGAAACAAATACTAATATATAGCCCATAGAAATCAAACAATGAAACTTTAGTAAAACTATTTTTAAATTTACTACTTAATTGTATTTTAGTGACTTTCAACTGTAGGAATTCTGAAACATTATCCAAATTAACAGCACAAAGAGATGAAAAAGTTGCAAAATCTGTTTTACAGCACCTAAAGTTCTGACAGCAACTTAAAAATTCATCATAGGCTGCAGGTCTGGTGAAGTCCTCATGTCTGTTTGAACAACTGACTCAGATTTTTGTAAAGTTAGAAGAATGGAAAACACTTAAATTAACAGCACTATACCAAACCTGAAATGATCTCACCTTGAAATCTGTACCTATCCTTCACTTCGTAATTGGAGATGAAAAACACGCAAATTACCCAAAAGATGAGTGTAATGCCATTGCCAAAACATGGCACATCACAAACATTTTTAGTAATAAAATGCATTGCTTTTGTCATTCCAATAGACAGTGCATAACAAACATTAATGTTGCTTTTGCAAATCCCATACCAAATGGCATATAATAGAGACATAGTCATTGCATGGTGCACTGCAAACATAAACGCTAACGTCTACGTTGATTACTTGGATTTCAACCTGTCTGAGACATGTAGCACAGAAAGTCATATTACATAACAGTAAAACACAACAGAAAGGAGAGAAAAACAGCTACTGTGTACTGGTATTCAGACTGTGTTTACAGTCCCCACACTGGTGATCTTGTGTCGCTCATTTTGAGTAAGATTTGATGATTCATTTTGTCAAACTGTCTAGCTCATGTATCCAAATTTGATTAAACTTTGAAAATCAGGATTTTAAAGTCAGCTGAGAACTTTTATCTGCAATAATACTTGGTAGCTTATTCCAGATGTCTATGATTATATGACTGATAAAACACTTTCTAACTTTTTGTTGGACTCTAAAACTATTGCAATCAGCCCCAGGAAAACTTGGGGTCCAGTTAATATTTTACCATTGCTGATATACTAAATAAAAAAATAATTATTTCACCTACTTCAAATCCCAAATGTGAAATGCAGTGGCCCCATCCCCTGCCATAATTCTACCCTGTAGCAGCAGACTAGCAAAGCAAAACATACTGTAAGTCATAGATGTGGCACCAGTTCATCATAAAGCACATTCATACTAGGCTTTTTCATTATTGCTAGTCAAACTTGCAACATAATCTTGAATTATGAAAGTAAAATCACTTAGCCACTTATACCATTTCTATAACTTTCCAATAAAAAAACTTTATTAAGCCCTATATAGCCATTTTGACTTTAGAACGTAACCTTATAGTTTCCTGCTGCTGCATATCTAAAGAATGTACTGTCAAACAACCTGTCATATTAAAACAACTTATGTTACTTTTCCACTGAAAATTGTACCTTGTCTATTAATGATTTTGTGTTTGCTTTAAAATTACTTGAATATCGTGATAATTACTTTAAATAGAAAGTGTAAAAAGTTCTGCAGTTTTGCAAGTCTAAGGTATTGCTTGTCCATGTTTATGTTGATAGAAAATAAGTACTGGTTAAAATTAAATATATAATACAGTACTGCTACTAAAATGTAAAAATGGTTTAAAAACTGTTTCTAACTTATGCAAGAATGCTGTTATTTTGGCAAAATTATTTTAGTTTTATGGATTTCGAATAATTGCAAAGATCTTTACAAGATTAGTAAAAGAAATTACTGAAGTGCAGAAAAGAGGAGGAGATGGAAGTCAAATCAAGAATGTTCTGAGTTACTGCCGACATTTCAGGCAATGCAAGAAGAACCGCATGGAAGAGCTAAACTGTAAGTACCAGGTTATATGGTGTACACTAGCACAATTTTTTTATTTTGATTATGACACTATTTAAATAATGTTTAAAGATTTAAATTAATTATAGTCTACTCTCATCCTGTCATGTTTTCTCTGTTTTACAGACAGTGACTGAGAACTAATTTGCTTTCTTATCGAGGTCAATCAGCGATGAGGAGAGAGAAAACTCCCCAATAGGAAGGCTATAGTAACAGTCATACCTGAATGAAGTCTGAAGGAACTACTGACAATAACATGGTGGACCGTAGTCCTGGGTGAAAGTGCAATGTAACTGTGAAATTTATACATCCAAATATTGGTTAGTGTAACAATAGGCAACCTAAATTAATGAAGGAGAATTAAAATTATACTGTGGGCCCACATTAAAAAAAAACTTTCCCATTAGAAAAGGGATTTATGTTTTAAGGACACGTATCCCCAAAATCCTTTTCACCATAAAACAATCATTCACAACACTGTGTATATCCCTTCTATA
Organism: Polypterus bichir lapradei; assembly: GCA_026402145.1. NCBI lineage: Eukaryota > Metazoa > Chordata > Cladistia > Polypteriformes > Polypteridae > Polypterus > Polypterus bichir. The sequence goes on along the minus strand of JANRMT010062796.1, from coordinate 4,903,277 downwards.
TTGTTACAGAAAATATGTACAGTGATCCCTCGCTATATCACGCTTCGACTTTCGCGGCTTCACTCTATCGCGATTTTTTCTCATACACACTTACGTCACTACGCATGCGCTTTCTGAGAACTTTTATCTAAGCCCCACGATGGCTCCTAAATGTGCTGCTTTTTCTAAGGACTGACAATAAAACTAAGCACTGGAGGAAGATGCTTACTATCCAGGAGAAGGTGAAACTCTTGGATATGACCAAAGATGGCACTACCCTACAAAAGCCTCCTCACACAAATGAAAAGACAGCGCCAGCAGCTGTCTATCAAGATGTTCTTCAGCCGTGCACCCAGACACCCACTGCCTACTCCTAGTACTCCTTCAGCGGAAGAAGACAACAACGCACCTGCTGAAGATACTGCACCACCTGAAGACTCTCCTACTGAGGTCGTGCCTTCATAGGTTAGTGGTTGTGTGTAAGAACTCTGTGTGTGTGTAATTAAATGTACAGTACAATAATCTACTATATAAAAGCAGTCGGGATTGTCCTTCCGTCCCGTGAGTGCAAAGCGTAGCGGTATTCCGCTTATCACAGACTTACTACTTGCGGCACGAAGCGACGCGATGTGAGCAGAGTTCTGGTGCTCCCATCGTTCCCTTGCTTTTGTGCGCGATGCGCTGGAAAAATAGATAAAATTATGTCTCTGGAAATAATTAATGTTGATGGAGTACAAATGCCTCACCGCGTAGTAAATATCAGGGGAGATGGTGCTTGCTTATTCTCATCTATAGCTTATTTAGTGCATGAAACTCCGTCTTTAGCGGTACAGATTCAGGCTGACATTGTACGACTTTGGACAGGCACTCGAGGGGATAAAAAACTTAGGTTTTTGGGAGATGTTATGAATGGGCACTTTTATGTTCTCCTTCCCTACACTTACATGCCGGATGTACACATGGAGCGCACACAAATTGAGGATAAAAGTCGGTCGCCTTAAAAGGCAGGTGAGCCTAATAATAACATGATATTTGTAACGTCTAATATGTCTTATTTTCTCTTATTTTGTCTAATGTATTGGGTAATACGAGTGTAATGGTGACTAAAGGGAGTTATTTCATGTCTAGAGGGCTCTAATAATGTTAAAAAACGTATTTAGAAGGTCGTAAACAGGTTTTCTATACTCTAACTGCGAAAATATTCTATTTATGAATAAAGAATCCTACTTCGCGAAAATTCATTTATCACGGTAGAGTCTGGAACGGATTAACCGTGATAAATGAGGGTTCACTGTATTCATATCTAACGTAAAATCTGATATTTTATTGTTACACTTCCTTCTGCAGTGTACTGTGGAGGCACACTCTTTATTAACCTTAACTTTGTTATTTTTTCAGTTAAAGACAGTGTTTAGGTAAGGCCATGATGTTATTTACCTTTATCTATGGTCAGTGTCAGTGATGTTAGGTGTTTTTTGGTAAGATTTATCTGTGGAATAAGTCCAAATCATTTATTCTAGATAATACATGGCATTGCAAATAAATACCTGTTCTGATTATTGACCTCAGCCTTGTCTGTGTTCAGGATGGTTGGCTCATCATCATCTTTGTTGCGTAATCTTTCCTGACGAGCTCTGCGGCGTCTTTCGCGAGCTGCTTCTTCTTCATCATCGTCATTTCTCTGGTAAGCCAATCTATGTCAGAAACAAAAAAGAATCCAGTTAATATTGCAGTTACCTCATTTACTCTTTGTGACTGGTTCTATGCTGAAAGTTTATAAAGAAAGGAAACAATGTAATGAATAGAAACAGAGAGACATGCTTTGTGGCATGTAAAAGGATATTGACTCCCAAGCGTTCTACCTTAGGCTTGTTGGGGAGGCAAGGTGGCCAGGGGTGGGAAAGTTTCAGCAAAGGAAGACAGAAACAGCAAGTCATACTCATCTTATTTAATGCACTGCCATTACGACACATTACTGCTTTTGGGGCAAAAATTACAAGGAGTCAAACAAACTTCACAGAAAATAACAAAATTACAAATTTTAATTTGCCTCGCAGTAAGGAGACCCGAGTTTGCTTCCCGGGACCTCCCTGCGTGGGGTTTGCATGTTCTTCCCGTGCCTGCGTGGGTTTCCTCCGGGTACTCCGGTTTCCTCCCACAGTCCAAAGACATGCTGGTTTAGGTGCACTGGCGATTCTAAATTGTCCCTAGTGTGTGCTTGGTGTGTGTGTGCCCTGCAGTGGGCTGGTGCCCTGCCCAGGGTTTGTTTTATTGTGGCTGCATATTTCTGCACAAGTGAGACTAGCAACAATTAGTTTTTACAGTTCTTACTGTAAGGTATAATGACAATAAATTCATTTGAAATTGATTAATTTAGGTAAAAACTCAATGGATACTCCAAAGGAAAGACTAATTAAGAGAAGGATTGGTAAGGGGTGGTTTGGGCTCTTTTGTGGTAGAGTGGGAAAGTGGGAAAACCATTTTGTTAGACAGCAAAGGGTGAGGCTTTAAAACACATAAAATCAAAATGGTTTAGGAATTAAACAAGTTAAATATATGTGAGGTTTTCATTTCCTATGAAACTGGGTGTAACTATTTATGTTCAGAAGCAATGCTTTCAAAATATTTTAAGCTTTGAAATGCTATTTTTAAAGAGTGATCATTTAGCATAGTATAAACATCTGGTAACATAAACTTTTATAACAGCTTGCCTTTTATTTTAATTAATATATATATATAATTTATTGGCACATTGAGCAGAGCTGCAAACCATTTCTCTATGCTAAACAGAAGTATACCAGACAAAGGAACAAATAATTGACCTCCTGTAGGAAAAAAAAGAAAAACCTATTTTTTTTTTTACATTTTTACAAGTTTTTACATTTTATATAAAACTACACTTCTAGTTTATGCAATGAATGATCTTTAACTAATCTCTCTATTATAAAAAAAAAAAATAATAATAATGGCACAATGGCATCCCAGATTGGACTCTCTGTCTGGTTCAAGGCAGGGACCCCAAAAAAATAATTTTGTGGGCAGTCCAGAACAGCAGGTAAGCCCACACACGCGTCGCAGGAGCTGTGCACGCACAACCCCGCGAGAGCGATTCACCTCCACCGGGTCCACAAAAGGGCCATATCCCCTTGGTGCGGGGAAATAACAATGGACATTGCCGGACTGCAGCGGGCTCCAGCTGGCACGCTGTCGCTGCGGACGTCCGGGACACCATCGTAGCAAAAAAGGCCGTGCCGAGGCAGGTGCCTCAGAGAGACGGGACCCGGGAGGTGAGTGCCCTGCCAAACGACGGTCGGCCCTGTGGGGTCGGACTTACGTTTTGTCTTGCAGGCAGGGGCTGCCCGGATCCGTGTCAGTGGCAACCGCATGCCGATCCGCGGGCATTTGTCGACGCAGAGGCGGCAGCTTCAGGAGCTGCTGAGAAGGAGACGCTGCAACTAAAAGAGCCAGCATGCCACCGCACCGGGAGGAAAAGAGCCAAAATGGCTGCGGACCAGAAATCCCTCCCGTGACAGGCACGGGATTGGACGTTGTGTCTTGTATGCCCGCCGATGATTGGAAAGAGGCGGGACCAAGGAATGTCCGTCTTGTGCTGAGGAAGGACCCGATTGGGCCTGGGGAAAGGCCCCTCAGAGGGCTGTCGACGAATGTGCCTGAGTGTCAGGTAAGGCAACTGTCGCCTGACCCTTTGTGCTTGCCGGCGGCTCTGCGTGAGCTGGAGGAGTGCCTCCAGCCTGCAGAGTCGCTATTATAAGTGATACGCGTCCTCCGTAGAGGATTAAAGGAGCTGGAGGTGAAGGCAGTCGCGTCCGTGATGACGCTGCGACAGTGGGCGGATCGGCGCAACGCTGGAGTCTTCAGCCGGATGGACGCGGCGGGGAAGGTAAGTGAAGCCATCCCCGTAAAGAATAAAGGAGAGCCCACCGAAAAGAACCGTGAACCAAGTGTATGGAAACAAGTAGGGGGTTCTCCAACAGTGTACGCGCCGCTCAGTGCTGTGCGCATCACGAGGGGAGAGACAGCGAGGAGGCTGGCAGGACGCGGGCTGATGAGTGCCCCAGATCCTAGCGCCCTCTGACCCGCGCCAGCTACAGCCTTGCGTCGTTTTACAGGGACGCAGACAGATCAGGGGCTGCGCTTTTGCCAGGGACAGACCCAGACCGTCACGGCGTCCCAGAGTAAAAGTAGAAACCGAGGGAGGAATGCCGGTTACTTCGATAAGGGAGTACGTGAGGCAGGCCGCTCACGTCCAGTGCATGGTCACCCTCTGCAGAGACAGAAGGGGTGCCCCGGAGTCGGCTGAGGGGCATGGAACCCATGGAGGGGGTGCCGAAGAGGTAAGTTGCGGGGTGCCGATTGGAGGGGAGAGCGCTGCCTGTGCGGGACACGGAAGGACGCCCGGTGGTGGTGTCCAGGCAGCGGCTCTGTTTTTCTGTGTGTTGCAGGAACGGACCCCGGACACGCAGTAGGACCCGCTTCGTTGGGGTTCTGCCCTCGAGGGACATGCCGCTCCGCCCGATGGGTCTTCGCTGGCGATGGGGCACTGTCAGAGACGGCTGGGAAAGCGACCTGGCCGGAACGCCCAGGAGGACCAGAGGAGGGATTGCGCCTTCCCCAGACCATGTGGGGACAACCGCCCTGGTTGCTTTGGGGACCACGGGTAGGGAGCCTGGAAGCTCAACCCTGTAGGGGCCCGTGGTCACCGCCAAGGGGCGCCCCGCTGCCTTCGGAGCCCTGGACCTCAGCACATCTGCCACACCCGGAAGTGCTGGGGGGAAGAAGACTGGAGAAACCCCGAGTGCTTCCAGGTGCACAGCCGGCACTTCCGCCACACAGGGGAGTGTCCGCGGAGGAGTGCCGGGAAGCACCCGGAGCCCATCTGGGCTTGCATAAAAGGGGCCGCCTCCCTCCAATCGATGGCTGGAGTCGGGTGGAAGAGGGACGAAGTCTTGGAGGAGAGGAGTGGAGGCAGACCAGAGAGAAAGGCATTGGACTGTGAGGCCTGGACTAAAGAGGTGATTGGTGCTGCGGCACTGGGTTGTGCTCACTTTCTTGTATATGAATAGTAAAAATAACAGTGTGTGTGGTGAAACCAGCATGTCTACCTGTCTGCATCCGGGCTGTACCCCACAAGGTACAGATTTCAAGGGAGATCATTTCAGGTTTGGTATAGTGCTGTTAATTTAAGTGTTTTCCATTCTTCTAACTTTACAAAAATCTGAGTCAGTTGTTCAAACAGAAGTGAGGACTTCACCAAACCTGCAGCCTATGATGAATTTTTAAGTTGTTATCAAAACTTTAGGTGCTGTAAGACAGATTTTGCAACTTTTTCATCTCTTTGTGCAGTTAATTTGGATACAGTTTCATTGTTTGATTTCTACGGGTTGTATATTAGTATTTGTTTCCAAGGTTTTAAGCATGGTGCCCAAATGGCTTATTTATTTGGTAGTGCTGACAAAAGGAATGTATTTTATTACTAAAAAAGTTTGTGATGTACCATGCTTTGGAAAGATGGCGATATAGCAACTGGATGGACACATTCTGACACACAGATATTTATCCTTTTATTAAAGTAGATACGAGTTTGGTTGGCTACCTCTTGTACCTTAAATGTGTTTCATTATTTGGTAGTACAGTTTGGAGCAGGTCTTCTCACAAACAACAATTACTGCAAGTAATGTGTACTAAAAGATACACATTTTTGCAGTGAAGTAATTGCTACAAAATTCGTAATTATACTTTTTATTAACAGATTGTGCAGAAGCAAGCAATTTTTTTGTTTATGGTCAAAACAATGTCATAGGCAAATTCATTTTGCTTTAAAATTACTCTCTTATTGGTATTTGAGCATTGCTCTTAATGGCTTTTAATAAAAAAAAGTTTTATAATTAGACAATTTATTAGTGCAACTGCTTTTAAAGATAATATTTGCCATTAATACAAGCTAGATTCTGTTTGGGTTAAAAGACATACTTCAGATCTATACAGACCAGGTTTTGAGTCATTATTGACAATTCAGCTGCGGGATCCATTGCCCCTGGTTTAGGGCATGTGTTGTTGTAGCATTGAGCATGACATAATACCTTGCTATTAATTGAATGTTTTCATCCTTATTTAGTTGTGCTTATTTATTTATTTTTTCAGCTGGATGATATATTAAATGCAGGTTTTTCAATCTTCCAGAAGTATTACATATTACATAACGTAACATACAATCAGAATTAAAAATCATGAAATACAACTTATTTACAACTTTCAAAAATCTTTGACATAGCTCCACAGAAAAGGTTATTGCTGAAATTAGAAGCCACTGATGTAAACTTTAAATAATGTAACTGGTTAGAGACCTAGTTACTAAGCAGAAAATAACGAGTATAGATAACAAGAGGAGGCCCCTCATTTGTTGAGAACATCAGTGGCATCCTTCAGGTATCTGTATTAGCATTGTTTGTTTATTATACATTACTCAAAAAATTAAAGGAACACTTTGAAAACACATCAGATCTCAATGGGTAACTGTACTGATATGGAGTGAGTAATGTGTTAGGAATGAAAGGATGCCACATCATTTGATGGAAACGAAAATTACCAACCTACAGAGGGCTGAATTCAAAGAAATCCTGAAAATCCAAGTGAAAAAATAATGCAGCGGGCTAGTCCATTTTGCTAAAATTTCATTGCAGCAACTCAAAATTGTACTCAGTAGTTTGTATGGCCCCCATGTGTTTGTATGCATGCCTGACAACGTCAGGGAATGCTCCTAATGAGACAACATCCTGGGGGATCTTCTCCCATATCTGGTCCAGGGCATCACTGAGCTGATCTGATAATGGGTCCAAGGATTTCATCTCGATACCTAATGGCAGCCAAGGTGCCGTTGTCTAGATGTAGAGGTCTATGCATCCCTCCATGGATATGCCTCCCCAGACCATCACTGGCCCACCACTAACCCGGTCATTCTGAATGATGTTACAGGCAGCATAACATTATCCACAGCTTCTCCAGACCCTTTCATATCTGTCACATGCTCAGGGTGAACTTGCTCTCATCTGTGAAAAGTACAGTGCCAGTGGTGGACCTGCCAATTCTGGTATTCTATGGCAAATGCCAATCGAGCTCCATGGTGCCCGGCAGTGAGCACAAGGCCCACTAGAGGACATTGGGCACTTAGGCCACCATCATTAAGTCTGTTTCTGATTGTTTGGTCAGAGACATTCATACCAGTGGCCTGCTGGAGGTCATTTTCTAGGGCTCTGGCAGTGCTCATTCTGTTCCTCCTTGTCCAAAGAAGCAGATACCGGGTCCTGCTGATGGTTTAAGGACATTCTACAGTCCTGTCCAGTACTCCCAGAGTAGCTGCCTGTCTCCTGGAATCTCCTGACCATAGCCAAATGCAAAAAAAAAGATGAGAGGAAAATGTCAGTGGCCTCCACCTGTTTAACCATTCCTGTTTTGGGGGTCATCTCATTGTTGCCCCTCTAGTGCACCTGTTGTTAATGTCATTAACATCAAAGCAGCTGAAACTGATTAACAACTCACTCTACTACTTAACTGACCAGATCAATATCCCAGAGGTTTCACTGACTTGATGCTATACTCTGATTAAAAAGTGTTCCTTTAATTTTTTGAGCAGTATATTATTGACTCAGATTTAGATATTTTGTCTTCACCTCAGTATTTCCAAGAGATTTAATCCATGGAACATTAATGGTGGTCTTGTCTTAGTGAGCAGTGCCTTGTACTTCACTGTAGCTTGGGGACTCCTAATTAAATACTCAAAACACCTCAACTGTCTTGTAGTTCCAGACATATATATTATTCTGTATGTATGGAGACCAAACTGATTGAATTTGGCTTACATGTCACTTGGAACAATTTTATGGTTCAATGTAGTGCTGGGCGGTATACTGGTTCATACCAAAAACAGTTTTTTATTTTTGCTATGATATGGATTTTTCTTATACTACAACACGTGGTGCAGTGGGAAACTGTTTAAGAGGGACCTTTTCACTGCTACACCGCTAAACACACATGCAACGGAGTGCATGCATTAGTGGAGGTATTGCGCGGTGAAAACGGACAGAGAACATTCCGAAACTAAAGCTGTAGCAGACGATAAAGTTGAACATGATGACACAGAAGAACTTTTGCTGGAAAAAGGAATCACGTCTGTTGTCTGGAGATACTTTGGATTTAAATGGTCGGATGTGGACCATTATGTTCAAATGTGTGAATACTGTTTCTATACTACCGGATAATACAGCAAGCCAAGTTGTACTTGTTTTATTTTTTTCAATAATGTGTAATGTACCTGGGTACTGTGTAATAGTGTGACGTCATGTTGACTTTATTCTTGACATTTCTACTTTATTGTCGACGTTTGTCAAGATTAAAGTCGACATGTTGACTTTATTCTCGTAATTTATTAAAGTAGAACATTGTAAACTAAACGTCATCTTAAAATGAATATTTAATTTACTAGATTTTCTCAAACCCCGTCGTAAGTTATAAACAGCGAGAATAAAGTGGAAATGTCGACTTTAATCTCAACATAAGCGTCGAGATTAAAGTGGAAATGTCGAGAATAAAGTCAACATGTCGACTTTGTTCTTGACATATAGGTTTTTTTTTTCCCCTTTGTCCGTATTTTTTTTTCTTCACTGTAGTCCTAATACGATTCTGTAGGACTATACCTCAAATAGCATTATAAATGCAAGTTGCAGTTTTATTTATGTATATAGCTTAGCTTGAAGCAAGGTCCATATTAATGAAATTTGCCTTAATGATGGTTCAGTTGGTAAAGATGTCATCACCAAGTTGCACTGGTTTTGTTTTATTTTTATTTGGTGAATACTGTGTAATGCACCTGGGCTTGAAGTCTTGAAGTAATAGTATTATTACTGGAAGTTTCACTATTATTTATTTTACTGTTATTTATCAGTCTAAATATTATGCAGTTTAATGATGGTAAAGTTGTTTAAAAAGTCACTTTAATGTGTCAGTGGACAGAGATTGTTAACATTAACAGAAAGTGTAGTTGGTTTACAAAAAATATTTACTATTTATTCCTTTTCTAAGGCATGTTCAGTGCAATACAACTTTTGACAAGCACCTCTGGATATTTTACTAAGTCTAAATGCCGCTTTGGATGGTTGAAAACATGTTGTCAAAATCTTAGTTTAAGCTGTTTGTAAAATTTGTCCAATAAAAAGTTTCTATATTTTGACTGCAACTGTCATGCAATGTGATTCCTTCTCTTCATTAGTGTCACCCCCTGGAAAACTATCACTTTATGGGGCCATGCAAACCTGTATTAATACTTGTGTGCACATTAAAATGTTTTTGTTTGTATAATGTACAAATCTCAAGACAGTGGAATAGGTTATTCTTAGCCAGTCTACTACAGTAATTGCAGTGGAAAATGTGGTTAACATCCACTCATGTGTGGGAAAAAAATACCATCGAATACCATGAAACCGGTATAATTTTGAAAAATACCGTGATATAGAATTTTGGTCATACCGCCCAGCATTAGTTCAATGACTATGACATTTTAAAACAAATCAAAAGCCTCATTAAGGCGAAATTCCAAGTAGAAGTAGCGATTTAAACAACAAAGAGCAAAGGCTCTTTTGTTAGCATCAGTGGACCAATAGCAAGTCTGTGGCAGCAATGGATACTGTCTATGACTGAATAGTCTCCCAAACAAATCTGTTATAAAAGTACATGACACATCATGTGTGAATAGAACACCTTCCATATGTTAAAAATACACATACAAATTCTGTAAAGCCAGATCATACTTTGGCACTTGATTGGAATATTTTACAAACTGGACTGGTTTACAAGTAAATGATGCATTGGCACTGGTTATGTGTGATCTCTGTCACTCAGTTACAATGACAGAGTAAATGTGAGATTCAAAGAATTGGCAAAATGACAAACTCTAGAATGTAAATTCAAGCTAAATGTTATGCTGTCACACTCCGTTAAAAGAAAGTGAAAATAACTCTAATTGAACAAGCTCTTTTTGCTGTTGATAAACAGTGTCACACACGTGCGCATGGGAATCAGCTGAAGGGCCTTAACACTAGTAATTCTACACCAGGCCAGGGGATGGCGGAGTGTACTGACTATCTGTCTCAGTCCCTTGCAGACCTTTTCTGGGAAATCCCGCCTGTTGCCGGCCCCAAGGATGACGTCACTTCCGGGCACGAGGACACCACTCCCAGTTCCTGCACAGATGACGTAATTTCCCTTCCAGGCCTTTAAAACTGCCATCTTGCCTCAGCACAGGCAGTTCTGATCTGGACTCTGAACTAAGCACATCATGCTCTTTTAAACCAACTTTTGCAGCTGATTCAATTATACGGGTGGCTGCCCCAAATCTTTATGATGTCTTCGACTCATTCTTCTTACAACAGCCATAGCAGATGCAGATTTCTGTAGTCGATGCACCCAAATTAATAAATGTGCCAAATGCCTCTGATACCAGCACACTTCTGCTCTCTGTCTTAAAGACACCAACTTATCTGAACTCTTCTACTTGAGGCAGCTGCTTGAACCCTACCTGATTCTGATAACCTTTAACATCTTTGGGAAATGTACTTGCTGTATATATACGGGCTTCCAGTGCACGGTTTTATTATACAGTATCTTCATAGACGCCATGTGAATTAATGATAATTAGAGTTATCATTAAACAACCAGCTGCACGATAAATGTAGTGTACAATTATTTTAGGTGTCGGGTTTATACTCACATATACAAGCATTTCAGAAATGTGTGCCTTAGGGAATATGTTAAAAATAGACCCTAGTAACAAGCTACTTAACTTTAATTCAGTAAACTAGCATAAGAAATAAGTGTGTAAAGATAATTACATTATATATGATATAGTATATTAGAGAGAGTACTTTGATATAAAGTACTACCAATTTTGTTTATTTTTGTTAACTACTGTATTTAATCTAGCAAACTTTTAATAGAACACAGCTTTGAATGTAATCATAATAACAATGTCTATAGCCAAAAACCTGACAACTTTTACCTCCTTAAAATCAAGAAAGAAACCCCCACTGCTCAGTGTGGAGCCAAAACATACTGTATCTAAACAAAATCAGGCATAAGGTAAGAAATAATCAAGGGTGGGAAACACCTACTTCAAATAAATCCACCGCCAGTTCTACGTTTATTACATGGCAGAAAACTAAAATGACACAGAACCGGTATCAACCTGCAACCTTTATACACAAAAGGAAATAGCTGTTCATAGGGAAATATTGCATAAAATTCCCAGTAATGCAGTGTTTTCAACACCCACTTGAAACAATGTGACCTTAAGACCTGTTCTAAAGAGGAAAACAGGTTAAAGTCAGTCTCTTTAAACCCGTATTTAAATAATTTTAGTTAATTGCCATATCAAGTCTAATATCACTGTTAGAGTCACACATCCTGATAGTGACAATTATCATTTACACAAAATAATTATACATTTATGTCAACAGGTAAACCCACAATATATCAAGTTTTACATATGCAGTCCCATTTAGTAAGTGCTGATTTTTATTTCAATGAAATGACAGTTGAAACAGGGCAATAGACAGTGAAATATGATTAGTATTACAATTTCATTGCCATTGAATTAAACTCACATTTTTGTGGTCCTAGAATGTTGGGTTTAATTTTAACCTTTAATATGAGAGCAAAATAAAAAAATAAAAAAAAGCCAATTAACAATTAATATATTGCATACAGTAGATTCATGTGCAACAACAATGAACCCTTATGAGGTCAGCTAGATAAGAATGATACAATAACGGTTTGTAATGTTTAGGAGATATAAAAGTAATCACACCTTTTTTGCTAAATTTCTCAACGGTTTACACCAGTTACAGTTCATTCTCTTAAAGTTGAAAAAGGAATTATAAAAGTAATTTGCTTCTTTAACAAGTATTTATATATAATGCAAGAGTCAGATTTTTTTCTTGATTCAAATTGGGTCAAACAATATTTTTTAACTATGTATATTCTAAACTCATAAAACACCACATAATTGCATGCATGACATCAAAGAAGAGCAGCAAATAAATTAAGGAGAGCAGACACATAAAATATAGGCAGAGAATTCTAGACTAACATTACTACTAAACTGTGTCTCCTGATTAACTTATAAAAACATTTCACACAGACATTCATAACTAAATATGCTGAAGTACTGCACTGTGCTTCTGTGCTTTGGGGTTGTTGACCAGAACAAACAGCTAACACACTTTACCAGCCTACACTTACCCATTTAAAGAAGCAACCTCTGAAAATAAACCTACCTTAAAAGAGCTTGCCATTTATTTTTTCTAGCAGATGTAAAAGCCATGTTGGAGCCTAAAAACAACTAGTGACCAGTGATAGGCCAGAGCAGTTTCAAAGAGGGCAGTGGCCTTTGGTTCAGCATTCTTTGCACCTCTTGAAGCAATAAATACATTAGCTCATTGTATGTTTTTTTTTTTAGTCATTGCATTATGACTGGCTGCCAAATGGCTGGATCTTACTCAAGGTCATACACTGTGGGACTTTCCAAAATTCACTGTCAACATGGAATGTGCTCACAGTAGTTTTCTTTTTTTGATAATAAATAAAGAATTTGTATTTGTAATTTAATAAGCATTCAAATTGTATAAGTGAAGTAAATATTCAATTATAAACTTGATACCAATAACATCCACATGACTGAAATTAAAATGTAGTTTTTGTTACTTTAAAAAAGCCCAAAGTTTAGCAAAACTCCCAACATTCATTAAATTAGTATTAAAACTGTTGGACAGCATTTTTGTATTTTAGCTTTCCTCTACTGCTTGCTGCTCATTTGTATTTGAATAGTGTAGAAGACCAGGCCCCGGGCACAGACAGACAGAAACCGTATGTCCAAAACACACACGTTTATTTACATGAGTATCCAGCACATAACACAGTGCCCCAAAACAGTACTCAGTCCTTCTCTTCCCGTCTCTCCTCTACTGCTTTCTTCCCAAAGCTTTGTCTTCCTCCTCCCGACTCTGGCCTCGGAATGGAGTGAGACGGCCTCCTTTATAGAGCACCCGGAAGTGCTCCAGGTGTCCCTTGATTAAAATCCGGCAGCACTTCAGGGTGTGGCAGAAGCGCTGCACCAGAACCCTGTTCCTCTTCTGGCAGCACTTCCGGGTGTGGCGGAAGTGCTGCATGTCCAGACTCTAGAGCTGTCCAGGCGCCCCTTAGCGGTAGCTAACGGACCTCTACTGGGTTGAGCCTCCATGCCCCAATTCCATGGCCCCGATGTAAACCCAGTGTGCTGCCCTCTCGTGTCCTGGGGGAGGTACTCCTGACAGCATGCCCATTCCCCCGGTCTTCTCCTGGAAGGGGTGTCCCCGTCCGGGCAGGATCCCCGTCCGTCCATCACAACAGTTGTGATTCCTTTAAGATTTATTTGAATTTGAGGTTACTTGGTGTGTAGAGGCAATTAGATTAAGTGCAGTACAGTAAGTGCTACTTCAACAAAGTTTTGCTTAGTGGTTATAAGCACCCAAAAGCTATTCAGGCAAAACTAGATGCTAAGGAATGACCAGCCTTTTATAGAGCACAATCATGCACACATTCACACTAACTTACTTGAGCTACTAATTAATCTAACTTATATATACTGTATGTCTTTGAGATTTGATAAAAAACCCAAGTACACAATAAAAATCCTGTTGCTGGGACAGGGAGAACATACTGACTGCACATGGTAGTGAATAAAATGCTATAACAAGCAATTATTTTCATCTTAACTAACATTAAAAAAGAAAGAAAAAAATACATTTATTAATATGCAATAACAAAGAAAACAAATCAGTGTTTCAGGAGTAATTAATGAGTCCAGAATCATAATTAGGTTCTGACTAATGATACTGGAAACTGGTTGGATATATATTGGGTCTCTAGATATGTATTGGCACTGGTAGTTACCTAGGCCAGTATTATTAGGCTGTTTTTCTAGTATAAACAACCTTTTTGAAAAGCCATTCCATTTGACAATAATTAAATGACCATTAAGAACATGACTGCTAAACAATTCCAAGAGCTTCAAACATCAAACTTCACCCACATTGATCTCCCTAGGACTGATAATAAGGCATTTTATTTTATTTATTTTTTTTTTTTTACAAAGGACACAAAGTAATTAAATTACTTACTATTTTAAGTTCACATTTTTTCCTGTTAAATGCTATATTCCAGGTTTTTCTGTTTCCCCTATTATGTTAACCCCTGCCAAAATTGGTCACAGCCTACTCTAAGTATGTACCAGATTTTCATTTGGTAACTAAGGTTGTTTTCGTTTGAAAGGTTAGAACTTTATCCAGTAAGAAGCTGCAGAAGATTTGCTTATAAATAATTATATTTGTTTCTGTGTGCTGCAGCTATTTCTTGATAGAGCACTTACTCTTACACAGTGAGAGTTTACTTAGAAGCATTTGCCTCTATTTGAGTATCTGTTTTTTTCCATCAAAGTGACATGCAAGTCATTATTTGGTCTAATTTTTAACACCAGAATTACCAGAGCCAATAAAAAAAAACTCAAGTCTGGCCCACCTTAAATCCCTTCGCACCTCTCTGTCAGCGTCTCCTGTCTTCTAAATGTGTCGATAAGCCCAAGCAGCAAGCAGCCTGCTATAACCACCCCCCAACCACCTCAGAAAGGGCAAGAAGTTCTCCCACTTCCTGCCTTGATTAATTATCTGGAAGTGAGCTACCCAGAATTGTAAGGGGAAATAATTTGATGTGTGTTTTGTGTCTACAACATATATGTAAACACATTGTTAAAAGAGAAACTTTTAATGTTTTAGTAATAAATAACAAAATGTAGACATGAATTGTATAATGTGTGAAAGCTGATGGCCAAATATTAAATAAACACTTTCACAAAAGGTACAAGTACAATACGACAGCTTCCATGGTGCTGTGGTTAGAGCTGCCGACTTATAATCTGGAGGTTGTGAGTTCGAAATGAGCTCCCCGGCAAATTTACCGTTTTGAGTAGTGAGTTGCTCTTATTGTTAATATTACACAATGAAAACATACATTTGATGTGTGTCTGTAACAGCCGGTGTAAATTTATGGTACTTGTAAAAGTTAGCTTTTTTTTCCCACTTTTTTTCTCTCAGTCACGATCACGATACATACTACTGACCCCCGGGGGTCTGACGCTGTTAGTTTTTATTTGAAACTGGGAATAACTGTAGATGTGAGTGGTGTTTTGAGACAATGGAACTTGAAATTCTCTGATCTGGAGGGGTAAAACCTGACACACAAACGCTGGTGAATCTGCCTTCTTCGTATTTCACCGTCACTTGAATTTTTTTTATTCAGTTTTATTGAGTGTTCCTACTCATGCTAAATTAGTATGCACCTTATGGTCCATGATGTCAAAGCCACAATGACAAAAAAACAGAGACATAGGTATATATAATATTTGGAATACAGTAATCCCTCGCTATATCGCGCTTCGACTTTCGCGGCTTCACTCTATCGCGGATTTTATATGAAAGCATAACTAAATATATAACATGGATTTTTCGCTGCTTCGCGGGTTCTGCGGACAATGTGTCTTTTTACTTCCTGTATATGCTTCCTCAGTTGGTTTGCCCAGTTGATTTCATACAAGGGACGCTATTGGCGGATGGCTGAGAAGCTAACCAATCAGAGCACGCAGTTAAGTTCTCCTGACTGAGAAGCTAACCAATCAGAGCACGCAGTTGAGCTCCTGTGTGCCGAATGCAGTGTTAACCAGGAAGTCTCGTCTCGCTCATTCAGCATCAACGTGTTTCGCTGTGTAAAGAGTTGTGCTCTTTAGTGTTTATCTTTGTGCATAGTCAAGCCCTTCATTATGGCTCCAAAACAATCTGCTACTGCTTCAGGTGCCGTGCCCAAGCGCAAGAAGAAGATGTTAACGATTGCCGAAAAGGTAAACGTTTTGGATTTGTTGAAGGCTACGATTCTTTTTATTTAAAAAGTAGGAAAGGAATATAAGATCTACGGCTGCAGCGTCCTTTTAATCAGGGTGCAAAACGAGTTGTAAGTGGATGTAATAAGGCAGTAGTCTGGATGGAATCTGCTTTAGGGATTTGGATTGAAGACTGCCAGAAGAAGAACAACGGCAGTGCTACACAATCGCCTGAAGTGGCTCCTTTACAAGGGCTGTAACGCTCTCCTTTGTTGTGCAGTAAAATTAAACTCATTGTTATCGGACAAGTCATCGTGTCATTGTTGGTGAGTAACCATAATTAATTTTCTTCTTACAGTGCTTAGTACATGTACGTACGTTTAGTGTCACTGTACACACATTTACTGTATACTATTTTTCTTGCATTGTACGTATTTATTGCTGGTGACCTGTGTATCGTAATGGCTGTAACATCTGTGATATCGGAGACACTCAATATCTTTAAAATAATATTTAGGTTTTACTGTATATAAACAGTGTGTTTATATACATAATTTCAATGAATCTTACCTAATATCTAAGAGAATACAAAGGGATTATGCTGTATAACTCTGCAGGGAATATTTATAAACAGTGCGGGAGAGTTTATAAGGGCTTAAAATATATAAAAATAACCATACAAACATATGGTTTCTACTTCGCGGATTTTCACCTATCGCGGGGGGGTCTGGAACGCAACCCCCGCGATCAAGGAGGGATTACTGTAACTCATTTTATGACCTGTATAGTACATTTCGGAAAACATTGTGGCACTGATGCAACATTGTTCATATTAATTCGCATGCCTTCATGCGCTTGTAATCAGTGACCGCGTTTTTTTTTTTTTCCCCAATCTTGCCAATGCAGTCTTTCACATTTTGGTGCATGGGGGTGTTTCTTTTGGACTCCAGGAAATGCAGAGAAAAGAATAGTACAGAGAGGTCAGTTCCGCGCTATATGCAATCATCAGATTCAAATGTTAACAGTTCCCACACACTCCCAGATAATCAATCAAGGCAGGAACTGGGAGAACTTCTTGCCCATTCTGAGGCGGTAGGGGAGATGATATAGCAGGGTGCTTGCTGCTTGGGCTTTTCGACACATTTAGAAGACAAAAGACGCTGACGGAGAGGTGTGAAGGGATATAAGATGAGTTGGATTTACAAGTTTTTTCGTTGGCTCTGGTAATTCTAGTGTTAAAATGCCCTGTCTGTCAGCTTTTAAAAGTGAAGAGATTTGGCTTTCTAAGGCATAGAGACCTGCCTCTATAACTTTCAACAACTGAAGAAAAAGAAAAAAAAAAAAAAAAACTTTTTTGTACTTGGCTCTTCCAGCTTACAGACAACTATAGTTACAGTGTGTATAGAAAAGAACCACTCCCTTCAAAATACTCACATTTTGTACCTTTGCGGCCTGAAATGAAGACACACACAAAAATATTTCTCCAGCTGTGCAATGCAACTTATAACAGACAAGTGATAGATATAACAGTAATAATTCAGGAAAAAAACTAGAATCCCTGAGATGGTTAAAGGACACCCACTTGTGTCAGTACTTTGTGAAACCACCTATTGGTTTGATTACAGTCATGGGTCTGTTGGGATACTTCTTTACCAACTCTAGACTGTGCAATATTTGCCCATTCTTCTTTACTGTTCAAGCTCAGTCAAACTGGATGGTGACTGTTGTTGTACTGCAATTTTAAACTCATTCCACAGATCTTCAATTGGGTTTAAGTCTCGGCTCTGACTAGGCCACACAAGGACATTCACCTTATCCTCCTTCAGTGCTTGTGCTTCAGGTCATTGTCATATTGGAAAGTGAACCTTCTTCCCATTAACAACTTTCTGGCAGAGGGCAGCAGGTATTTCTTAAGAATTTGATCGTATTTGGCCCCAACCATTTTTCCTTCTGTCTTGATAATGCCCAAGTCCTTGCTGCAGAGAAATACCCCACAACAGAATGTTACTACATCCATACTTTACTGTATGTATGGTGTTCTTTGGATTTTACGCTGTATTGGCTTTGTGCCAGATATACAGTTTGAAATTGAATCCAAATAGTTTGATTTTGGTCTCATCTGATCATAACACCTTTTTCTATTTGGCCTCAGAATCTGCAAGGTGTGTTTTGTTAAAAGCTCAATTGAGACGTAATGTGGCCTTTCATGAGGAGTGTTTTTTTTCTTGGCACCCTCACATACAAGCCACGTTTATGATATTGTTGTCACATTCACACAATGACCACTCTTTGCCAAAAACTCCTGTAACTGCTTCAAAGTTGACATAGGCCTCTTAGTAGATTCTCTGAACAGTTTCCTCCTGGCTTTTCCATCCAGTTTGGAAGGATGTCCTGATTCGGGAAGGGTCTTAGTAGTACCAAGCATTTCCACTTCTTGATTATGGTCTTTACTGTGATCCTAGGGATTGATAAAGCTTTTGAAATTTTTTTGAATCCATCTCCTGACTTGTCCACAAGACAAGATCCCCGAGATCTTCTGACAGTGTCTTGTCACCCATAGTTGATTGTTTGCTTTCATTTGCACTTCCAAGCACTGTGAATATTTTAAAGGGTGTGATTCTTTTCTGTACACATTGTATATCACTATACAATTTTCTTTAATTTCAATATTAATACTGAACAGTCATTGGTACAATAAATAAAAATGGAAACTCTTCAACAAGCAAGGCTCATTTTCTTCATGATAGAATGTGAAAAATACCCTAAAGCATTTGTGTGATCCTTGAAAATTGAAGGCTGTCCAGCCCTGTGCTGCCAAGGCAGGTTCCAAATTCCCATATAAATATCAATTAAATATACTTTAATGTACCATTTGGGGAAGGGTTAGAATTGATTCCTGCAAGCGAAGCGTGGTTGTATTGCTTGGGTAGGGGCCATCTTTTCAAGCATTTAACAAATGTGTATGCATTTATTTCTTGAGATTTTTTTTATATGTGTGCAAAACAGTTTGACTAGCGTAGAAATGTCCCAGTGTTCCGATGGACACCCCACCCCTGGTAATAAGCCAGCAACTTGAACAAAATGTAATTTATTTCACTTTATAAAAAGAAACATGATACTATGCTATTAAGTGACTAGTTAAACTTAAGCCACTGAGCCTGGAAAAATGGTGTTTAATATATATATTGTAACAAAAGGCGCTATATGGGCGCCTGACCCAACACATATGTACACGGAGGGACGTGTAAAATAAACAAACTTTTATTTTTCTTCACCTGTGGGGCACGTCTTCCCCGTAATCCCCACAGGCACAGCACAGTCCCAAGTGCACAAAGCACCACAACACACAATACAATACTCTCCTTAGGCACCACCACTTCTCCTAGCTTCGTCCCTCTCCTCTCGACTCAGGCTCTTGAGTAGTGGTCGCTGGCTACTTTTATCAGGCACCCAGAAGTGCTCCAGGTACTTGAGTGGCGACACCTGGCTGCAATTCCGGGTGTGGCGAAACAACTGCCCAGAAGGGCCCAGCAGCTCCCGCTGCAGCACCCCCAGGCGGCGCCTGCGGAACCCATCAAGGCTGCACCAAACTCCAACCCCCATGAAGCCCTGCAACTGCAACCCAGGGAGGCTGCCATCTAGCATCCAGGGGGAGGTATTAGGTCTCCCATCCTTGCTCCCCCAGAACATATGCTGCAGGGGCGTCGTGCCTGGTTGGGACGCTCCGTGACACTGGATCCAGGGGAGCAAACATGGGATGCACACTACGTCCCCAGGAACACTTTGTGGCAGTCCCCCTGGGTTGCATCGGGCCAATATTTTGGAACACCGGAGCTCATTCCTTTTGGGCTCTGTGGCCACCACCAGGGGGAGCTGCAAGGCCTAATGAGCCCGTCTATGTGGGAATGCATCCACACCCGGAGGTGCAGCCAGAAGTAGGTCAACAAGCACCTGCATCATATTCAGGTGGGCTATAAAAGGAGCTGATAGTCACCACTCCGGGCGCCAGAGTCGGGAGGACGAAGCTGCCTTGGAGGAGTGGAGGAGAAAGAAGAGTGTTTTGCGGTGGTGTTTTGCTTTGTGCTTTTGTGTGTTTTGGGGTGGTGTTAGGGCTGAGGGACATGGGGAAGATGTGGACCCCAGCTGAAGAAAATTAATCTTTTTGTTTCATTTTTACGTGCCTTCATTATCAGTCTGTTGGGTTGACGCCTATATAGCGCCTTTGCCACAATATATAAAATCTTATTTCCTCCCTATATTTATGTCTCATCGCAACCTTGTAGCAGGGCAGATAGCGAAACTACACTTCCCATCAGGCAAGACAGGGGTGCTATGGCTGATGGAAAGCATCCTAATCAATGTGCTGTGCACAAAGTTTAAATGGGATGACCGCAGCTAGCTTTTTTCCTCTTCTTCTTTGTACAACAATTTCATTGCCTCGATTACAGCTTTTGTTTAACAGAACACTTTTTTATCTCGTCATAGATTGTCTTCAGCCATATTGTACTTCCAAAAAAACACTGTTCCTACATTTATTTTCACCTGGAACATTTTCAGAAAATTCAATGGATTTAACAGGAGTGTATACCCTTAAGGAGAAATGATTTTCTTTCTTTCCACTCCCCAAAAAAGCCTAATATAAACTCCAAAAAAAAAAAACCTTTTTAGCGAATTTTACAATTTCAAAATTGCATGTGAAATTAATTTTAACTTCAGTTTTGCCAAACTGTATGTGAAATGAAGCTTGTCCTTTTTGCTCATTATTGGTTGCCTATTATATTGTAGCACTGCAGCAGGCGCCTAGTGCCTATGATTGATCATTCTTTACATTACTCTCTTAGGTGAATTGTGATCCTTACAAGGACCGCTCACTGTTGCCACACAAGTTGTTTCTCTTCTGTGACATTAGTAGGCTTGCTGTTTTTGTTGGATCCCCTGAAGCAGGCTCTGAAGTTGATCTTTGCATGACAGAAAGTAAGCTCATACTGGTGATCACTTATCCCTAGGCTGCTGGAACTTGTGAGTGCTCTTACAATATTTTCTGATGTTATATTTTACATGAAGCGACATTCAAGTGGCAGGCAAGGAAAGTGGTTGAGTGATGCTGCTTGTGGTATTGCAGGCAAATAGGAATATCACTGTACTGTGACTTTTGTACACAAAATAATTAATCTGAAAGGAACTGATGACACTATTTTTTACCAAAGCAGTGCCATTGTACACCTACACATTGCAAGATTGCAATACCAATCAGCACTCATCATGTGCTTTTTGCGGCATGTCATTTGCAAGAGGAAATGAAGAAAAATAAAATATGCTCTATAGCCAATTCATAATGAACTTTTAATAGTCACACTGAAATACAATGGCAAGGAAACGGCAAATGTGCTGTCTACAACATAGTGGCGCCTATGGATAAAACAAAATGATATTGAAAAATACATGGAACAGGTAAACTTTTAAACAAAGTTTAAAAGAATCCAGGCAATAATAAAAGAACTAGATTCCCTGGATATAGAAACCCCAGAAATGAAACCAAGACATTTTTATGCCTCAGGGAGAGATCAAGAAATATTAATAAAGCTTAAATCATAATAGCATAACTAGCATTGGCCAATTCCAATTTTTTTTCTTTATCATTTTACCTTTTTTTTTTTTTTTTTAAACACTGGGCACCTGCATAACCAGCCATGTTGAAGCCTTATGTTCTTTATTAAAGTGGTATTTTATAATTTAACCGCAGACCACAGGTGTTACTTTTTAAATTTTATTAACAAAATAAATTCTGTAGGCTCATTACTTAGTGACCATAAAAATACTAAAATCCTAAAATTAAATTTTTAACTAAAAAAACATATACACAATGCATTTATGTATAATACATATTGGATCTAAAAAAATAAAGGCTTATAATTGCAAGGCACAATTCTAATAAAATGTTCATAAGATGTTTATCAAGAAGATACAACACTAACATTCTTAAAACAAACAAATTTGTTTTTTAAGCTAACAAGCCTATTGTTTACTAAGACGTAATGGCAAATTCTTCTGTATCTATTTTCTTCCTAAGTGAAAATGTGAGCTGCTGTACTCAACACAAATTTGCTCACTATTCACACTTGGAGATGGACTTTTAATTGAAGTACGAAATGAAAGGCTCTCATTAAAATAGCTTCTCTTTGAAATTCTGCTGCAAATGCATCTTTTTCACATTACAAGCTGGACAACATACTGTATATGTCTACAATTATTCTCCATGCACAAGAAGGCTTCTCAGATTCCCTTTTGTCACTTTATCACTTAACTTTATTTTTTAATGTAAAAGCCAATACACTCGGTCTTCTCTATCTGACTGTCTGCTCTCTGTTTACGGAAAGTTCTGGCAGCAAAATGACACATGTGCTTCCTCACGTTCCATAATAATAAGCAATGGAGTCATTTGGAGTGAAAAATTGTTTAATTTAGATCACCAGCAAATCAACTGGAGCATCACTACTGAGGAGGGGCAGCCAAACCCATTCACAAAGATGTGAATATTCTTTAGAAGGGCTAATTCTTAGAAACGGCAGTTTAAAGTTGAAAATAGCAAAGTGCTACATGTATCAAAAATGAATATCTATACTAATAAAAGGCAAAGCCCTCACTGACTGACTGACTGACTGACTGACTCATCACTAATTCTCCAACTTCCCGTGTAGGTAGAAGGCTGAAATTTGGCAGGCTTATTCCTTACAGCTCACTTACAAAAGTTGGGCAGGTTTCATTTCGAAATTCTACGCGTAATGCTCATAACTGGAAGCTGTTTTTCTCCATTTACTGTAATGGAGATGAGCACGAAAGCCGTGGGGGCGGAGTTTCGTGTGACATCATCACGCCTCCCACGTAATCACGCAGTACGTAGAAAACCAGGAAGCGCTCCAAAAACCGCTGAAGAAAACATGCATTATATAATTGAGAAGGCAGCGAAACAATAAGAAGCGAGCGAGTGACATATACTACCATATTCATGAGTGGTGCTACTACGGAAACAAAGCAAGGTGTAAACCTAAACTTTAAATTAAGTTCATAGACAGGCTGCCGCTGGTGTTTGTAATTTAGTGCCTGCCCATATAAGGCCGTCTGTCAGCGGCAATCCAATAGAAACACTGCCACTAAATATTCACGGGTGAAGGACTGTGCTTATGCAGAGGAAGATGAGATGGTCAGGGTGGTGTTTGGCACAAACTCAGCGAAACTGCGAGAGAAACTTTTAAGTGCCGGGTCTTAGCTGACATTACATACAGCCATGGACATAACACGAGATGGCACCAGCACAGCTGGGAACCTTCGATGCAAGAACACCAAGCGGCTCACGTGAACTGACGCAGTGCACAGACAAAAAGCAACAGTTCCAAAGAGTGCTGAACAAAAACAGAATTACACAATTGAGAAGGCAGCAAAAAAATATGAAGCGTCTGATACATACAAGCATATTCATAAGTGCAGCTACTGCAAAAACAAAGCACACAGTGCAAAAAGTGAATGTCCCGCTAAAGGAAGACAGTGTAAAAAAAAAACCTGTGCATGCAGTGTGTCACATCTCAGATAAAGAGGAAGACGAGCTGTTTATTGATACAGTAAGAAACGAATCGATAAATGAAACCTCTTATCTTTACAACGATTGACAAACACGGAATGTAACTTGAACACAACACATCGTACAAATACGACCCTGATTGAAACAAATAATGATAATCGAATCCTTGATGACAGCAACACTCAATAACACTCACAAAACAATTACTGTATATTGACAATCATGTTACTTTATTTTTAAAATGTTCCCTTTTCTTTTTCATAGCTTCTTTAACACACTACGTCTCCGCTGCGAATATATATATATATACCCCGATCTACATACTCTCAAATAGATAAGCTACACACCGTGGCGCAATTGTAGAGGCTTCGCCTCTATCGCCTACATCCGAGGTTCGATTCCCGAGAGGGGATGTACTGAGTATGTACGCGCGCTTCTCAGTTCATTTTAACCTCGCATCTCCTTGGTTTGAGACGTATGAAAAAATATGCGGTTAACACAGAATCATGTTACGTTATTTTTAAAATCTTTCCTTTTCTTAGCACAAGCACAGCTGAGAAGCTTCGATGCATGTACTCCATAACAAAAAATAAAGCATTTAATCACACTTTCAATTCCAAGCAAAGGGGAACTTTTGTCAATGCATGATTTCCTGGTACATCGATTACACTGATGCACACATCACAGCTACAAAAATGTTAGAGTCGGAATGAAGCGCGTTCCTACGACTGATCGGAGGAAAATTTCATTTCAAAAAACTACCCGAGCGAAGCCTTGATAAAAGCATGGTTTTGTGCACACTGAAAAACAAGCAAAATTAGATGCATTACAGAAAGCGGACTTTGTGGCTCTTACTGGGGATCATTGGACTTCCGTGACCGTTAGTAATTCTAATTACATCTAATTACAAAATGTTCAATGATCACACTGTTTTAGCCTGGCTAAGGTTACTCAGAGTTTAAAGATTAAGTTAGTCAAATTACCTTTTATGTTTCTGACTTATTTTTTTAAGAAGAAAAACTGCACTTTATGTTGAAATTTTGGTTATTATTATTTAAAGACAATACCATTCTGAAAATGTACTTAAAAGTACTTAAACTACCACTTTATTTTTAAGTCTGCCCAATTTTAACCAGGGATCATATTTTTGTTTCTGTTTTGAATTCAAATGCAGTTTAAAAGCATTTTTTTTTCAGAAATTAAAAGAGCTTGAGTTTACAATATTCATGTCCATGTCTATTATTTGATTCTGTCGCCCACTAAAACCCTTTTAAATTAAAAAAAACACATTTGCGATTTGGGGCAAATTTACGTGTGCGATTACACACGATTAATCAAGATTAATTATTACACAGCCTCTAATTAATTGGATTAATTTTTTTAATCGAGTCCCACCCCTAATATATATATGTAGATATATATGTAGATTTGTATATATATATATGTGTATATACAGTATATATGTAGATATGTATATGTGTATATATGTGTGTGTGTGTGTATATATATGTGTATATATGTATATATATTTATATGTATATGTATATATATGTATATATATATATGATGTGTATATATATGTTTATATATGTGTGTGTGAGTGTATATATATATGCCAGCAACACTCATGACAATGACAAAACAATTACATTGTCAATCATGTTACGTTATTATTAAAATGTTTCCTTTTCTTTTTACTTCTCTGCTGCCAAACGCGGGTATTTTGCTATGTGTATAAATATATATATATATATATAGAGAGAGAGAGAGAGAGAGAGAGATGACAACAACACTCATATCAATGACAAAACAATTACATTAACAATCATGTTACGTTATTTTTAAAATATTTCCTTTTCTTTTTCATAACTTCTTTAACACACTACTTCTCCGCTGTGAAGCGCGGGTATTCTGCTAGTTAATTATAAATACAAGATGCTGCCATATACAAAGCAACTTTTGAAAATAGATTTGTTACAATTTTCAAATTGTCTAGGCACTGTGCACAAACAAAGAGGCAGCACAAATTAAGTCTATATCGTTAATACTGTTAAGTATGTTATGTTCAGACTGTATAATGGCACTGAACAGTGAAACCGCATCTGGTGTACTGCATGAAGTTCTGGTCGACACTGTAGAACTAGAAGCTGTGAAGGAGAGAGAACCTAGTGCAGCCTGAGACTAAATTGCTTATCCTACTCTGCCAGGCTAAAGGAATTAAACTTCCTTTGATATCCAGTTTCTTTGTCACTGTGCGTTTGTAGTGTTAGGAACAATACAGATGCATATGAATTTGCCATTTGCTCTTATATTTCACTCCCATACACTCTAAGTGATGCACCCACCAACTTCAGCTAAAAATAAGGAGCAGTTATCACAGGAATGTGACAATGTGGGTTCTGGCTCCACGCTCCCATTGCTGTTTAGGAAGCCCTTGAACCCTACACCGTCGATAATGTCACCGAGTGAGCTAGACAGTGAGACAACAAACAATTGCACAAGGGGATGGTTAAAAAAAAAGTACATAGTGCTTTTATTAAAAACAGTCCAAAACAAAAACAGTGTTCACATAAATAAAGTGCAGTGCTTTCCAAAATCTTCATTAAATAAATAATCCATTAAGAAACGTGGAGGTTAAAACCAATAAATAGAAAAAAACAATCCTTAAAACCAGAGGTTAAAATGTTTCTTAGGAAGCAGTCTTTAAAAACAAATGACAAACCCGGTGCTTCTTTTAACTTGTGACTCCCCTGCTTCTCCCTGTCCAGGCTTTGCAACAGGGGAGCCACTCTCTCTCTGCAGCTGCCCTTTTCCCTTCACTCACACGAGACTGGAGACCTCCCGATCCCTGGCTTCGGTCTGGCACTCATCCCAGTCCCCGAGACTTGGTTTCCACCAACGGCCAGGACGCACACATTGGGGACTCCACCACCAAGCCTCCCGACTTCCGCTGCCTTTCCGTGGCCTCCTGCGGCTCGTCACCTTCCCCTGGTCACTCCCGCTACGTGGTCGCTCAGCGGGAGCAACATCAAATCAAACGCCTGGGTGTCGGCCTAACACCCAGCTTCCTCGCAGCTGCCCGCAAGCGCTCGTTCGCGCGCTCACCACACGCTCCGCGTGTCTGTCTCTCTCCTGCACCGCCTGCTTCCTCACTCCCTGTAACTTCCATCCTCTTTTACTTTCTTTTCTCATTCTTTTCCTCTTTTTTTTTCTCCCAACTGACTCGCGCTTCTTTTTTATAATGTGAAGGGCCATAACAGCTGTAGCATATTAGCCACGGGAGCAATCACGGATGTGGGCAGTTCCTCACCTGTGCACTTGGTGAGAAACGCCCACACCGCAGATCGACCCGTGGC
This sequence comes from Polypterus bichir lapradei, assembly GCA_026402145.1. Taxonomy (NCBI): domain Eukaryota; kingdom Metazoa; phylum Chordata; class Cladistia; order Polypteriformes; family Polypteridae; genus Polypterus; species Polypterus bichir. The sequence continues at coordinate 4,876,393 of JANRMT010062796.1, read as the reverse complement.
TTGTTATGGCCCAACGCCCCCTCGCTAAGCCGCCACGAGAGCGGTGATTATTTATTTAAAAAAAATGGCCTTTGCTCAACGAGCTGTGGACCCATAACACCACAAGGAAACTTTAGCATTTTAATAAATTTCAAAAATTACATTTAATGAAAGAACTGATTAAAAAAGTATGTGAGAGGGTCTCAGCAGGAAGTCAACGTCAGATTTTTGTAGGGCAGATGTCAGTCCCACATATAGTCCACAGGTCAGAGAAAGAATATAAGAAATGTAGAGGTGCTAGGTGGCGGTAAGCCTTTAATTTGTGCTGAATGCCCCAAAAGGTCAACAGGTAAGCACAGCAGAATATGTGAAAAAATGAAGAAGCAAGAAGGGAAGAATGAAATGTTTTACTATAACTCTGGCAGAAGGCAATGACAGTGGTTCAGAGCTCTTTCACCCATTACTGAGGACCAAGTCTGAAGTGTGGTCCTATTTTAATTTTTTGAAAACAGTTGAGGGGAAACTATACTATCTGCAGAACATGTAGAAAGAAATTTGCAGCAAAAGACAAAGACAACATCTGCAAGACCATCACCCATTGCTTTACAGTGAATTCAATGAAGGATAACCACTATTTCATTGCTACTAAGTTGCTAGTCGCTTATCATTATGAAGCTTTAGTGTTGTGTGTTCTAGTAAGTACTGATGTATGCGTTACATATGTGTCTCCAGTTTGTTTTGTTCGTTTGTATCGCTAGTACATAAAACAGGTTAAGTTTACATACAGCCTTATGAATCAAGTTAAACTTCAATAATACATTAACACAAGCACATTATTTGGAATAGAGTGATCTGATTAAATAACTTATTATATCAACATTTGAAACTCGACATAACTCCTGTATATTCAGATTTTTAATGAGTGAATTTCCTGCACATATTTATTTAGTAAGCTATTTCTCTTGCATGTTGCTACAATATTCAACATCTTTTTTTAAATACTATTTTATAATTGTGTTTTAGTTGTTACTTAGGAATTACTTAATTTTTTCACTGTTTACCTTTTGTTAAGCTCACAATCACAGGGTGTCACCTTTCTACTGCAGTTGCTCTTGACCAAAGCTGCAGAATTCAGCAGTCTGGTTGTAGCTGCATACTGTAAGTGCGCTACACGAGTCAAAAATGTGACAGACTCCACGCAAGCAGGCATGGGATTTGAATCTAGTAAGCTACATCTGTAAAATGGCAATGCTAATTAATGTATGTTACTGTTCCACCTAAGTTAAAGATAAAGAGAATTAACTAAATTTTAAGTAAATATCTCAAATTTCCTAAATTAATTGCATACAGACAGCAGTATGTTGACTGCTCAACTGCTTTAAAGCTGCAAAAATTATACTCTAAAAGGATTAAAAAGTATTGCTGAAAAAGTAAAAAAAAAAAATTCTGGGATATTAATGTTTACCAAAAAACTTTTTACTGATAAGGATAACAAAGAATATTTCAGTTTTTCTCCCACCCATATAAATAACATGGTAATGCATGAACACTTCTACAGATCTAGGTTCAAATGCCAGGAAGGACACTCTTTACAGTATGTGGAATCAGCACATAAATCTGTCTTCTTCAATAGATATTGCAATTTCTTTCTACATCCCAGGCAGTTATGGTTAATTAGCTTCTCCAAATAGGCCCTATATGACTGCATACATGTGTGTGAGTAAGTGTATCCTACAATGGGCTACAGCCACTGAGGTGGTCTCAGATTTGCCCCAGAATATATCAGGATTTTCTGGCCCACTGTAATCCTATATTGGAGTAAACAGGTTAGTAAAATGAATGCCATACATTTTTCAAATTAAATATGTTTAAGAAAGAATATTGCAATGCTCAGTTTTCATTCAAAAGAACAATTAAATTTACTTTTTAACTTTAAGTTCCAATCATAGATATACAGTACTATGCTGTAACAGCTGTGTAGTGCTTAACAGTCCCATCACAATGTATTCTTACTCATTTTATAAGTCTTTTACTTTAGCCACACTGTAATGGAGATTATGTGACTATGGTAGGAATACCCTTTTCATGGGCTACCCAGTTGCTACCAGTAAACTTGCTCATTTTAATTATGGAATGCCAACTCAATGTTAGCAGCTTACGGCTGATTTCATCCCTAGCCTGATGCAACTTGTCAGTACTGTTTCCTTTCGCTCAATTTAAATTATTACCATGATCTTGCACAGAACAACAAAGATTTTAAAGAAAAATGACCAGAACATGAATGTCCCAAATTAGAAGCAGGCAGACTGTTAGTTACATGACTGATAGAAGGTCATATGAGAAAAAATAGGAAAAAAATTTTCACCAAAATCCAATACATAAAACAATACAGGTCAAACAAGCAAAACAAAGGTCTTAACACTAGAATCGTCTTTATCTTACACTGACAAATGGTAAAATAGTAGGAGGTACAAAGCTAGGATGCAAGAAACTATGCAGTGTCATCTCAGATAGGAACAAAATGATGACATAACTTGTCAGGTAACTTCTATGTCATGCATGTTACAGGTACCATGCATAGTAACAGTAAATGTTTTTTAGTAGGGCTAAAAACTGGAACAAGACAGTAAATATTATAAAAGTGACTTCCTGGAAGTACAAAACCTATATGTATTTGTTATTGGTCCCAATGGCACAGACACATCAAGAAAAAATACAGTACATACAGTAGTAGAACAACAAAGTAGACACTAATTAGTAAATAGAGCAAAAACAATTAAGAATGAATGAATAAATTAAAAAATACAAAAAAATGATATGAAAACACAACAGAAAGAACAAGATAAAATAACAGTAAATCACTATTGCAGGCTGGTTGATGGTGCATGTGCTTATTTAACAGAGGTTTGGTCACAGGTCAAGCACATCACCATATGAATAATTTCAGAGGCAGAAACTGTTTGAGAGTCTGTTGGGACATGCTAGGATTATCACATGAAGACGGCAGGGAGTAAAGAGTTTATTTCTGGGGTATGTGAGATCAGGGATATTACAAAGTATAGTTTTTGGCACTTCTAGCTGTAAATGTTACGCATGAATAGAACCGTGGTTTCAGGGATAAACTATGCTACTCTAACCAACTGTTACAAAATCTTGTGCTCAACCATAGTACATTTATTATGCCAAACTTTAAGGCAGCTGCTTAAAATTAATTCCACTGTGCATTTATAGATGTTAGAAAGGATCCAAGCAAACAGATTGACTTTCTTCAACCTTCCACAAAAGTAAAGGCACTATTGTGGCTTCTTAATCAGACATGTGGTGTTGAGGAATAATGAGAGTAACTCTGTGATGTTGACCACTACTACTCATATGGCCCACAATCAGCTCCTTAGTTTTCTTGAAGATGAGAGACAGTTTATCATTCAGTAATAAATTTAATCTTTTTCCTATAGGTTGTCTCGTCATTTTTGCCAATCAGGCTGACTGCTTTTCTGCCATCAGCAAATTTGATGATATATAGGCAATGAAGTGTATTTAACCATAATTTATTATATTTCCTGACTAGCAAAGTATTTGCAAGGGGTTGAGTACCAGCAGGGTGATAAGAGTCAAGTATAGTTCCAATGGAGTGTTCCAAGAGAAAGAAAACTCCAGGAGGACATAAGCTGCTAAGAATGACAGAATCTTTCAGAGCGAAAGGCACTCTAGACACTATACAGAGGCAGTTTGGAGTTTTTAATATTCTAAAGCCACTATATGATTCTACAGTTAATGCCAGTGGTACATCACAACCACTTATAGTCAGAAATAACGTCAAAATTGACAGACTTTCATCTTGTTCCCAAAGGATGATAGAATACACAACAATATAGTGTACGGCATGATAAATTACATGATTTCACAAAGACTTTCTAGCATAGTTTCACATTTCCAAAGTACTGTGAACTTGCCCCTTTCTGACAGCCAATACGGTGATTCCCAACAGAGCCAGTGTTGTTGAATGCTTTTCAGGTACAGTGAGTTCAGATGTATCACATCAGATAGATAAGCCTCTTGTCTGTTTGCAAGGTCCAAAACACCTGCATTTTTTTATTCCTTATAGCTGCATTATATGATTATAACTCTAGCTGATAGGTCCTTTATTCTCAGCTTTCACATAGTCCGCCCCTACAAATTAAAATAAAATCAAACGATGTTCTTTAGGGTCAAGGACAGGGCATGACTCTTTAGTCCAACATCAATGTAAGTTTCTCAATGGACTTTATGGATTTTATGGAATTCTTTTTTCAAAATATGTAGTGGCCTTCATGTTATTGTGATTACAAAAAATATCACAATCCTGCAATAGCATAGTCAAACCCTTTTCTTTTTATACAGTAGAAGTGGCTAATCTCAAAGAATTCGTATGTATCCGTCACAGAAAGAACAGCCCTAATTGTAACAGTTGCTTGAAGGTAAGACATCTGGCAGTCATCCTGCAAAGCTTCTTACCCATCTAAATTTTGTCTACCAGATGGTAATTGCTGAAAACATTATTCATTTATTAATATTCTCCTAATTTCAGGTTATTTTGAAAATATTTCATTGATCCATTCTTCCCTAAAGTGCATGTTAATTTATGAATCAATGGTCCCCCTTTGTAACCCCTTTACTGTTCCTGTTTAGCTGGGAAAGGATTTAAAAATTGTTATAAAGTACTACATGAAATGTGTTCAGTACTGATACCTATTAACTAAAGTGGTCATTGAATAGTTGCATGCACAGTATGACATGAACTATAAGACAGTAAACTGTTGCCAAGAGTCCAGAAAAAAATGATGTAATCCTAAATGATGATAAATGTATGCACTCAGCAAAAAGCATCTAATTGCAATGTGAATTAGTCATTTATAATCATCTAGATATAGCAGTATCATTTATAAGTATTTTTTCCATCCAACCATTTATTAGTCTCACTTAACTCAATTTTAAAATCTGGTATTCTGTCCTAGCAGAACTTGGCATAAAACTGGAACCAACTCTAGACATGAAACCAATCCATCTTAGAACACAGTCATATTCACTCACACTTGTTTCTGTGAGGCTGTAGACATCATTGCCATCTAGTGCTCATGGAACATAACTCAGCATTGCATCAGTCATATTTAGGATTATGTCACGCTAGTCCAGGCCTATATTTATCAAGGGACTCAGAATTACTGCTAGGAACATTACAAGTCACTCTAATATAAGAATTTGTCCTCCCTCAGAGTAGGACATGGTGTGCAAATGTTTGGGTACACTTGCTTAAAATGTCTGTTACTGTGCAGGAAATGAACTGATCACCTAAAGGACTAAAGTTAAAGATTACACATTTCTGTAATATTTTAAGCAAGATTACATTTTTATTTCATCATTCACAGGTACAAAATACCAAAAAATAAAAAGGGACGAAGCAAAAGCTTGGGCACCCAACATGGTCAGTACTTAGTAACACCCCCTTTGGCAAGTATTACAACCTGCAAACACCTTTTGTAGCCAGCTAAGAGTATTTCAGTTCTTACTTAGGGTATTTTGCCCCTACATCCTGGCAAAAGGCTTTTAATTCCACAAGATTCTTGGGTGTCTTGCATGCACTGTTCTTTTGAGATCTATCCACAGATATTCAATGATGTTTAAGTTGGGGAACTATGTGGACCATGGCAAAACCATCAGCTTACAGCTCTTGAGGTATTCCATTATAGATTTTGTGGTGAGTTTTGGATCACTGTCTTGTTGTAGGGCCCATCCTCTTTTTAACTTCAACTTTTTTTTTACAGAATTTACTGGTATTTCTTTGAAACCATTCTTCCATCTACCAATGACACATTTCTTGTGCCACTGGATACAACACAAGCCCAAAGCATGGTCGATCCACCCCCATGCTTAATAGTTGGAGAGGTGTTCTTTTCCTGGAATTAGGCATCCTTTTTTCTCCAAACTCACATTTGCACATTGTGGCAAGAAAGTTCTATTTTGACTTCATTAATCCACAGGATTTGTTTCTAAAATGCATCAGGCTTGTTTAGATGTTCATTTGCAAACTTCAGGCATGGAATTTTGTAGCTAGGATACAGTAAAGGTTTTCTTCTGCTGACTGTACCATGAAGGTCACATTTGTTCAAGTGTTTCTGCACAGTAGAATAACCCTTCTAAAGTCTGCTAAATCTTCCTGAAGGTCTCGAAGGTCTTTTGCAGTCAAACAGGAGGTTTTATTTGCAATGAGTAGTTCTTTCAGAAACTGTTCTTGGTCTTCCAGACCTCAATCTGACCTCCACTTTTCCTGTTAACTCTCATTTCTTAATAACATTACAAACTGAGGAAACTGCTACCAGTAAATGATTACTATCTTCTTGTAGCCTGCTTTGTGAGCATCAAATATTTTATTTTTTTTAGAGTGCCAGGCTGCTGCTTAGAGAAGCCCATAGCTGCTGATTGTTGGGACAAGGTTTGAGGAGTCAGAGAATTCATACAGCTTTGCAATTTGCATCTGGGGTTTTCCAACTATGACTGGGAACGGGCCATAACCCTAGTGAGCTAATGAAGGACTGAGACCTTGATAAAAGTTAATTAAGACTTCAAATATCTTGGAGAGCCCAAACTCTTGCATGGTTCTGCTTTCCTTTTTTTTACTGTACACCTGCATATAAAAAAAACAATACACTAATACTGAAAACAAATGTGTCATCTTTAACTTTATGCCTTTTGGTGATCAGTTCATCTCCTGCTCACTTAACTACTAACGGTGCTCAAACTTTTACATGCCACTGTGAGTACTTTCGAAGCATTCTATACCTATTCCAAACTAGGAGTGAGTTCACATTTGAAACTGAATGACATTCCAACTTCATGACACTTTGAGCCTCATATTGGAATTTATGATGATGGTGTTTTGTAGTTTTATTATGTTAATGCTAAGGCTACAAAGATGATAAAAAATAAAATCAATAGTAATAATAATAACAACAACAATCAAAGTAGTTGCAGAAGAATAAAAAAGTAATGAAGTAGAATATTGTGCTAAGCTGCACACATTCATTGCCAATTCTCTAAAACATCAAGAATACCGTAATAAGCAACAAGAAGGAAAGACAGAGACACACACACACTGAATGAGAGTAAAGCCTGATAATGGGTATGCTTATTTAACAATGAAAGCTTCAGGGATTGTTCCAGGGTAAAGCATGTTTAGAAAATGGATGGACAGAGAGATGGATAGATGGAAAGAGATGGAAAGCTGTACTTTCAGATGAGCCACCTTCCCACTGTTATCCCAATAGAAAATAACTTGGAAAGTAACATTTTTATTGATACTAGCCACAGCTGTTCTTGAGCTGATTCTGAAGTCGCATTCTCTCTTCAGTGTCCCAATTGTCTTTCACTGTGCCATGTTGTGTCCCTCCCTGTCATCCTCCCTTATTTTCTGCGAGGCTGTATTTATGTCCCAGGTGTCTCCTCTTGCCTTCCTGAAGCTTCCTGGGCTTGTAAAACGTAACAGGAATGTTCCAACGGTTCATGGAATGCAACACTCAGCTATACGTGTGTGACATTTTGCTGTCAGTCACCCATTCAGCCAAACTTATCTTCAGGGTAATACGCTGGCTTTACAATACAGTTTGCACCCATGTCCATCTGTGTGTGTATACTGTGATACTGCTTATAATTGAAAATGATTTTTATGTATGTGCAGATTTGCATGAGCTTGTTTTAACATGGCATCACAGGGATTCAGGGCAAATGTATAAATCTGTACATTACCTCTCATATTATAAGAGCTTTCTGACATATTCAAATTATGACTATTGCTAAGCTGCATTTTACATGAAACACTGCACTTTCATTTCAGCTTACCGCGCATGGCTCTGTGTAAGTGCAATGAGCATGTAACTACAAAATTTGCCATGAATATTATTCTCTCTCTGCCAGGTCAATATATTTTTATGAGTTTATTGTTGTCCAGCATTTACAAAATATTCAGAATTTCATGGGACGTGCATGCCATTTTCTGGCCGCAACCTGAAAATTAGGACAGATGATAAGTTCTCCTAAATCCTGGAGATTAGTTTCCTAAATTAGGAAAATTGAAAAATTGAATTTACTCCTAGTCCTAAAAGTAAGATCAAATTTGTGTCGCTCTGAGATTTTTTGAGCCAGATAGGCCTGTTTTCCTACTCCGATAAACTACTTCCTACTCTGGGCCCTAGTTTCCAAGTTTTGCAGACTTGTAGTAAAATACTGTTGGTGCATTTAGTTTTTGAAAAAAACATTTTTACGTCAGAACTTTGAATGTTACTTTGACTTTGATTATTGGTTTACGTATTGGGCTCTGGCTACTTGGTTGGCAAGCTCTTGGTTGCAGAACTTTGCCTGTTTGACCTTGCTTTTGTCTGTCTCTTCATATTTAGTTATCTGTCAGATATTTATCTGCTATACAATTTCCTTTTTTATAGTCATTCTTTGGCATTTAAATATTACCAATGTATCATTTTTGGGACTTGGGATGTCAAGGAATTCTGTGGTTACATTTTTTTTATTTTGTGACTTGCTAACAATGTTAAAAATGAAATATGTTCTTACGCAGCATAAGAATGTTAAGTAACTACTTCTGCAGCACCACTATGTTTGCATTATGAACGCTGTCATTTTGTGTGCTTTTTTTGGTCTGGTTACTAAGCTGTTGCTAGATAAGGTCAATCAGAAGTGTGAGGCAAGTGACATCTTCAGGTCAAATGAATATAGCATCAGGTTATCCAAATTAATGTACTGCACAATTTAACAACAATCAGTATTTATTACTCAAATCAGAAGATGAAGTCAAGAGTAATATACATGACAAGAAAAAACTCCACTATTCCTTGATTAGTATTTCCTGATATTCTGGCTATAAATTACTTTCCATTTACTAAGACAATTTTGTCTTTTGTTTTGGCATAGGTTACTCAAATACTTCTGGCATCTGACCTCTCTTGTTTCGTTTAGTTCACTCAGTTTTGGTTTAATGTCTTTGGTTTGTTTGAAAGATTAATTTGACTACCTAGTACTGACCTTGCCACAAGTTCAGGTAGAAATCCCTTGGTGCGTTACAGGGCCAGAAGTTATTTATGAACCTGGCCTGCTAGATGAGAGAACACCCATTTGGCTGAATAAAAGGCAATTAAACAACAACAGGACTGTGTGCTTTTTTTTTGTTACATAACATAGAGCGGTGGCCGTATTTCGTGTTTGGCATGCAAGGATTGGCTACACAGGCAAATCTTTTCATAAGCATACTAACAGATCCATAACCTTGCAATAAATTGTTGTGACAACCAGCATATCAGCCGTTATTCACAGCTTGTGCAGAAGCAAGCAGTTTCATGTTCATGAACAGAACAACGTTTTAGCAAAATCACTTTGTTTTAAAATTGCACTGATGGAGATGTTGAAGGATTGTTGTTTTGATTTTAAAAGTTTTATAACTAAACAATTTCGTGCAGTATCTGTTTTTAAAGTTAATGCTTGTCACAGAGGGTTCACAGATACTCTTATAATTCTTTTGGCCTGCCATCAAAAATGTTTCCCTGCCCCTGGTGTAAACTGTAATTATGAAGCCATGGTATTAACCTCTTAATTAAATTAGCCCACACTTGTGTAAAACAGTATTTTGCTTACATCTCACACAATTAAATTACCGAAAGCTATTAATTGTGCATAAATTAGGGAGAAGTAAATCTAACTTCTAAAAGTGTGTGGAAGTGTTCTTATTACCTTTCTTTATAAAATTATCACATCTAATTTGTTGATGTACATGAAGGAATTTTATATTTATTTTATATATTTAAATGGAAAGCACTAGCAAGACAGGTACTGTATACACATTTAAAACTAACTTTTACTTTATACAGAATACAGAAACAATGTATTTAGCATATAATGTAGATAACACTGAATTTTATACAAAAAGCAAAATAAGTCAGATATTAAGGAATAACAGTAGGCAGGCTGTCAGCTACTCTAGGGAAAATAATGTTCTGTCTATTTATCTTAGTTTCAAAGGGTTGTACGAACATGCTAGCAATCCTTGAGTGAAAGTTTGTTTTTTTCTGGAATTAAAGTATTTTCATTAATTTCAATTTTCATGTAAAACAGTCTCTGCTTTTAGAAGACAAGTGGTAATTAACTCAGGGGTTAAGTTTTTTAGTGCACCTGAACACTAGTACATACACGACCGAAAGCCCTTTATTAAGTTTTAATCAATAGATATACTATTTAATGTACAATATAGTTCTTTACCTTCCTATATAACAGGAAAGAGAGTACTGACCTCTAGTGGTACTGAATCATTATCACACTTGCCATCAGTCTTTTTTCATAACTTTAGAATGGTCCATAGACATCACAGTGCCAGCAAGTAAGCACAATTTTACAAAGTATCATGAAAAGAATATACATGTAATACACTGAATGCAAAAATGAAAAAAAAACACATTGTAGAAAAGATTTGAGAACAAGCAGATATGGAAGATACTATGTTTCCTTGGATGTCAGCATACAAAAAAACATTAGAATGTTAATATCCATCCAGCCTTAGTAATAATGTGCCTTTCAATTCGGTGTTGGGTCATGGTGTCCTCCTTGGAGATTCAGAGATTTGTCCAGGGATTTTCAAAGATAAGAAAGCTAGAAGTATTTGGGCAAAATGCCCCTTTAATATATATCATTTATAAAAGCAAGTGAGACATTTTTTGAGTGATATTTCTACAATATTTTAGTATTACACTTTTCCACAATACTAAAAACAATTAGTCCATCAGACACCAAGGGTGAATATATGATTTGGTCAATACTGAAATGTAAGGATTTAATACTCGGTGTACTGTACTCAGATAGACTGTCAGATGTCTGGTTGGTGAAACAAATAACAATTTCTAGGCTGCTAATGTAGAATGCTCAGAACAACAAGTATATTCTCATTGGTAAGCTTGTAGCTGAAGCACAACATTGTGGCTGTAAAGTTTAGTATTTCTTGTCAAATGAATAATAAAAAAAATCTGCCATTAAAAAATTAAGTTGGTTCATTGTTAACATGGACACCATGTGCACAAACAGACAGATGAAAGGAAACAGTGAGAGTATATGCAAAATTGTCTAAGATATATTCCCAAATGTGTGATAGGAAGAATTTCCATTTTAATATTTTCCACAACTGACACTGTACTGAATAACTTACTCCTTTGAAAAGTCTCTAAAAAAACAAATTTCTGAATTTTAGCATAGTCTCTAGAAAAATATTTTGAAAATTGTTTTAATACTTTCAAAAAATGGAGCCTAAAGCAACACTGCTGATGAACCATGCAGTCTAACTCAAAAGTAAAAAATAATTACCATAAGCAAAGTGTCTAACCACACACTATCAATCACTGTTGCAAAACTAGCTATTTGCCAAGTTTTCTTCTGATCCTCAAATGTGGCCCTCACATTACACATGACTAGAAATACATTTTTTACAATTATATTTCCTTTCATCAATGCATATGTTATTATCTGGAAGAGTATCCAAAATCAGAAGTGAATGAAATGAGGCAAACTTTAGCCACCTCATATATAGGCTACTATAAAATGGACAAAACTGCAGGATGGACAAAATTATAGAGCCCCAGTGTTGTTATGCATAATTGTTTGTATAGTTGCAAATTTACTGTGTAATTTAAATAAACAGTAATAATACTGATAATATATTGTGTATATATATTTCTGTTATAGTAAGATTTCTTTTCCGGAATTGTCTTTATGATTAAAATACTTGAAAATTAACATCTCAAATCATTAACTGCATACAAGCGTGTCATTTGGAGGGGCCCAGTGAAAGGATTTTTCACACAGCACATGAGATGTAGGCCTGAAACATACTTTTTATTACTTCCTTTCAACTTTGTAGAGTGTGTCTAGGTAGCTCTGATATAGTCTGCGGCTCTTTCTAGGCCACCTGAAATTAGTAAAATAGCATTATGAAAAATGATCAGTCAGCAGTACAAAATCAGACCACCGTAATGCACGTGACATAATGAAGCATGTTTGATTTATTCACATTGTAAGAGGTTTGCGCTGCAGTCACTACAGCTTGGTGATTTCCTTGATGTTTATCAAAGCAGGACCTTATACAGCCAAGCCACAATTTTAACATGAGTTTCCTAACCTTGTATGGCTTGTTTCTGTGCTAAGCAGGAAATGATGTGCACCTGTAACAAGTGGATACTATCTGCACAAAAAGTTAGTTTTTCTATCTGTTTTTTACCCATTTTTATTTTTCTATTGGAGCAAGGATGGGGCCATTCCTAGGCAGCATGTGTACAACAAAATGACATTGTAAATAAAATGCTTAATGAGTTTGCCATTCACTGTTGTAGTGAAAAAGTTAAACATTCAGTGTAATAAACAAGCCTACAGTTGTATTAGGTACAACTTATTAGTATATGCTCTGTGGGTCAAAATGGACTGTGAATAATTTTGTTTGATTTGCCAAAAAGGTTAATCGCAAACATTTTTGCATGCATGTACAGACCTAAATTAGCTACATAACAATTCTGAATTGGTCCTAAAATATATGATGTTAGAGAAAGAAGACTGCTGAGAGTCATGTTGGAAATGAATACAAAACATACACTTTGTAAAACCTAATAGACTCTTCATTTCAGTAAATACATAAGTAACATATAGAAACCACAGTCTCAACAATTTAGCCATCCCAATCTCTACAATCTCTGTGTAAACAGATACTTTTTAAATCTAGCATGAACTAAGAGATGACACTTTTTAAGGCATTGATCTTGTTTAACATACCAACACTGGAACAGCTGTTGAAAGCTCCAAAGACGTTTAGGACTCTAAGAGCAGACAGCAGACATAGTATGGTGCCAAGAGAACTCAAATCAGTCTGTCGCTCCATATAAGGAGAATCTAAGTACTGCACAGTTATGGAATTAGGAATACTTTGTATAAGGGGAAACAACCCATTTCTCACGGTCTCCAGTTAGGAATGCCTTACAAGATGGAATAACTCGAGAATAAAGAAAACAATCTCTTATATGGTTTGTACTTCTATACATTAAGATTGTAAGGTGACAGTCAAGAATTGCCCGTATCATCTTCTAGGCTTACCATTCATTAAAGTACCCTAAGGCAAATTGAGCAAACAAAATAAGTACTTTATTGTGCTCATTTTTTTTATTAAGAAGTGTATCCTGTACTTACTCAGAGAACGTATGTACTTTTAAACAGCATTATAATGTAGGTGGCATCCTTTTTTCTAATTAAGACTTATAGTAAAAAACAATACAATTCTGTTTTTCATGGTACAACTTCATTATGCTTTATAGTGCAGCCAGTACTTCACACATCCACAATGAATAAATGAACATTTGAAAAAAATCACTGAGGATATAAATCTACTATTTGCACACATGCACTCTCACTTAGTGAGATGTTGCCTTTATCATGAGTAAATTAATCAGAAAATTCAGAGTGTTAAAACAGTACACAAGTCTATTAAAGTCTATTAATGCTGAAATCCACCCCTTTCTGAGTCTTTCTTTATATATATATATATATATATATATATATATATATACACATATATATATATATATATATATATATATATATATATATATTTGATACAAAATACACTCCATGTGGGAGTTAAACTAAATAGAGCCTTTTTTGTATTAATGCCATTTTCTGACAAATTTAAAATAATGGAGTCTTTCTTACTGCAAAGCACACTTTTCTGTGGGATTAAGTGTTATTTCACATAATCTACCATCCCTCAAGTATCTTCAAGGTGGTTCAGACCTTAGGCCTCATGTATAACGCCGTGCATAGAATTCACACTAAAACATGGCGTATGGGAAAAAAACAGAAATGTGCATATGCACAAAAAAGTCCAGATGCATAAATCTGTGTGTATGCCAACTTCAATGTTTTTCTGCTACATAAATCCCGGTCAGCGTGAAATGTAGCGCACGTGCGCGCGCCTGCTGCGTTACCCTGACTCCTCCCAGAATTACGCCTCTTTGAATATGCAACTCAATATAAATAGCCCATTAAGTTCAGCGTTCTGTGAAACGGCAATGTCAAAAGCACAGGGAAAATGGAAGAATTTCAGCGAATACCAAGAGGAGGCAAGGAAAAACATACTATTTTTTGGTTTAAGCAGTGGTATAAACAACAAAAGGAAGTTGATCGAGTGACACAGAGTGGCGGAGTAACTCAAAAGTTCAAGTTCAAAAAGTCACACAGTACCCAAAATAAAAAACTGGTCAGAATATCAAAGTTGCCATGAAAAGGTGAGTCGTAGTCCACTGTCTGAGCGTCATATGAAAGCGTATTAGGGTACAGAGGAAAGAAAAAAAAACATAGGGACACAGTGGGGAAAAAAAGGGTTGAAATGTCAACTTTAATCTTGAAATTTCCACTTTAATCACGTAGTTTATTTTCTCATTAAGGTACAACGTCATAAGCTTCATCTTAAAATCGTTTTGATTGACTTCTTCTATGTACTCTTACTGTATGTGTATGAATCACTATGTGCTTCTTAAATGGGCTTTCTCTTACACAGAGAGAACACAGAATACATTACATTCATGATATTAAAGCTGTATATTTGATATAATTTTCATGATGATAGGAATTAAAGCATATATAAAACATGTGGGCACAGTGGTAGCAACAAGCTGGCGTCCTGTCGAGAGATTGTTACTGCCTCCCCCAAGAATCTTGCTGTGCTGTGTGCAACCCTCAATGAATTAATTTATTGCAGCAGTATTGTCTCTTTTGAACGTACTATTCCTGTCCTTTTTCTTTCTCCAGTAAACAATCACCATACAATTAGCTCTGTAATAAATGTGAAGCCATCTGTAAGCTAAGAATGCCGATTCTTCAAAACTTTTAAGGAAAGGAAATATCTTCATAGCACATGTTTAATTATTCCATCCATCCAGGGTCGCGCAAGTCCCAGCAAGCTTACAGCACGAGGCAAAAACAATCCCTGAACGGGGTGCCAGCTCATCGCCTCCACTGCGCCACTGTGCCCACACATTTAATTATTAACAGTATACATTATTTAAATGAAATAAAAAATGTATCTGTATAATGTAATGTACATACATTACTGCATTTCATCTTTAAAATGATATCAAGAGTTCCAAGAAGATAGCGCTTGGAAATCTAAATCGACTTAGAAGCCAGTCATCATCTGTAAATGCACTGTAGTGCATGTTTACAGTGTGGTAATTGTACTTATAAGTATAAACAGTTCAACCAGGAGCACTTGATGGACTGACTGAGTGCATTTATAGTTCTTAGGATGAAACAGTTTCTAAACATGGGGTCTCTACAGGAAAGGCTCTGAAGTGTTTACCGATTGGGAGAAGTTCAAATAGAAGTTAAAATAAATTTTCCCCTTGGCTGAGGCAGTATGTGCTGGAAGCTGTAACACGATAATTCTCTTTGCTCTCAACACAATCTGCATTAGAGCTTTTCTAACAGCTGCTGTACAGCTGTGATTCCACACTCAGATACAGTGGGTTAAAATACTATGAGTGGTGCACTGAGAGTAACAACGCTAAAGCAGCTATGGTACTTGAAATAGTTCAGCCATTCTGTGCACCATTAAAAGTTACATGGTTACAGGTTGATTACAATCAGATGCCATAACTAACAAATGATATGCGGTTAATTTCAGCGTACAGTAAACCCTCGCTTATCGCGGTTCATCCGTTCCAGACTCTACCGTGATAAATGAATTTCTGCGAAGTACGATTCTTTATTTATAAATCGAATATTTTCACAGTTAGAGCATAGAAAACCTGTTTACGACCTTCTAAATACATTTTTTAACATTATTAGAGCCCTCTAGACATGAAATACCACCCTTTAGTCAAAAGTTTAAACTGTGCTCCATGACAAGACAGAGATGACAGTTCCATCTTACAATTAAAAGAATGCAAACATATCTTCCTCTTAAATGGAGTGCGCGTCAGGAGCAGAGAATGTCAGATAGAGAGAGAGAGAGAGAGAGAGAGAGAGAGAGAAAAGCAATCAAAAATCAATAGGGCTGTTCTGGCTTTTAAGTATGCGAAGCACCGCCGGAAAAAGCAGCTGCAAGTAAGGGAGTAATGTGAATGTAGTCTTTCAGCATTTTTTAGAGGAGTGTCCAAATACTCTAGGCCAGTGTGTGAACAGCCCCTCTGCTCACACCCCCTCCGTCAGGAGCAGAGAATGTCAGAGAGAGTGAGAAAGACAGAGAAAAGCAAACAATCAAAAATCAATACGTGCTGTTCGGGCTTTCAAGTATGCGAAGCACCGCGCAGGAAGCATATCGTATATCATTGAGGAGTTTTATTTAATACGTAATACGTGCTCTGATTGGGTAGCTTCTCAGCCATCCGCCAATAGCGTCCCTTATAGAAATCAACTGGGCAAACCAACTGGGGAAGCATGTACCATAAATTCAAAGACACATTGTCCGCAGAAATCTGTGAACCAGCGAAACATCCGTGATATATATTTAGATATGCTTACATTTAAAATCCGCGATGGAGTGAAGCCGCGAAAGTCGAAGCACAATATAGCGAGGGATCACTGTATTTGATAAAGATGCAACAGGAACAGCAGCACTGCTTTGACGCTGGGTGCCGCCAGTGTGCAAAACGGAGCTGAAAACTTGCGTATGCAATGGATTAAGCAGGTGTAAGAACGTTTGTGGCTTCATGCCAAGTTTAGATTTTATACATCACAATGTAGAGTGTAAACTGGTGTACGCAACATTTTTGTGCATACATGAGGCCCCAGGGCTGAGAAATAAAGTTGGAAATGTGTAGCTGAAACATTTTTTTTATTATGAAACAAAAACAAATTGTTGTGATAGATAAACTTTCACAACAAGAAGATAACAAGATGATAAACTTTTCACTTAAGTTATAAATATTTCATGACCCAGACATTCATAATACACAGTGCCGTAACTTGTACTAAGATCTAGACTGATAAAAATTGCAAACTGACTCCAATTCACATTCTCAGATACAACCGTAATCTTAAACCAAAACATTCCCAAACTTGCTTAATCCAAATTCAAGGACAACTAAATTCCAACATTATGCTGGCAACACTTGGCACAAGACAGGAAACAACCCTGAACAAGGTGACATTCCATAGATGGACCCACCCACCTACATATCTCCACCTTGGGCAATTAAAAGTTGACAATTCATCTGACCTGCACCTCTTTGGGCACATGTAGGAAAATTCAGAGAACCTGGAGGAAAACCTATCCAGACATTAGAAGGAACATTCCAGCCACACACATAAAATAAGTAGGTGCAGTATTCAAATCAGTTATATACCGTTCAAATATTAGAATTGTGTCTTACAAATTTTTTTTTTCGAAAAAGTATATTATGTGCTGTATAGTAAACTGGTTAAAGCATACTTGACAAAGTACCCAGTGCTGCCTTGGAATGGGATAAGGAAAGACAGCAAAGGTTTATGAGGTTTTATTTTTAATTGTGAATCTGATCTTATTTCTAGCTGTCCCATCCATCATCCACACTGCCTTTCTATCAATGTCTCTGCTCTTGTGAGTCGAGAATTTATTGTTTTTGGGCCTGATTGGATTCAAGAAGTGCAATAACTCCTTACTGTATTCTAACCATGAACATTGGTTTGTCTGACTCATTCTCTGAGGTCAAGGTGGACAGGTCGTAGTGCTTAAATTGTGGAAAAATGCCAACAAAGCAGGCGTTAAACAACAACCCTTTGATTCTACATTCTATTGAGCTGCACTTCCACTCTCGATCAAGCCTCACCAAACATTGCCTTGCGAAAATGCATGATAGCTCTGGTCATTTTATCTGCTAGTCTGGCTTCAGTCTACTCAGAGCCAATGAAAACTATAAACTGCAAACTGTAGCACACAGGGAAAAAAACAAAAAAACAAAAAAACACTGGGACCTCCAAGGTCAAAATGTTGGGTTCCAAAGTAACTTATTTTATCCATATGAGCCAAATTTGGTTCAGATCAGTCAAAGGGTGCAGGATTGTATAGGGAACATACATACAAACAGACATGCTATTTTTCTATATTTATTTTACACAAACACACACAGACAGATATAAACACAGTATAAACCTACACAAACAAACTTAAAAGCAAAACATTACAGCCTAGTTAAAAACGGATCAGATAAATATAGTAGGTCTTCACTATTTATTTAAACAGATCTTGTGATTGCCAGTAATAAAGGGAAATTTTCAGTGTTTGTGAGCAAAGTATCTAAAAGCATACATCCCAAATGCAAACATGAAGAAACTGGGATAGCAGTACTTTACTATGAATTCAATAACTTATAAGGTTCAACTAGAAGTGACATTGTTTCTGGCTAATCCTACTTTCACACAGCTTCAGAAGTCTGAATGAATCTTGGACTGATCAGTATCTGCATGATGTCTGTATGTTTTCCCTTTGTCCCTCTCTTTATTACAACTGATGTCTACAATGTAAGCCATTACTAGTTAATGTGAGTAAATGACCCCTGTGAAGGTCTGGCATCCCATTCAGGAATGTCTCTTGCCTTCCACTGAATGCTACTGCAATAAGCTATCACCCTATAATTGGAATGGAAGGATTGAACAGAATGATAAGGTTCTAGTACTCATCTATTTAGGCCTTAAATATGTAAGTTGGTCAATTTAAATAAATAATCACAATGTGATATTAACTTTTATTTGTTCCACAGTTACTAGTATTAAAAAAAACAACAAAACTTTTTAATATCACTTGCATGCAACATTAAATTTGTCTTGTACTTTTGTCACTTGGTTAAGATAATGATTGCTTTTCCTCTTATGTGTGGCAAAAGCCAACTAAAAATAGGCTGGTTCCAGGAAGGTATCTTGCCTTAAAGGTTTCTGATCCAATACCTCTTTGGTGATGAGATCCAATGATAAGAATTACATGAGCAAGGTAAAGACCACTGTATCCCAGTTCATATTTAATCTCCCAGTTTTTCTGTAGTCATGACTGCCTCTACTGAAACTCAGGCAGGACAATCACAAGCAATAATCCTGACTTGGATTAATATATGGCATATTTTATGTATACAGTATGTAGTCCATAATTTTAAAATTGTACGAAAAAATTAGGCACACGATGAATTTGCTCATAAACAGGTAATATGGAGGTGTCAAAATTTAACAATTTCAAAATTGTAGTGTCAGAATTTTATACATAGTAATTCCAAAGACAGACTAAAGAAAATATAAAAGTGCAGAATCACATGAAAAAAACTGGAAAAAATTACATAATTTTAACAAGATATGTGTCAGTGGAAATGCCATTCTTTCATTTCTTTTACAAGGTATACATCTTCAAAATAACAATAATATCCCTCAATTTCTTAAGCCTATCTTAAGCCTATTTAAGTCAGTTCGGTGTCACGAACAGCCAA
Source organism: Polypterus bichir lapradei (assembly GCA_026402145.1). Taxonomy (NCBI): domain Eukaryota; kingdom Metazoa; phylum Chordata; class Cladistia; order Polypteriformes; family Polypteridae; genus Polypterus; species Polypterus bichir. The sequence goes on along the minus strand of JANRMT010062796.1, from coordinate 4,856,906 downwards.
ACTCTATCTTGGTATCAGGCAGAAGACATTGGCCAGACTAGGACAAGGCACCAGTCTTATTGGTATTCTTAGACATAACCCCACAGCCAATTATGCCAGTTTAGTGCTGACAACTATCGTAACCTACTGTATATGTCTTTGGTATTTTCGAGAAAGACCGGACAATTTTACCAAAAAGTAGAGACTAAAATGCAAAGTCTACACAAGAAGTGACCAGGCTGGGATTTAATCCTAGTGTGTCGGAGCCGTGAGGCAGTAACTCTAACCACCTTGTCACCCTACTCTCACTCTCAAAGATATAAGCAGAATATAATGCAAAACTCTTGCTGCTATACCTTTCCTTTCAAATTTTATTTAACCTTTTGCACTGGACACGAAGTACAAGAATGTGATGGTCTATTCTTTGTTTGCTGTGAACACAACTACTGAGCTTTTCAGAATGGTCACAAAGAGTTTGGTATTGGTCAGTAACCTCAGTAAATCTAGATTCAGTTAACAAATTAAGATAGTAGTTGAACACCAAAGCATTTACTTGATATAACACAATTTAGTGCACAGTTTCATTATTATTCAATCATTTCAGACTAGTCAATCCATCCTTTGAGACAAATGCTGTGTATATGGCACACATTCACTGCCTTTAAAAATGAAATTATGAGTCTAAGTATACTAGATATACCCTATGTGGTCTATAAAAAAAAAGACTGTTTTTAAAACACTGCATAAAAAAACTCTTATTAAACTGCCTTTATTTCTCCTTCACTCTAAGGGGATCTTCACATTATTAAGCAAGATGTTAAGGTTCTTTCTAAGCATCCCTTACCAAAAGACTAATAATGCTACTGGGTTATAGCAAACAAAGCTTGGTCTAAACTTATTTTGGTCTAAAATTAGGTGTACCTTTAAGAAAATGACATCATTGACATTGAACATAATGCATTACTTCAGAACAAGCCAATAATGACATCCAAATCTGAATGCAAAAGTAAAGGTAGAGTAAATTATTGGTGCCATTTTCCTCACTCAATATTGAAAGTTCATTGACTTGCTTTAACACAATAATGTCCTTTTTGAATATGACAAAATATTACACAAATGAGTAAATACTGAAATACAATATGAAAAAAACTGGTAAAACACATTTTAATGTATGTGGTACAACCAATTTTTTATTTTCCATCATAACAGTTACCATAATTATATTTTAAATATTAAAAATGACAGCTAAACATGTTGCCAATGAATCAGTAATCTGAAGTATTAACATCAAGCAGTTAATAAAATAGGTGAAGTGGAAAGACACATGGCAGGGGCTTTGGTAAGCTGAGGCATGCTATAGCAAGCAAGGAAGAAGCTGTGGCTAAGAAAAAACTATAAATTGACACAGATATATCCCACATGCTCAAAATACAGAATAAAGAATAAAAATAAATTTAAAGTTTGTTTTTTTTATATATCACAATTCACCTAAATAAAAAAAATCTATACATGCTGAAAGTAAATTTTAAATGTACCCTAGCTAATCAGCACAAGATTCATTTCTCATTGTTAGGTTGACAGTTTATATGTGGAGACTACTTCTCATTTATCCTGTGTTGCAATGTGAATTGTTGCTTAAGTGAAGCAGTTCAGTATTTCTGTCTTTAAGTGCAACTTGTTATTTACACCTATAAGATGTCAGGCTATATTCTTATGTGCTATTTCACTAACACAGGCTCTAATTGTATGTTTGTTTCATTACTTGTTGTCTGAAAATATGCATGTGTATATCAGTAAAGAGATCTGTAAAGTGTATCTGAGCAATACAAAGTTATATGTTTCTGTGGTGCGATATGTTTTATCAGCATTACAGAATAATAAGAAAAATGTATGTGACTACAGAATGCAAATATGAAAAAAATAAATTGACATTTAACATTTTAAAGGCTTACTCCTGGTTTCGAATAGTCAAGGAATATAAAAATGTTATCTTGAAATGCGTTAATGTTTTGTTGGGACCTTACCTTTCAGCTTCAAGCCGCATCTCTTCACGTTTCTGTCTCCTGAGCTCACGACGGCGCTCAAAATCATCCATGTTCTTTCAGAAAGTAGAGGTTACTTTTCCAAAAGTAAAAATCTATGGATACAAGAAGGAAAAGTGTTTCTGTTTATCAATGTAAGGAAATGTAGATGCAATACTATAACTAGTAACTATAACTAAAATCAATATTGAACATACTGTCATACCAATGACAGTTTTTGGGTTGTTAGTCAATGTAAAATGTGTTAGGGATGTGAAGGAAAACTGTAACATCTGGACAAAAAACCCATACACAAGCAAGCAGAACATGTAAACTCAACACAGGCAGTGTCCAGTGGCCAAAATTTAAACCAAGGATTCAGGATCTGGGACCAATCTACTAAAAGGCAAAAAATGCATACTGCATAAGGTATGCAGTAATATATAAACTAAGATTACAACTATCAATTTTATTTTTATTTCCAAGAACAGGTAACTCTACAGGCAAAGATTTTTTTTTAACATTTAACTGTTAAATGTTCCATTATTTGCTCAATCAGGTAATGATGCTTCTAGTGTTAATCTGAAAGTACTGCTTCCTCCTTGTAACATTTTTGGCATTCTCCATTCTCATTCTCTTAAGTATCTGATTTCAAATCACTCTTTTCTTTCCTCTCTCCAACATGTTCTATTTGACATGAATAATGCATACATCTGAGTTAAAGGATTAAAAGTATTATCTACAGTACATGCATTTATTTAAAGTTAAATGCAAAAGACAGACACACAACAAATTTGACAATTCATATTCAGAAAAATATGTTTTAAGTTCTGAGCTTGTAACATGTAATAGGCTATACTACTAAAACAGTACACCTTTTTTAGGATACTGACTGCAAACTCCACTGAAGGTTTTCCCAGATGCCTTTCAGTGCTGGATTCATACAGTGTCATAACTAGATAACTCATGCTGTAATCCATAATCTTAAATGAAAGGAAACAGCTTGGGGTCAAACCTCTAATTTATTATAGACTTAACTGACTTCCATGATGAAATGCAGCAACTCTGTTTGGATTTAATTTTTTTTTAATACTTTTAAAATGTTTGATGTTGTAAGAATGTAGTGATGTCACTTTTACTGTAGGATAACAAGAACTAATTCTTGAGATTGAACCCAATTCATGTTATAAATATTCTTTGATGACACGGAGTAATAAGATGCACTTAATGGTTAACCATTTTAACATTAGAAATATGATACAGCAAAGAAATCGTAGTTTGTTTCCCTTGGTGCTTTGTGTGAGCTTCAATAGAAAATGACATTGATGTGCATTTCTCCTGTTATCCAAATTATCAGATGATATCAGTTGCTCTGTAATAGAGCCAACACGTGCAGGTCAGCAGTATTCAGTGGGGTTGCATCTGTCAAGTGCACTGGTCACTTCTTGTAAGTCAACTAGCCAACATCTGGTTGCTGAATTATTTTTTGTGAATGAATACATTGACAGTTGCCTCAAATACAGACTTAGGAAAGGTTAAAGAAAGGACACTTCGACACAGGAGTTTAAGTAAAATTATATTGATTTCAGTTAAGAAAATCAGAATGACTAAGGAAACCTTAAAAAATGTGCAAGTGTGCATGCTGATTGTCTTCAATCATGTTAATTATTTTTCTTGCCAAATCCCAAAAATTAAAAAAAGTATGAGCCAAACACCATTTGTAGCACTGAGAGCATGCACTACTTCAATATAGGACTACAGCAGATTAACTCTTACGTAAAATATAAAACTTTAATTAATCCAACTCTACTGATTTTATCTTTTTTATTTTTATCATATTACTATAAAGAAAACAATTAAATTATACATTCTATACACTGCACAGGGCCACACAAGTGGTGCAAAGTCAAGTGTTCAGACATAATAGACATAAATGTAGCTCGTTGTTATATCTTACCTCCTCAGGCTTTATTCAGCAACTTTCCTGCTTGCTGTCTTTCTTCTATTCAAACCCTACCTCCTTAGTAGAATGGTACTATTCCCCTTTTTCAAACATACTGCTAACACAAAGAATTCCAGTGTGGTCCTCAAACAGCTAAGCCTCTACCAGAAAAGGAAAGCATGCCTCACCCCACTCCAACCCCCTAACTCTCTGTCTGTCCCAGCTTTGTTTACAGAGCTGTCAGTGGTTAACTAAACTCTGCCTGGAATCTGACATTTAAGGCAGGCTTTTAGATTGCTTCCTGTACAGTGCTGGAGGCCTCCACTTCCTCTGGAATCCTAGCCTTAACTATTCAGTGAGCTAGTTTCCAGCTAACTGAAGTTTATCCTCAGAGTGGAATATATGTATTTATTTCTAATTTCCTTCTGTAAAAGGCAAGTTTCTATTGGGTGATGGCATAGATCCTCTGCCATATTATCAGAAGTGGCAGAGCCAACCTGCTAATCTTTGCAAAGTATTGAGTAACTGAGTGAGATGCACTTAAAGAGTAGTATATATGAAACCTGCTCTCCTGCTTAAATCCATTGCAAATGTCATGAAGGCTAATGGCTTTGACTGACTCACAGATTTAGGGAAAGTTAGTATAGATCATGTTGCTTCTAATTTCAAGTAAGCAATGTGATGTAGAGCCAGTGGCATGAATATGCAGGCAGGGGAAACAACATAAAAAAGATAATTGGAAAGGCATAAAAGAGGCTGATGAAGATTAGAGAAGCATCAGTGACCCTAGGGGGGAAGCATAGGAAAGGGAGACCCCCCCAATAAACCTTGTGTTAAGAAGTGATGGAGAGACACTGTGTTTTGCAAAGTGTTAGGCAACTAGTATCAGTAATGAAAAAAGTCACACAAAATGAAGATCTACTAAAATATTGTAATTGTAATCTACAGATATATACACAGTATAATGCAAAGTTGACTGGCTCAGTGGATACTTATTGCCCCAGATGTACCATCCTGCCAAATTTCAGCTTTTTAACTAAACAGGAAACAGTGTATATGTTGATGCGTGAGTTAGTCAACTTTGCAGTATATAAACAGCATACAGTATACACTGTACAGTACATATATGTGATTATTTAACTGATGCCTTTAGCTAAGTTAATGTACAGCCTTTGAGATACAATTGATTGCATTTCATTTGTTTTTCCAATTGAAGCACAGCTTGCTCATAGGCACATCGATTTTGAAGGGTTTAAAGCCTTAACTGCTTCAACACACTGCCTGTCTATAATATTAGCCCTTGAGGAAAAAATTACAAATATTGTACAGGGAAAAGAACTTAGTTACATAGTACTTCCAATACACCCAATTAACTGACACCCAAAATGTCCCAGGCAAAGTCAGGTAACACAGCTAGTACAGTATAAGCACTGAAAGAACAGTCTTGAAACATATCTCAACATCAACATCAAATACTCAACACTGAAAGCCGAAATGAATATTAAAATACTGTGAATCTGTATTCAATGGGCAAAATGCTAAATTGTTTTATAGAAAGGTAATTGATGGGATTCCTGGTAATGATGATGAATACTACCAAACAGCAAGATGTACAAGTTCACACACCATATAAACTGTGAAAGAAAAACTCAGTCGATGGGTCACAAGCCATCAAGCCCCAAAGCAAAACTGAAAAATTAATTCTGCATATGTGCATACATGAGGAATGGTATAACTTGAACCATCTGGTTAAAGGGTTTGTAACTGCAACACAGATACTTGCCTAGTGGCAACAGGCAAAAAAAAATTCTAGATAAGAAATTGCATATAGCATATCATGGAAAACTGGCAACATTTGATTAAGTTGATTAAGTTGTGTTTGTGTGGGACAAGCCTCAGTTCGATAATCAACTTTGTGGTCATGTCGTCAGACTTGCGGCCACATGTCTTGGACACTCGGGTGAAGAGAGAGGCAGAGCTGTCAACTGATCACCACCTGGTGGTGAGTAGGCTTCGATGGTGGGGGAGGATGCCGGTCAGGCCTGGTAGGCCCAAACGTGTTGTGAGGGTCTGCTGGGAACGTCTGGCAGAGTCCCCTGTCAGAAGCAGCTTCAATTCACACCTCCAACAGAACTTCGACCACGTCCCGAGGGAGGTGGGGGACATTGAGTCCGAATGGGCCATGATCCTTGCCTCTATTGTTTAGGCGGCTGACCAGAGCTGTGGTCGTAAAGTGGTCGGTGCCTGTTGTGGCAGCAATCCCTGAACCCATTGGTGGACACCAGTGGTGAGGGATGGGCGTCAAGCTGAAGAAGGAGTCCTACGGGACCCTTTTGTTCTGTGGGACTCTGGAGGCAGTAAATAGGTAAGGGCAAGCCACCGGAATGCGGCTTTGGTGGTTGCTGAGGCAAAAACCCGGGCATGAGAGGAGTTTGGGGAGGCCATGGAGAACGACTTTCGGATGGCTTCGAGGAGATTCTGGTCCACCATCCGGCGTCTCAGAAGGGGGAAGCAGTGCAGTGTCAACACCGTATATGGTGGGGACGGTGTGCTGCTGACCTCATCTCGGGACGTTGTGGGTCGGTGGGGGAAGTACTTTGAAGACCTCCTCAATCTCACTAACATGCCTTCCAATGAGGAAGCAGAGCCTGGGGACTCAGAGGTGGGCTTCCCCATCTCTGGGACTGAGGTCACCAAGGTGTTCAAAAAACTCCTTGGTGGCAGGGCCCCGGGGGTGGATGAGATACACCCGGAGTTCCACAAGGCTCTGGATGTTGTAGGACTGTCTTGATTGACACATCTCTGCAATATCGCATGGACATCGGGGACAGTGCCTCTGGATTGGTAGACCAGGGTGGTGGTCCCCCTCTTTAAGAAGGGGGACTGGAGGGTGTGTTCCAACTACTGAGGGATCACTCTCCTCAGCCTCCCTGGAAAAGTCTATTCGGGGGTCCTGGAGAGGAGGGTCCATCAGAGAGTCGAACCTCGGATTCAGGAGGAACAGTGTGGTTTCCGTCCTGGTCGCGGAACAGTGGACCAGCTCTACATCCTTAGCAGGGTCCTGGAGAGTGTTTTGTGGACTTGGAAAAGGCGTTCAGCTATGTCCCTCGGGGAATCCTGCGGGGGGTGCTCTGGGAGTATGGGGTACCAGACCCCCTTATAAGGGTTGTTCAGTCCCTGTACAACCGGTGTCAGAGCTTGGTCCGCATTGCCGGCAGTAAGTCGAACCCGTTTCCAGTAAGAGTTGTACTCCGCCAGGGCTGCCCTTTGTCACCGATTCTGTTCATAACTTTTATGGACAGAATTTCTAGGTGCAGCCAGGGTGTTGAGGGGGTCTGGTTTGGTGGACTCAGGATTGGGTCACTGCTTTTTGCAGATGATGTTGTCCTGTTTGCTTCATCAGGCCGTGATCTTCAGCTCTCTCTGGATCGGTTCGCAGCTGAGTGTGAAACAGCTGGGATGGGAATCAGCATCTTCAAATCCAAGACCATGGTCTTCAGCCGGAAAAGGATGGAGTGCCCTCTCAGGGTTGGGAGCGAGATCTTGCCCCAAGTGGAGGAGTTCAAGTATCTCGTGGTCTTGTTCACGAGTGAGGGAAGAATGCAACGCGAGATCAACAGGCGGATCAGTGCAATGTCTGCAGTGATGCGGGCTCAGCTTCAGTCTGTTGTGGTGAAAAAGGAGCTGAGCCGTAAGGCAAAACTCTCAATTTACCAGTCAGCCTATGTTCCTACCCTCACCTATGGTCATGAGCTATGGGTAGTGACTGAAAGAACGCGAATACAAGCGGCTGAAATGAGTTTCCTCTGCAGGGTGTCTGGGCTTTCTCTTAAATATAGGATGAGAAGCTCAGTCATCCGGGAGGGGCTCAGAGTAGAGTCACTGCTCCTCCGCATCGAGAGGAGTCAGATGAGGTGTCTCGAGCATCTGATCAGGATGCCTCCTGGACACCTCCCTGGTGAGGTGTTTCGGGCACGTCCAACAGGGAGGAGGCCCCGGGGAAAACCCAGGACACACTGGAGGGACTATGTCTCCTGGCTGGCCTGGGAACACCTCGGGATTCCCCCGGAAGAGCTAGAAAAAGTGGGAGAGGGAAGTCTGGGCATCTCTGCTCAAGCTGCTGCCCCCACGACCCGATCTCGGATTAGCAGAAGAGGATGGATGGATAGATGGATGGAGTCCGGGTTAGCTCCATGCTCCCTGGTGCTTCTAGGAGCCTCTTGAACCTGTAACTGTTGATAGTCATGAACTCAGATGAGCCAAGCAAATGAGGACACACACATTCAGCAAGGGGTTGGTGCAAAAGTGTTCAGTGCTTTTATTAAAGTCCAAAAGAAAATTGTTCAAAAAGTGCAGTGTAAAAAAAAATAAATAAATAAAAATCCAGTAAAACCGAGGTTAAAGGCATGCTCTTTCCATCTTCTCAACACACTTCTAAAAACAGACATGAGCCACAGTGCCTCTTGGGTGTCTCCTCAGCTTATTCCATCAGGACTTTGCAGCATGAGGAGATGCCTGAAACAGAGGCAGTCTTCCCTTTATCCTGGGTTCAGAGGAGAGTCCTATTGGCGCCTGATAGGCTGGGAGTAGGAAGGACCCTCCTCCAAACCCCACACAAGTCTCCCCTAAGTCAGTCCATTGACATCAAGAGGGAGACACCATACAATGGGGCTGCTCCTATTCTTCTCTACAGTTGCTCTAAGAAACGCCTCTACTCTAGCCCCACACTTAAGCATAGGCCTGCCACTTACTTGCTTAGGGGCATACTCCTGACCATCTGTTTCCTTTCCGGATGACACAGGCTCCTCACCATCCTGCCTCTAATCTCTCTTTCGATCTCCTTGTTGTTCTTTGATCTCTATTGTGTAGGCTCCCCTTATTCGGTCCAACTGGGTGCAGAGGTGTTCCTCTACCCACTCCAAGGTGTGAATGAGTCATTTGAGTGATCCACTCGCAATTACATGTGAATGCGCAATCAACCAATCACCCTAATAAACTCAACAGCAAATGCCGGCATGCATACATCCACACCTATTCAGAGCCTGCACACTCCAGGACCTGATTATTTAAAAATCACACTTCTCCACGGACCTCTACTTACATCATGATAAACATTTTAACAATATGATCTTGAGGCAAGTTTACTAGTTACTTAATTTTTGTACAACAGTACCATCTACAGGGAGATGGGCGAGCCGCACCCCAATTGCCCTGAATGCAGACACATTATTGGGGCATTTGAGCAGTCCAGAGCAACACGCCCAGTGCACTTAAACACAAGATGCATTCAGCAGCCCACAAAAGCCTTTAAATCAATCTGTTCTTGTATTATCTGAAATACCGCAGATACGAGTTTATACTGTATGTGATTCATTAATTGTATCAACCCTAATGGTCTATACTTTAACACTTGCTTTGCTTTTAACTAAAAGTCTGAAAGCTGTTTTAATGCCATAACCAGAGTATCAACATTCATTTATTTATTTATTTCAATTTCACGCCAAGCCAGAGATATAATCCATCCAGCATGTACGCTCCCTTTGAAAGTGCCAGGGTGCCATCAATACCTTAATGCCTAAAACACCATAAGCAGCTTCTGTTGATCTGGAGAAGCAACACTCCTACTCCAAGTTCCTCCTACAGTAATAAGCTCTGCACCCTAGCATGGTGCAAGATCCTAGAAACTCTGCTCTAGAATCTCATTTTGCCTGCCTATACATGTGACCTTAGCTTTGATCTCTATTAAGAACTCCTGATCATTAGTGAGTATGGAAGTGCAGACTGACTGGTTTTTCAGAAGCGGCTTGTGAATAATTAGGGCCCCCACTTTACCCCCCACATTCTAGCACAGCACCTGCAAAACTGCTCCCATTGCACAAATTAACTGGGCAATTTTGAGATCATATGTACCCTGACATGTGAAGATGACCCAAAAGAACTTCAACACCTCCACTTGGGGCACGTGGAAGGAAATGCATGATTACCCCTTGATTTGCCGTTAATGTTCTTCATTTTTTTATAAATGTAACTAAATAGTATAACTTCAGAAGCATTGTGATTTTGAATTGTGGCAGTCTTTAAAGAAAATTTAGCATTTTTATTAGTGTTTCTACATCTCTTTACATCAATTTGGAGGCAGTTTGTTTATATATAAACATTATCTAGATTATGATTCACCATATGATTAAAATTCATATTTCTGAAAAACGCTACTCAAGGCTCTGTTTTGTTAAGAATAAGGTGCTATTAAGTAGAAATTTAATATAAAAGTATGTATAATCTAAAATAATATAAAACCAGTAAACCCCCGATTCTCTAAAGAATAACAAATCCAAGAATGACAATCACCTTCTGTTCCATCCAATCTTCGGAGGGATCAAAAATCATGGAGGGTGGAAGCGTCCTGGGAAAGTTTTTATTTAATGAAATAAATATATTTGTAGTAAAATTAACCAGTTTATTAAAACTAAAATTGGCATTTAATTGTTATATCATTTAAGTCCAAAATGTGTTTGAGTTGCTGCACTCATAAGTAAAAAAAATATCGGAGTGCAAAGGTTTAAATGAAGTAAATTGGAAATAAAAAATTCATGTCAGGAATCATAATTGGACTTACTTTTAACACTAAATTACCCTAATGTGATTCAAATAAGCCACACTGACAGCTGACACACTGACTGCTGGCACAGTGGATTAGAGCACACTGACTGTGGTGTGGAACACTGTTGGCATTGTGTAGCAGAGTAGCCGCTGGCACTCTGGAGTGGAGAACACTGACTGTTGGCACTGTGGAGTGGAGTACTGCTGGCACTGTGGAGTGGAGAACACTGACTGCTAGTTTACAGTTTGTGTTGTGTTGTTAGGGCGCCACCTACTGACGCTTTCTGCATGGCTTGCTTCTGGCATCTGGTATCTGTGTAGCTAAGGCGCTGTGCGCGTGCGCTTTTGGCACGGCTTGCTTTTGGCATCTGGCATCCGTGCAGCTATGGCGCTGTGCGTGTGCGCTTTCAGCATGGCTTGCTTCTGGCGTCTGGCATCCGTGCAGCTAAGGCGCTGTGTGCATGCACTTTTGGCACGGCTTGCTTCTGGCCTCTGGCATCCGTGCATATATACAACCTTTGTTTAGTAATATAGATTAGCAAAAAACACTTTTGTCATGAATGCATGCTTAATTTTGTCTGTTGTATATTTATGTATATTTATTTTTTAAATTGTATGTGTTATTGCTGTTTATTTCATTAAATTCATGGTAAAAAAATCAGTATTTAGTTTTTATTTTGGTCTGCTGAATTATTATATTTTTATTTGTTATGTTATTTTTTTTTAAAATCAATCTCTAAATTTTCAATAGGCAATACTGTTTTAGGGTCATAGGTGCTGCACATTGTCGAGCAATTTGATGTACACCTGTGACAATATATTTATACAATTAAAAAAGGCTCATTTGACTAATCAAATGAAGGACTTGAAGACTAACAAAAAAAAAAGAGAAAGCATTTTAGGTAAAGAAAAAAATTGCCTCATGCTTCGATTTTGAGACTTAAATTCAGTGAAGAATGCCTGAAACAATACTTGTGTATGAAGGAATCTGTCTCTCTCCCTCTGTACCCTGGCAAAACACATATACTGTATGTCCAAAAGATAATGAGTATGTCTATAATTCAGTTAAATTGGTCACAACTGGTAAATACCCTTATCCCTGGCATTTTCCTATTTCCAATTCAAGATTGAACTGGTAAATAGTATACATAAAAATCTCTAGGGTATTGCCAAGCTCTTGTTGTGCTACGATTATACTTACTAACTGAAAATAATGAAAAACAGGCTTCTATTTAACAGCCAACCCATTATTAACTATTGAATATTTCCGACTTAGTCACTATCCTGCAAATAATTTGAATTTGATGGTCTCCTTCATCAAGCATGTTTATATCATGCAACAAAGGTTGATTAATGCAATTTATTTATGATTCCAAAAAAAGGAAATATTGGCAAAAGGAAACTAAATGCCTTTGAAAAGAAAACCTCTTCTGGTCATTCCTCAATTCTTTCCTTTCACATAATATAATTACGATAATGATTTGATTCAGATTAAACAACAGAAAATGCATATAAAAAAGGTTGCCAAAATGTTTTGGACAGAAATGTTTTCTTCCTTTATTTGTCTTCTACTTTACATGAGAAGTCAATTTACCATACATACTGTATTTCCCAAAGATGTGCAATTGGTGAACCACTTACAATTGCATGAACTGAATACCGCTAAACCTGAGACAGACACTGGCTTCCTGCAACCTGAAAATGGGTGAGAAGGTTAGAAAATGGATGGATTAGTGGGTGGACGACAGAGTTTTGAATTAACCCTAAATTTAATTTGGCTTACCTGGAAAAGTTGCTTTGGTCTTAAAATATGAAAGTTTTTGTGCACAGATCTAGTCCATGCCAAAAAATTTGAAGATACGGAAATTTGCTACATATGTCTGCAGACTGTGCTCATCTTTAACATTGCAAATGGAGGAGCACAAGAGCAGGATTTTCTAGAAATAATTAGTGACTGTTTTTTAACACAGTATGTTAAAGCACCAACGTGAGGTGAAGCTTGTCTGGATTTAATATTTTGTAATAATCAAGATAGAATTGAGGGTGTAGACGTGATTGAAACACTAGGGGCAAATGATCATAATATTACACAGTTCTCAGTGTTTTGTAAGAGTGCGGATGCAAAGACTAAAATTGTTAAGTTTAACTTTGGTAGGGCAAATTTTCAGCAGATGCTTTAAAGTCTAAGGAGGATGGACTGGGATAAGCTTTTAAGTGAAAAGACAGTCAAGAAACAGTGAAACAGGTTTAAAAATATTTTACATGTAATGCAGGACAGGTACATACCTAAATTTGGAATTAATAAGAAAATAAAAAAAAAACACAGTAGGTTAATGAAGAGTTAAAAAAGAAGCGGCAAAGGAAAAACATAGCTTTATAAGGCATATAAGACTAATACAGTAACTCCAGAGATGCTCGTAAGGCGTATGAGAACATGAGGGCAACCATTAAGAAGGATATGAGGGAGGCAGTTGAAGAGGAATATAGCAGATAAGATGAAAGACGACCCTAAGAGATTCTTTCATTATTTTAGTAACAAAAGAACAGTCAAGGAGGAGGTGAAGTGCAGCATTAAAAATAAAGTGGAATTAAAAGATACAGACAGTGAAATAGGGGACGCTGTAAACTTCCATTTTTCTGAGGTATTGGACTACTAAGGAAGTACTGAAGAATTTAGAAATTGTAGAGGGAGATGTACTGCTCAGATTAAATAGGCTGAAATCAAACAAGAGGTTAGCCATCAAACTAAAAGAAGTGGGAGTTCAGGGGTTTTTAGACAGGAGTAGAACTGATTTAGGTGGTGGTGAGAGGAACCTTATCAGAGTTGGCTGATGTTAAGAGTGGTGTTCCACAGGGGTCAGTGTTAATCATATAAATGATTAAGAAAAGAATATAAGTAACAAGCTGGTTAAGTTTGCAGATCATACCAAAATAATTTTTAATACATTAAATCATTACAGAAGGACGTGGACAGCATACAGGCTTGGGCAGGTCTATGGCAGATGAAATGTAATGTCAGTAAATGTAAAGAATTACATATAGGAAGTAAAAATGTTAGTTTTGAATACACAATGGGACATCTGAAAATTAAGAGTACACCTTATGAGAAGGGTTTAGGAGTCATACACTATCAAGTTCCTGACAGTGTTCAGAAGCCATTAAGAAGGCAAACAGAATGTTAGGTTATAGAGTACAATGTGTAGAATACATGTCCAAGGAGGTTATGCTCAAGCTTTATAATGCACTGGTGAGGCCTCATCTGGAATACTGTGTCCAGTTTTGGTCTCCAGGCTACAAAAAGGACATAGCAGCGCTAGACAAGTTCCAAAGAAGAGTGACTAGGCTCATTTCAGGGCTACAGGGGAGGAATTATGAAGAAAGATGAAAAGAGCTGAGCCTATATAGTTTAAGCAAAAGAAGATTAAGAGGTGACATGACTGAAATGTTTAAAATTACGAAGGGAATTAGTACAGTGGATTGAGTCTGTTATTTTAAAATGAGTTAATCAAGATCATGGGGACACAGTTGGAAACTTGTTAAGGTTAAACTTCATACAAACATTAGGAAGTGTTTCTTTACATAGAGAACCATAGGCACTCGGAATAAGCTACCTAGCAGCGTAGGAAACAGTAAGACTTTAGTGACTTTCAAAACCAGACTTGATGTTTTTTTAAGAAGAATTAAGTGGATAGGACTGGCAAGCTTTGTTGGGCTGAATGGCCTGTTCGAATTGCCTTGTCTAGATGTTATAATCTCCTGTGTATCCACTCCAATATTGGACAATATTGAGAAAATTGTCTGACAAAATAGACTCTTATAGTGTATATAAATCCTTTATAAAGAGTGAACTAACATCCTGTATATTACTGAACAGTCTGGTATATCAGCAAACATTAGGATGTGCTTATTCTTGAAAAAAAATCTTCATTCATTCCATTTTTTTTTGGACATGGTTACTTCTCATTGCAGTAACTTATGCAGACATTGTACTGTACCAGTTGCCAGACATATTGGTGCACTACATTTAACCACCAAATACCATGAGTTCTATTCACAAGATTTGTCCAATCAGATATCTTGTGATTATGAAGCATACAACTATGCAAATGTGCCTTCTAACCACCTACTGCATTGTATGCACTACATTTCAAGTTAAAAATTTAACCCTAAAACAAAGAATATCAACTCAAGCTATCACTCTTACAATTAAAGAGCTAATATCCACAAAATAAATATAAACAAATGTATTTCAATATTTTAGAATCTAGTCACTCTACCTATACATAATTACCACAAACACTGTATTAGACACTATATATCACAAAGTGATTGCTGCTTACTGCCCTGCTTTTTTTGCTTATGGTACTGTGCCATTAAAAGCCATTCTATGCTGCTTTGTAACATGCAATGAAATAGTCACCATGCCTCATAGTGTACCCTGATCACATATTGCCTATAGCTATCCACCAGTCATTATGCTATAATGCTCCAGCGCTCGGGTCAATTTTACAGAAAGTGTTTGCAACCATGAACTGGATAATCAAGTTAAAACAGAGCTTTACACAAAGGACATAAAGAATAGCTTCTCCTCAGCCACTCAGTAATGTCTTTGAGGTTAGGTCAAGATATTTACCAGTTTCATCTGTACCACGAGAACAGGAGCTAGTGACAAATCTGAAACACTATTGTTGTTAGTATGTTCCACCAGAAGATTTCTAAGTTATCTTCAAGAAGTTAATAATTCTGGCAATATAATGATGTACATTTGTAAGTCTCTGGAAGAAGCACTGGTTTAGTGTTAAAGTAAAGGATATTTATTGTTGGCCAGAAAATTTATTGCATTACATAAATCTTACAAATGGAGTATGAACAGCATTTAAAGATTAATTTCATGAAATAATAATTTCAAGACTCCAAAATAATATGCAGACGGAGCAGCTGCAGACCACAGTGCTAAGCCAGAAGGTCTTCAGTCAAATGCTTTTGGTAAGCCTGGAATATTGTTTACATCACTGATAATAGTTTAAAATGATCTTACATAAATACCTTAATTCCTTTTCACAGTTATTGCAAGACATAAGTTACAGTCATCATGCGATCAAAGTTTTATTTATACTTTATTGACAGTGTTAAAAAACAAAAGGAATTGCTGAAATATTAATTAGTTTGTAATTTTTATTTACATAAAAAAGAAAATTCTTAAAGGTATTTCTTGAGCTGAGATTATAACATTAAATAAGATGTGTTCTCCTCCTGCCATGGGTCAAGATAAAAATGAAATGGGGGCCACCGGTGATAAAAAAAAAACATAAATCCTTTAATGGCAGATAATAACGAACATATTCTGATACAAACTTGCTTGCTGATGATCAAATTACTTGATTTTATGGTAAAAATTTGTCACCTGCTAATAAATGATATATAAACGATGATGATATAAAGGACTATCAGAAAACTACCACAGATTTATTTAAGCATTTTTATTGCTGTATATTACAGTACAAAATTTACAACATTTTTTTCCTAAATTTTTATGCCTTCAGTGAATTTTAAAGGTTTGGGGTTTTAAAGGAGCGTGTCAGATTTCTATTCTCCCCAAGGAACACCACCATGTGTCTTTTCCTAAAGGCTACATAGAAGAATACTGGTCTTCCTAGTTGCCCCTGACTTCATCTTTCAAAAGACAGACTTTTCCAATTAGAGACACTAAATTGTGATATGTAGAGAGTCTACTGTGGCCTTACTTTCTGTTATCATGGGGGTTTTACACATCTGCAAACATTAAACTTCTATCTCTCTCTGTCTCTCTCTTGCATTTGTGACACTGCATACTACTTGATAGGGCTTACCAACCACCAAATCATGCCCTGCCTCCTCAAAATAGCATGTCTGATTGCTCCATCACTGCCGACATGGATCCCACTGTCTCTACTTGAAAAAGACACTCAAAGCTCTTTACATAGATAAATGAGGTTTTGTGTATGCCTTTCTCCTGCCCTATAACACTATACCGGAATCCTTCCTCCTGGCACACTCTTGTCAATGGGACACTTCCTCACAGAGCGTTCAAGTGACCAAACTTCTTGGAAGAAAAAAAAAATCAGTTATTGACATGTTTCTGTATTTTAGTTATTTTACACAGCTGTAATTACTTAAAATTAAGTAACAAAAAAACACTTTTAAATTGCATTTCCTTTAATGCTTTTCTCTTTCATCCTGAACTTAACTTTGTAAGGTCTCTTTCATTAAGTTTTTTTATACTATCGTGTTTCCCCGAAAATAAGACTGGGTCTTATATTAATTTTTGCTCCAAAAGATGCACTAGGGCTTATTTTCAGGGGATATCTACTATTTATTCATGTACAACAATATTCTTCTGGAATATCATCATAACTCTCCACATTGAAACCCTGAATTTCTTGCTACGTAGGCTGCTTTTAGGATACTACAGGATCAATGTGCGTGCTTCAATGTTGAATGGTGATGATGGTATGAATGGTTCGATGTGGTGAAGCAAAATATCGACATGCATTTATGGTGCTTTTATATTTAAGGGTCGCATATTCCCGAAAGTAATGACACAATATATTTTACAAGTCTTACATACCATCTTCTGTGCCGTCTTTTTTATTTTTTACACCTTGAACCATCAGAATGTACGGAGGCATATTTGAGCCACAGAAAAAAAAATAAGGACATAATGAAAATGTCTATTTTGTGATTAAAGTGGAAATTTCGGCTTTAAACTCGAAATGTCCACTTTAACCTTGTTTTATCATTAAAGTAGACTGTCGTAAACGTTCTCTTAAAAACGACCCAGTTGTTAATTTCTACTTGCTTCTGGTTTTTCCTCCTGACCTGACAGCAGCGGCAAGCAGCAATAGATCGCCACACAGAACACATTAAATTTATGATATTCCAGCTCTCTGCACATTTAGAATTCTTAGATTTATACTTGATATCACTTACATATTTTAATGCATTTCATCATGAATGTTACATTTTACAGATAAATCATTAACTTTGTTTAAATAATGAATACTGTTAATATAGTGGTTACACATATGGGGGTGGCAAAGTGGTAGCGCTGCTGTCTCGCAGCGAGTCACGTCCCTTGTGATCCCTGCCTGGATTTTCCTTCTTTTCCTGGTGGGTTTCCATAGTGTGCTCAGTTTTCCATCCAAAGACATGAAGGCTTGGGGATTTAGTGAAGCTACAATGACGTTAGTGTATTTCTGTGCTTGTGTTCACCTAGCGATGAGCTGATGCCTGTCCAGGGATTTTGTTTCTGTCTTGCGCCAATGCTGCTGGAATGGGCGCATCTCCCCCAATTGATGGATGTAATCATTAAACATCTTTTTCAGAGATATCGTGGCAAGGTGTCCTCAGAATTTAATGGATGTTTTGGGCACACACGACGCATTGTGTGGCACCTTACTTTTCAGGTGACGATCTTGACAAGGGCTTATTTTTGGGGTAGGGCTTATATTACAGAACAGCCTGAAAATCGTGCTAGGGCTTATTTTCGGAGTAAGTCTTATTTTCGAGGAAACATGGTATGATCTTAAAAAATAAGCTAAAATTTTTAAACAAGGGAGACTATTAAGAAATAAAACTCATGTGTAAGCATTGGATCATATTGACCTCTGGGAGTTTTTATTTTAGGCAACATTTGAGTGTATATTTGCCATTTTGTACTACAGTGCATAATGAGTAACAATTTCTATTACCATAATCCTATAATCTAGTTTAAGCAGACCCCATAAAGGCCTCTGTCTATTATGATCCCGTAATTTAATTTTATGGTTCTTGGAAACTTCTTCTAATATCAAACAGTCAGCTCTTGGGTTGAATTTGCAATGCCGGCCAGTCTTGGACAAATTAATAGTCACATAAAATCTATGTCACTTGTAGGCAATTTTCCTTATAATCTATCTATACTAATAAAAGGCAAAGCCCTCACTGACTGACTGACTGACTGACTGACTGACTGACTCACTCACTCACTCACTCACTCACTCAGTGACTCATCACTAATTCTCCAACTTCCCGTGTAGGTAGAAGGCTGAAATTTGGCAGGCTTATTCCTTACAGCTTACTTACAAAAGTTAAGCAGGTTTCATTTCGAAATTCTATACGTAACGGTCATAACGGTCGATAACGGTCGACAACGTCCGCCATGTTGAACTTTCTTATTTATGGCCCCGTCTTCACGAAATTTGGTAGGCGGCTTCATTGCGCTAACCGAAACCGATGTACTTACTTATTTTGATGGTATGACGCCACTGTCGGCCGCCATATTGAACTTTCCAACGTCACCAATTTTCCAACTTCCCGTGTAGGTAGAAGGCTGACCCCGTCTTCACGAAATGTGGTAGGTGGCTTCCATGCGCTAACCAAAACCGATGTACGTACTTATTTCGGTGGTATAACGCCACTGTCGGCCGCCATATTGAATTTTCCAAACGTCACAAATTCTCCAAATTCCCGTGTAGGTAGAAGGCTGAAATTTGGCAGGCCCATTCCTTACAGCTTACTTACAAAAGTTAAGCAAGTTTCATTTCGAAATTGTACGCATAATGGTCATAACGGTCAACAACGTCTGCCATGTTGAACTTTCTTATTTATGGCCGGATCTTCTCGAAATTTTATAGGCGGCTTCCCTGCACTAACCGAAACACATGTACGTACTTATTTCGGTGGTATGATGCCACTGTTGGCCGCCATATTGAACTTTTCAACAGTCTTTGTTACTTATGGGCCCATCTTCAAGAAATTTAGTACATGGGTTCCCAACGCTAACTGAATCCTACTTAACGTACATATATACGCCCATAGCCTGCAGCTCGGTCACCGTGTGAGGTGACGTTGGGTCCCCCATCCCAACGCCTCCCACGTTGTTGGCTGCCTGCCTATATAAGACCGTCCATCGCTCCGGTCTCTACATTCCTTTCCTTGCTTCGCCACGGGATTCACGTCTCCCTACTGATAACTACAGCCTTTTTGTTTAATCCACGGCTTCTCCGCTGTTTTATTGTTTGTTTATTACAATTATAGTTGTTGTATAGGTATTTAAGACTTACTTTACATTGCTCAGGGACCCATTTCCTTCATCATTCCAACCCCCATTACCATGTCTATCGAGGTGATCACTATCGATCAAAGAACTGTCACTTACTGAGTGGTTTCCATGCCCGGAGATGGAACCTACCTTTTCCATTCTCTTTGTTACATATTGCACGGCTATATCAGGCTCACTCTTGATATCCGGAGGAACATTGTGTCTTATGTATTGAATGACTGGGACAGGTTCAAGGTGTGGACTGATGACAGTACAGAAGATAATTATACTACACAGGAGCACTATAAGAGTGAAATGCTTAAGCCCTTCACCTATGGTTCTGCATGTGAGTTGATGGTTGCCGCTGAATTGTTCGGTTGTCGCTTTCAAGTGTACCGAAATGGCCAAATATTTTACACCTTTCGACAACCGCCAATGCCTCTTAAACATCTTAGATTCACAGGTGATGATTTCAGTAGTGGACACTTTGATGTTTATGAATGTTTAAACCCTCAAAAGCTGGATGTGATTTTATTGATGAAACCGGTTGTGTGCTTACAACGCTTGACAGATGCCGAATGTCACTTCAACACAACAAATCCTGCAAATACTGTCGTAATTGAAACAAACCATGAAACTCAAACCGATTATGACAGCAGCAATCCAAGCTGTGAGATTTGAGACAAGATTACTGTTCACATGGCCAACTGTAAGTTACATGCTCAAGAGTAAGCTCAGCGCACAGCTTGGTCATGTTACAACAGGAGGGCCAAACTGACAACATGGTATACAAAGAGATCCTTAACAAATAATTATTGGCATATTTTCCCTTAGTTTAAAAAGGTTAAATTTTCTTCTTAATAAAAATTTTAAGGCAGTACTTCGCCGCTGCGAAGCGCGGGTATTTTGCTAGTATTATATATAACTGATATCAAATAATTTGGCTATCTTGTTAACTTTCTTGCCAGACTTCTAGGCATTCACTACCTTTGTTCTGAGGGCCTTAGAGACCACTTTTGTTCTTGGCATGATGACACTACACACATCAACAGCATAGAAAACACCAGACCCTAGATACCTGCATTTTAAAGAAGACATGTTCCATCTGCATACCCCTAAGGAGGATCTAATCATTGCCAGTTAATCTGAAACACCTGATTCTAATTTTATGGATATGAAGTGGTGATAAATGTAGGGATGTATTTAACATTTTTCATGTGACAAATATGCATTATTAATTAAAATTATGAGAATAAATGCACCATGCCAATTGTATGTATCATTTGTTCAAGTATATCACCTTTATCTGTAGATGCTGTTTGTATGATGATCTAATGTTTGCTTGTTCAAATATGTTGAAAAAGCCAACAATTTCCATAGGATGTACTTATTTTTTACAAGACTATATATATGGTTATGTGAGTCTGCAACTGTGTAAAAATATTGCAGGTTATGTAGCCCATATACAAGAAAAAGACATTCAATTATTTTCATCATTTGCAAAACCGTTATGACTGAATTGCATTAACCTTTATAATATTTTACTTTCAGCTGTAGTTCACCTAACATGCTTGGACAAATAATACCACTGGTTAATAATGTCTGACTTATTTTGCACTGTCAAGGTGTCTCTATAAAAATGCTTCATTAAACATAATTATTTGCTTTGTTATAAAAGTTATATAATTAAATGTCTTAGGTGGGATTACGGTGTTATATTATGTTTTTTACAGCCTACACAATATTCTGATTTATTTTTTATTCATTTATTTGCATATTACTGATTCACAGCTCCAGGAAACAGGGTTCAAATCCTGGTTTGGTGATATATTGTTGGAGTTTCTTCTTATGTGCTATATAAAAATAAACAATACAGTTCATCCTTTTCCTGTGTGCATCAACTACATGCATTTTTATTACTCTTTAATTTTTTTTTTTGTATCAGTATACTGCTGCTGGATTATCAGTATACTGCTGCTGGATTACCAGTGAGCAGGTTATCTAAGCAGCACTACAAACTTAAGAGTCCACTTGGCTAACTTGGAGTATCCAAGTACTTAAGGAATGAGAATGGGCACTGAATTGCTTTCGTATAATTAAGACATTTCAAAAGATAGGTACTACTATACTGGGGCTTCATACTTAACTTGTATTAAGATACTGCACAAATAGGTTAAACTGTACAAATCTTATAGAGTATTTGTTTTGTAATGTTTAAATGCATTTTATTCTTTAAATGAAAAAGACATAATGGAGCATTTCTTGCAGTATGTTCAATAATGTTTTCATGTAAAGGACATAGACTTTCAGCTGTTTCTGAGTGCTATATAGCACACATTTCTGCATTCCATAGCAATTTATCTTAAAAATGTAAAGACCACAATTAAGCTGGAATGCTGTAGGTACTGTATACTTGGTTAGTCAAAAAACATAAATAAGTAACTTAAATACAAAAAAAAATCTGTAAATATAATTCAAGGAGAATTAAATCGAACATGCAAAGACACATAGATAGTAACTAGGCTAGGTTTAAAAGCTAGCTATAGTGAATTGTGATCTGAAAACAATTTCACATTAAAGTACCTCCTTATAACATCAAAGAATCTCTCTTTCATGTCTTACAATCTATACCAGACACAAAAAGTATGTGCATTCACCTCATTTGGGTTGTTTGCTCCACTATTCCATCTGTCACAAATTACAGCACTTTTCTTGTCCTTAATTCTTTTCGATTTTTAATATTGCTGCTAGATAACAGCACCTAAGATGAAGCCCATCTTTGTTATGGCAAAAGATAATTTCTTCAGGTAAAGTCTTATTCTAATCTACTATGGATTATATCAAGGCACCTTCCCTACAGGTAAAATTAAATATATTACATTCCGCTAGTTCAGATAATAACTAACATTATCAATTTTTTTTCCCTCTATTATTGTTCATTTTCATTAATTAATTAATTGATTAATTCATTTAATTAGTTATAATTACACACAAAGGCAAGTAGTAAAAAAAAAAAAAAAAATCAGTAAAAAAAATGCAATCTGGGGTGTGTTTCCTGAAAATTATGAATCTTAGCCATTAACAAGTGACTTTACAATGTACATATCTAATACATGCTACTTTTTATGCATTTCCCAAAACCCTTCTTATGCAGCCACTTTATGCATGAGTATGAAGTACTGATTAGTTAACTCCACCCCTGCAGTCACCTACACAAAGGGATCACAAGTCAATAGAAAAAAAAGCCAATTACCAATTATTTTATTATAAAGTGATGCTTGTATCTTCTTTTGGAATTAAAAAAAAAGTTCAAAAAAGTAATATGAAGTAAACATAACATTATAATTTAAAAACACGATATAACTAGGCATATAAATAAGCACAAAATCAGATATGTACTGTTTCTGAAAAACAAAAAAAAATGATGGAAGCACACTATAAAAGAAAGTCACACTATTCTTAAAAAAAAAAAAAGAAAAAGCCAGCTCTTTTAGATAACAACTGAGTACCCTTTCTAACAGTGAGACAAAGCAGTGACTGAGATGATGCAAGAGGCCAGGGTGTTCTCTGCATGCAGTTTACATATTCACCCAACCTGAGTTTTCTACAGGTGGCACATGTTTCCTTCCACTACCCGAAGACATGCAGGTTATTTGAATTGGGGTTGTTCAATTTGCTCTACTCTGCAAATGAACACACACACACTCACACACACACACACACACAGGTTTAAGGTTTGCCTGTTCTCCATCTGAATTGCCTCTGAATTGGTCTATGGAGTATAGTCTTCTGCACATATGATACAGACACCGATCATTTACAAATGGTACATATGACTAACAATAATTTTATTTTTTTATTTCAGTATGTTCCAGAATCTATACCAAAATTTCCTAGTATCTTCTTTTAGTTTATAAATGTGCTCTATATGTCACTTAATGAGCAAAAACAGAAATTTACTGGCATTGACAAATTGCAATTGAACTCCATGGAAAAGCAAAATCTACATCTAACTTTGTTTTTCTTTTTAAAACGGCATCCAGCCCTCCTAGCAGGTCCTCCAACTTACAGGGAAAACTTGGGGGTTGGTGGCAGGATTGGCACTCCAGCCACCATAAAATAACCTCCCACTGTTTAGTGTGATGCTGAGATGTCACCAGTTGTATGGCTGCACTGGGATCTCAATCCGGGTGGTTCACCATGTGGTGGGTGCGGCAACGCGCTGACTCCCAACCACTCTCTCTACTATAGCCTTGAGGCAGCACAGCAATGGTGCTTCTTGGGTTTGAATTCCATGCCTAGTCATTGTTCATACAGAGTTTAGATGTCTATGTGGGTTTTCCTTGCACATCCCCAGTAATGTGTAGGTAAAGTTACTGATGTGTCTCATTTGATACAGTGTGAGTATGTATGTGAATGAGCTCTAAACTGGACTGGCACTCTAATCCCATATGCTGTCAGGATAGCATGAAATTGATTAAGTGGGTTATGTTATGTTAATAATGTTACTTAAAGATATATTTTAGGTTGTGTAACATTTTTGCCAAAAGTACAGCTTTTACATTTCTGCATTTTGCAATATTAAATATTTTCTGGTCTGTTAACAATGATCAAATGCTGTGCCAAAATGGACCTAGGAAAGGCCCATACAACATACATTGATAAAGTACCCTGAGAACAGCAGTATGGGTTAAATGCATCATTATATCATGTGTATCCACTTTATAAACAGCATATGATTCTTAATAATCATTGTCCATGAAAATAAAAAATTTGATGCTGGAAAACATTTTGCTGAGATAAGTACCAGTTATTGTTCTTATATTTGCATTCATTTTAATATTATTATTCTCTTTATACAGAAGCTTTTGTGAGCTTGTTTGAATTTTACCACAAACTGAAACAAATGATGGAGTACTGTCTAGACTTTACCTAAAGTGTCCATTGTAAAGACTGGAGTTTGATTTTTTTTCTTTATTCCAGAAGTTTATATTTAGCTTGCCAGAGTGTTGGTAAGGATGAATTGTGGAATTCAAGACTTTTCTAAACATGCTGTATATTTTAATTCATTTTTATATTTATTACCCATGCAAAATAGTCATTCGTCTTTAGACTTAATCGGCTTTGCTATTATCATAAACATAATAATTAGTGAATAATTGAAAAGAATTACTTATTGATGTTAAAAATTAGAAAAAATAAGTTTGTGTGGACACATATTGCAGATGTTGAACTTTTGTGCTGTACTATTTTATCCATTTGTAATCACTCATTTGGGAATACAAAGTAGATGAAATAAACATGCTGGGTCATGTGAACTTTTGGTTATGTCTAATGTAGGACTATCCCATGTCAATGTCTTTCTGTTATTTACAAGCTAAACTGAGAATGTGGGAGAGTGAAGTGCGTAGATACAAAATAAAAAAATAAAAACAGCAAACAGAAATATACCTGCATTTGCTCAGCCCAAAAATGCTAAGTAGTTACATGAATTGTATTTTCCACATGATCCAGACCCTCTGTACATGTATTCCAATTTTCCACTCCATTTTTGAAAGTACTGTGTTGTTGTATTAATAAGAAAGCAGAATTGTCACTGTAAGAGCCAGTCCTTTTATTTTAATGTTAATAGATAACAGAACACTATGCTTTCCCCCTTTAAGCTAACAAATTAATGCACTGCAATATTCCGCAATAACCTTCTGTGACAATAGAATGATGCCAGATTGTAATTAAACAGCTAAACAGAAACAAGAACTATAACTTATCAAAGAAGTGTATATGGGATGCTATGTGTATTGTAATAAAGAGAAATGTGACCAGAGACATGCAGTGGGGGAAAAAAAAGAGTTTGGGAAATGAACTAGAATGGACAGTTAATAGAGATACTGAGAAGTAGGATTTCACGGCTGCTAAAGAGAGAGATTGATGGGCTTTTGGATATCGGTGAATTGTACATAGGGCATTTACTATGAATTGATTTTTTTTAAACATTTTATTGAATTTATTAAAATCAAATAACATTCCATGCAAGCAAGTCAAGTTTTACAAAGCTAGGTTTGAAACTAATCAACCCCCAGCCCTGAGAAAAAGAGCTAGGCCAACAGAATAGAACTTTAATAGTAGGAAAAATAAGTAAATAAATAGATAAAAATAAACAGAATAAAAAAGGGAAGAGAATCCGCTTCCTCAATTTAAATGCTTCTTCTAAAATGTTATTGATTAGAACCTGCCAGGTTTTGAATAAGTTTTATACAGATCCTGTAAGCGAGAATTAGAGAATATATTATCTGAAATTGGAAAAAAAAATCATACCATGAATTTATTTTAAATAAAAAATAAAATATGTGTAGTATGGATGCTGGTCCATTGTTTTGGAGGGATGATGATTTTGGTTAGGAGAAAAAAATGGGAACATGAATGTTCCTTAACAAGAATGTTTTTGTTATATGGTGTAATGGAATTAGTATAAATTTTCAACTAGACAAAGTTGATTTATTGATTTTATTTTGTGCTGTGTTAATAAAACTTACTTTTACAAAAAAAGAAAAAAAAAAAAAAAACACAGAAAGCATGTTTTTCTGACTGTACCTTATGTACCTAGGTCTTAGTGTATATGATATCCTACAGAAACTTTAAGAAATGTAACCAAGACATGTAAGCATTAAATGAAACGTCATATGCTGTAAGTTTTTTTTTTTTTTCTTTTTTGTGTGTGTTATCAAATGCCTCTTTTATTCTTGACTCAAATCTAGAAACCTTCTTGGTTTAACTGGGCATGTAAATCTCTAGGACCTGTCAGTGACCTGTGTATTTTCATATTTCATGGGGTGGGTGTCATTGAGGACTCAAAATTTATGTATGAATTTTTTTTTTCCTTTGTTCTGTTATTTTTTTTCCTGTGAAATATACAAAAATGTTTAAAATGAACACAATTTAACTGTGGATTTTTTTGTACATGAGTCATACTAATTACTAGAACCTTTCTGGTTACTGCATTTTGAACTATTTAGGAAACCCACAACAAACGCAGCTACAGTCACCCAGAAGTTAAACACCACATATGGAACAGTTATTTACGCTACATATTTAAACATGTTCTTTCATATAATATCATTGTATTTTTTACTTTTTTAAATGGGTATACTGTTTGTAAAATAGAGCTATAGTACCGATTTGTTATGCTATATTGTTATATTTATGAGTAAGAATAAAAAAACCAAAGGCAACCTACCCTTTAACACTGGTAAGTGTGAGCAGATTAACATAACAGTTATTTTACTTCTCCTCATTGTCTCTCTGCAAGCTGATGCATTTTTTGTATTGTTCCACTAACTTCTTCATTCCTTCAATGAAAAAGTTTTCAGCTGTTCCCAAGTCCAGGTCTGCACCGCTTCCTTAACCTTATCATCAAAGGTGAATCTGCAACCGCATAGTGCCAATTCATGATTTTCTTGGCAAAGGGCTGTCATTTGAATTTATTCTTTACTGGAGAATATGAGTGTTTCCACTGCAAGCTTTGTTTTCTGATTTTCAGCTTACAGTATAGTAATGGTGTCTCATCTCCGGTTAAAATCTGCTCCAAAACATTTGGATCTTCTTCATAACATTCCAGGAATTGGGTTGCAACCTCTATGTGCCATTGCTTGAGCAGATCAGTAAGCTGTTTGGGTACCTACTGTGCTCAAACTTTGTGGTACACAAAGTCATCATGTACTATGGCATGTGCAGATCCATATCCAATATACTAATATGTGCAACAGTAGGCAATGTAATCCGTGAGTATTCTCTGATGAAGGCATTCTCTATGTTGATGTTGGCTTGTGTGCACGATGTTGATGCTTGACCAGATTGAGCTTCACTGGCTACAGTAGTTCTTCCTGCTTTAAACTTTTCTACAAATTCGTAAACATTTGGTTAAGTCATGCTGTTTTCACTTCAGCAGGCTTCACTCCATCTGCCTAAAGAAATCTCACTATGGCACATTCTTCAACATTGGTGCACTTGGACAATAGAGCACCCATGTTCATTTGAATATGACTTCAACTAGGCTAACAGTTGAGTGTTGTGCTTTGCATGTTATAACTACCCATAAGCAATCATGAGCATTTTAGTTGTGTAAATTGACATTGTCTGGCAATGGGATTGGCAGTAGCAGCCGCCAAAAATTACATTGTTAAAATACATCAATTAAAATCAGTAACAACAAATTTACTTTTTTCTGCATTTGAGTGATGTGCCTTTTCTGAATTAAATGGTCTTAATATAAAATGCCAAAGAATTTGATAGGGATATCTAAAAATAGAAAATGAGGAGCCTAAGACAGGTCTGGAAAGGGTGAATGGAAAAACAAGCTTGAAAATAAACTTAAATGAATGCTAAATCTGAGTTGAGAATATACATTGTTAAAATAATACTAGTGTTGCCAGAAACGTAAAGGGTTTCTTTCTTTCTTTTACAAGAAGTAATAATATACGTTTCGTAGTGTTTTTCTACTGAATATTTAATCATACAATTTTAAATGTAATTGATTAAACGACAAATACATGTAATGGTTTCATTAATTAACAAATGTAATAGCCTCTATTACTGTGATCTACAAGGCACACAGAGATTAAAATAAGGTTTAAAATAATTAACCACATTTGTAAACTTTTTCTCAAAAGCCAAATTTTAAAATATATACTCTAAAATTTGCACTCACTCAGTACATAGAAATGTGCCATGAAAATGGACAAAGCATGAGAATGTTGTATTGTGGCAAACAGAGCACAAAATGTAAATTAAATGCTCACTTCCAAGTTTTAAGGAAGAAGAAGCTTTTTAAGGACTGAACAGAGTTAATCAACTTCAAAAAATACAACTAGGTTAAATAAAGCACTGCCTAGTAACAGCCTTTTACATTTGCTTTTATTTGTACAGAAATAAGAAGTAAAACAATTTAACAAAGTATGCTATAGTAAAAAAGCCAGTACACACTCTGTTAAATGAATACGAAAAAGCACTACTCCAACCTAAAGATACTAGAGCTCAATTAATCAAATTTAAATAAAACACAGTAATTATGAGCATATCCAAATCTTAAATGCCATTTATTCATCCCATTCAATTTATAAACATGCTTTTTCCATGATAGCACTGTAGGAAGTGATTCCTTATCCTGGTAACATTAAAACATTAAAATAATTTTAACAAGAATAGGTCATTCAGCCCAGTAACTCTCCAATCCTATCCTCCAAATTTCTCCAAAATAACATTAAGTCGACTTTCTAATATTTGTGCAAATTTTGCCTTTAACAAATTTCCATCTGTGGTCTGGTGTTGTTGAAGTCAGGGTAAAGCAGAAAGCAATACTGTCAATGTTCTGTTATTCAAGAAACAATATCAGAGTTCCAAGGTGCATGTTAGCAGAATGAGTTTGTACTAAAGTTACAAAATTGTTGGATAGGTTTCTATGACACACATTGGGTTCCTTAATACGGGTTGATATATGTTTGAATGCCAAATATTTGAATATTGGCGCTAATGAGGTCCATATTTCAAAGCAGCATTTGTGTCTGTCCGTCTTTTTAACAGAATACAGC
Organism: Polypterus bichir lapradei; assembly: GCA_026402145.1. Classification (NCBI taxonomy): domain Eukaryota; kingdom Metazoa; phylum Chordata; class Cladistia; order Polypteriformes; family Polypteridae; genus Polypterus; species Polypterus bichir. The sequence continues at coordinate 4,827,719 of JANRMT010062796.1, read as the reverse complement.
TTTACGTCAAAATTCTAAGGAGATCATGGAATGATAACAGAAACATGACAGTATGTTTTAACTTAATGCAGTGGCCAACTCAATCACCAGATGTCAACTCAAATGAACATTTTGTAGGATCAGATTGGAACAAACAATTTGAAATATAGAATTACAACCTACTAATTGGCAATAGCTGATAAAGAAAGAAATGTACCAGAGTTAAATAAGGTTTTTACAAGTTTATTTGTTCTTTGTGCAATCCTTATAGAGTTATCTGTACATTTATGTCCTATATTTAAAGTGTGTATTGTGCAAAACTGAAAGCAAACATAAAAATCAATGGACTCAAAGAAACTAGTTGTAAAAGAAAGCTTTTATTAACAAAAATAGATAACAGGGCAAGCAAGATTTATTTATTGCAGATGGACACAGCATGGGCAATAATTTCAAAGATTAGGAAGTAACTCTTATATTATTTTTTGCTGTCTTACATCAGAAAATCTACAGGCTAGAAAGGAAAAAAGGTTTCTTTTTGATAAATGGGACAGCACCAGCCTTTTACTCTTTATTAATTATGTTCTGGAAAAAAGGTTTTCATTGTACAAATGAACTAACGGAAATTAAGAACACTGTGTTATTGTTTCTCTGAATAACGTGTAAAAATACAGTAAAGTGTGTGTATATGAAGTATATAAAATATTGATCAATTTGAACCAGCATTCTTGTTTCACACCTTCAATGTCTTGTTAATTTAATGTCCCAATGGATTTAGACAGTTCTAAACACAGGATGAGAGCCCAGTTCAATATTAGGTAGGTGCACCTAATATAACGGCCAAAAAGTATATTTATTTAAAAGAAACTAACGTAACAGACATAGCAACATGCCTCAGATGCTCAGATACTAATTTCAGCTGCATATGACAGTATTTAAAATGCTGCTAAAGTCAACTGTTAAATATACAGTAGTTTAGCTTTCTGAATTAGTTATAGACATTTAAAACTGAACAAAATAGTTTTAAAATAATATACAAGAAATAGTATTGCATTTGGCAGGTACTAAGTTTTTCTGTGAAGTTTTACACTAACTCTTCTATTAATGGGAACAGATCACATATAAAAATGTTTATGTGTACCAAAGGCCTCTAACCGTCTTTCATATTAATCATGTTAAATAGAAAATTAAAGGGAAGACAATTTTGCAACTCCACCAGAGAAAATCGAATGTTTCCCTTGGTTATGCTTCTGCTGAATAGTGATTATACAGCTTCAGGCACTACTTCTTTATAATAAAATGATGATTCAATGAAAGACGCTGTAACTATTTTAGGTATGTGCACTTTAGCCCTGTATTGAAAGCAGCTGCATCTCCACTGAGCATTTAATTTGCACTGGGATTAGGACCACACTGGCTGGCTTTCTTTATTGTTTTTTTTTTTTTAGGAAACTGTTTAGTTAAAGTAACGCCATTTATCCTTTATATTTTAATCAAATTTGGTTTAATATAGGTGACCATGGCTAACTATTTGAGTCCAGTGAAACTTCTATTAAATTTAGTAACTAGCAATTAGAATAGGGATGGGCAAATCTGGTCCTGGAGGGCCTCAAGGCTCTGAAGGGGTTTACTGCATCCAAACTGCGAATCGAAAGCCAGTTTATGCCTACAGCTGAGCACACTGCTTAATTTGTCACACATTTCTTTAATTCAATGTGAGTGCAGTAACTCTAATAATGACACACACATTTCTTCTTAAAAACATAAAAGACAAACAAACATGAAATAGTTTATGGGCAAAGGCTTAAATTAAAGAAAACAGAATATTTTTTGAAGGTTCATTGTTATTTCCACCTTTGTTGACTCCTCTGTATTTTCCATCTTTTTTGAACTTGATAGCTTAAAAATGCATGCAGTTCTGTACAAGTAAAAGATCATTTGTACACAACATATGCCTGTCAAAATACAGACAGAAAAAATAGCAGGTGCCTGAGATATCCTTTGGAAGTGTGATAATACATAATACACATGTTTCTTACCTGTGAGATATCAGAGGCTGGAAGAAATATGCAGGAATTACACAGTAAAATATATAGTGAACCATTTGGGGCAGAAGTTGTGAAATTTTAATTTTTCTTCATTTTAATTTTGCTGATAAGTATACTTGGTAAATTAAACACACACACCCTGTTGTTATTTCACAGCCAAGTCAATCTGTATTGTGATTTTACTGTGATGGTCCTAAGAAGATTTAACAATGTTATCACTACAGTTCTCCTTATTAATGTTATTGCTATTGAAACAAATCATTCTTCACACAAATTTCTTGTGAAATTTTTCTAAACTCTATTATTAATTATCATGTATCGAAGTATTATCCTATTCAATGGCATTTAAACATCACCATTTTGCCATATAGTACAAGGGCTATAGTGTGAAAATCAGAAGCTGCCTTGTAAATGTTTAATTTTTTTAAAAAAAGGAAACACCAATGCACAGAAATTGTCCATTTTTTTAAATATATCTGCTGTTCTTTCATAGCATAATGGTCAATCACTAAGAACATCAGACAGTGCTATTTAAAACAATAAGGCAAACCAAAACAGTGTGGGCATAATCCAGTGGGAGAACTGGCAAGACTAAAGAATCATTTCAGTGTGGCATGATAGTGGATACCTTAAATAATTCATGATTATAAAAGAAAAATCAACACAGCTTAGATATTTCATGAATTACAGTCTACTGAAAATGGCCTCCACCTGAGAAGCATCAAACCAATAGTGGTTCTATCATGAAAGAAGTTCTCTGGAAGAGCTAGCATAGTCTGACACCAGTTGTGCAGAGTAATGAACAGGATAGGCAACATTCAGTCAACTAATGTCCCAGTATAGCAGTAACATCAAAAGAAACACCAGTTTAAATATGTCTGCTAATGATACTAGAAAAGCTCACTTCCTGCTTAAAGGAATCAGTTATAAAAGATGGTTATGGCAGCATAATGCTGTCAAGTTTTTTTTATCATATCACACATTCAGTCTCTCAGCACAAATACAGCAATTTCTGAATGGCACAGGAAACTAGAGCATTATTGCCAGTCAGGAACAGCTCCTTCATGATTGCAGTGAATCTGGAGATTTTCAGTAGTAATAATAATTCTCCATGATGCAAGTCTAGGAAAATTACTGGAATGATTCCAGGAACATAGGGGTAAATTTAACTTTCCCGTCATCAGACCTCAGGCGAAATGAGATTCTGTGTGGTGAAATGGAAAATGCTGTTCAATGTAGAATTCAGTCACCATTTGCAACTATGGGAAACATAGGAATCATGAAGTAGCTTTCCAATGGCATACATTCGAACTGAGTCTTTGCCTTGAAAATTTCTGTACTATACATATGTCTTTTGCTTTAGAAGAGAACAAAATGATCACATATACTGCACATATGCATGTGTTTTAGCACTAATCAGATCTAGAATTCTTCGTGCCTTCAGTCTACTGTTTAATATTTCCTACAGGAAGAATGATCCAATAAACTGGGAGCAAAGATAATCACTTTTTTTTCCTACTCTGTTACTCTAACCTTCATTATCTTTATGTAATGATCCCACTCTATTGGCGTACATTGCCTTCCTTGCCTACATTTCCATTCCCAACTATGCTACATTTCATGTGAATATTATTAAATACTAGTTGTATTACATTTTCTAAAACAATGATCAGTTATAGTGCCGTCAGTTATTCGGATGCATCAGAAGTATACTAACTAAGTACTTTTCTCTATGCAATATTTGTTTTTTTTGTTTGTTTTTTTTTAAACCAAGGGCTAATATTACTAGTTCCCTATCGCACATTTTAACACGCTACATACAACTGCCCTTAAATGAAACATTCCTGCTGTTGATTATTCCTTTTGTTTTTTTTTCTCAATAGAAAGTTTAGTTCAATAAATTGCAACTGTGTATGCATTAAAATCTTTATATTGATGAAAATAAAAAAATAGAAATTTTTGTCATTAAATCATAGGAATAATTATCTACAGTAGTAGTCAAAAGACTTGGTGTTAACCTTAATGAGTGTTACAGCCCACCTTAAAAACTACAGTTCCCATTCACCATTGTTCACAAACTTATATAGGCAGGTCCGAATTTTAAGCTGGTTTCTCCAACAGTATGAGAAAACTGCAACAAAGAAGGGTCATAATCAAAGTAAAAAAAAATCATTAAATCACAATACTCACTGTGCTGAGCATAACTTTTTGTGATCTAGCTTAAAAGAAAATACACCACACTGCTGCATTCACACAGACCTCGTCTGTGAAGTGGCTGTCACAGTCAACCAAATAAAACTCTTTCACTTTTGTCACCATCTCACAATTAAATTTGTAACATAGTACACTGAGTATATGAACATAAGGTGGAGTAGTGCCACTGTTTATACAATTTAACACAGAAAACGTATAGCACTTTACATTATATAGTAAATATGATTGCATATTAATTTAAAATTGCACATAAAATAAATAAAGTAACATCCTACAGCAGCACACTTTGCAACAAGGGTTAAAAATATAGGGAGTGATGGAGCCCTAGTGTTAAAGAGTGTTGAACTGAATGAATAGTGCAGAATAAATATGGCCCTCAGGTAAAAATAACTGCAAACTCTTGTCTTAATACACCAAAAGTTTTAACTGACTACAAAAGCTTTTTTTATACCTGTAGAAAAACAACAAACACCACTTCCCTATTTCAAACACAAAAAGAATTACAAAGGTTTAAAAGGTTTACAATGAATAATGTGTCTGTAGTTTTTAAATAAGATAATAATAATAACAATAATTCTTTACATTTATATAGCACTTCTGTCACTACTCAAAGCGCTGTAAATGTAGGGAGGACCTGGGACTCTAACCTATGATCTCCTTACTGTGAGATAGCAGCGATACAACTGTGTCACCTGCATGGATATTACAAGAAACTGTGCTGCAACTCTAACCATTCCCATTGGTAGCCTACAAGGCTCAATTCTCAAAACACCACAACAAACCTGAAATGCATTTGTAATGTAGACTTTAGAGGTGATACCATGAAAAATAAGTAATGAAACAATTTTAAAAATGTTAACAACTGATACTCATTGATATTTTGATACTTTTGAAACTCTATGTGGCACTATGTCTGTATAGATATGGCTCAGTGGTGAGCCAAAAAATGGAAGCATTGCATTGGTATAGCCTACTCAGCAGAGTATCATTATTGACAAATATCAGTAAATAAAAAAACACGTTAGCCAATTTTTTTTTTCTATAGGAACAACAAATTTCAATCGAATCAAAGCATTTTTTTTAGATTTTGGGATATTTTGTATTTCTATTATAGGGGTTGTTTTTAACCCATAAACATTAATATATCTAAAAATCCTTCTTAATAGATACCTTCTGCCCTAGATTTACAATCATGCCAAATTTCAGCTTTTTGACAAAATGGGAAATAGCCTTTTGTCGATGAGTGTGTAAGGCAAAACAGAATCTGGTTAGGAATTACACCAAAACTAACACTGAAACAGCAGACTTTAGAGACAAAGAATTTAGTTAATCATACTACATGTAATCCATATATATGCAACTTTTTAAGCAGTTTGCAACAATATTGGAAAACAAAGGCAAGCATTTTGGAGAAAATAAAGGTGCAAAAATCTATTATTCTAGATCCTAGTACTGAAAAAACTTAATGTCCATGGTGGTCTCTTTCAGTTTAATATAATGAAATTCCATCAGTGAACCTCTATCAATGTGGTAGAAAAATGGGCAAGTAAAAATATGTGAGAACTGAGACTGGTATTTTGCACTATATATTTATACACTCAAACCTTCCTAGTTGTTAATGGTACTTTTGTGGAGTATTAATTCAAAACGTGCCGTTATTTTTTTTATATTGTTTTACATATAACCTGATTGGGCACTAAAGGGATGGTAAGGAATATTGTACATGGAAAATGTTTATATATTTAAGATTAGGCAGAATGTGTTACTACTCAAAAAACACCAGTTGTTGTATAACAAAAAAATTAACCTACTAGAGTGAAATCCCTATTATATGATGTAATGTTGAATGTACTGTAAATGTATTCATTATTCCATGGTTTGTTAGTAGAGGCATACTTTGTTCAATGTAATGGAGATATGCTGTGCACAGAGAGATTTAAAATATCAATGATGTATACTTTTCATCTAAACAAAGGTTATTAGGATATCATTTATTAGTAGCACTGCTCTAGGCAAGATTTGCTGATGGCAGACAATTCCTTGATTGAGAGAAGTGGCTTTGCTCCTTTTTTATTTGTTCTGTGCCAACCTTCAGTATTCTGCTCATACCACTTGTATTTAATTGATGGCTGTAAGTATGTCTATATACAGCATTTTCTCTCTTGTAATTGTGATATTTATAGTGAGGCTGCCACTGACATTTTGAAGTCCATGCATGATAGCTGTATAATCAAAGACTTTTTTCTTTTGACAAATATGGAATTACACATTCTCATGACAGCCAGATCTATAAATCTATCTATAAATATAAAGGAGAGTTGGGATCCGAGAGACTGTGTTTGTGCGTTTGTGGAGGGATGGAGAGTTAAGGCGGGTAGGGGAGTCACGTGATCATCTCCCCTCCCATTCACGTGTAATTCACTTCATTTCGCTCCAAGCTGAGCTCCGCAGCTGACACGGTCTTGCCGTTCTTTTTCCTTAGTGTTTAGTCCTCTCTCCTTTACTGATTTATATAAAGGAGAGTTGGGATCCGAGAGACTGTGTTTGTGTGTTTGTGGAGGGATGGGGAGTTAAGGCGGGTGGGGGAGTCACGTGATCATCTCTCCTCCCATTCACCTCATTTCATTCACTTCACTTTGCTCCGAGCTGAGCTCCATAGCTGACGCGGTCTTGCCGTTCTTTTTCCTTAGTGTTTAGTCCTCTCTCCTTTACTGATTTACTGTTTACTAGACGCAGTACTTACTGAATAGTATTTTTTCCTTTAGTGTTTCTACTTAGTGTTTCTTAGTGTTTAGTAGACGTGGTGTTGCCGTTTTTCCCGTTTCTATTTTTTATGTAGCATGTTCACGAATTAGTCATAGAGAAAATTTATATATTTTGGCTCCAGGAGGACAAACCAAAAATGTTGTATATAAAGAAGCTCTATAAGTCGCATGTAGATACATAATTATTCCGACTACAGCGACTGCAGCGAAGCGCACGTGGTCTGCTAGTTTTCTTATAAAGTCCATCAGATATTTTTATGTTTAGATGTGTCCTGTGCTAGATGAGGCCCAAAAACATACTGCACAGCTGTAACATAATTCCTCTATGTTACGAGACCAATCTAACCTGTCATTGATGTGGACCCCCAAGTACTTGTAGGAGTGCACCACTTCTATATCCACTTCCTGAATAGTGACCAGACATTGAGGTTCTTTGGTGGGACAAAAGTAAATAACCAGTTCCTTGGTTTTGATTATGTGAAGCTGTAGACAATTATAGTGCATCTGGAAAGTATTCACAGCACATCACTTTTTCCACATTTTGTTATGCTACAGACTTATTCCAAAATGGATTAAATTCATTTTTTTCCTCAGAATTCTACACACAACACCCCATAATGACAATGTGAAAAAAGTTTACTTGCGATTTTTGCAAATTTATTAAAAATAAAAAAATTGAGAAAGCACATGTACATAAGTATTCACAGCCTTTGCCATGAAGCTCAAAATTGAGCTCAGGTGCATCCTGTTTCCCCTGATCATCCTTGAGATGTTTCTGCAGCTTAATTGGAGTCCACCTGTGGTAAATTCAGTTGATTGGACATGATTTGGAAAGGCACACACCTGTCTATATAAGGTCCCACAGTTAATAGTTCTTGTCAGAGCACAAACCAAGCATGAAGTCAAAGGAATTGTCTGTAGACCTCCGAGACAGGATTGTCTCGAGGCACAAATATGGGGAAGGTTACAAAAAAATCTCTGCTGCTTTGAAGGTCCCAATGAGTACAGTGGCTTCCATCATCCGTAAGTGGAAGAAGTTCGAAACCACCAGCACTCTTCCTAGAGCTGGCCAGCCATCTAAACTGAGCGATTGGGGGAGAAGGGCCTTAGTCAGGGAGGTGACCAAGAACCCGATGGTCACTCTGTCAGAGCTCCAGAGGTCCTCTGTGGAGAGAGGAGAACCTTCCAGAAGGACAACCATCTCTGCAGCAATCCACCAATCAGGCCTATATGGTATAGTGGCCAGACGGAAGCCACTCCTTAATAAAAGGTACATGGCAACCCGCCTGGAGTTTGCCAAAAGGCACCTGAAAGACTCTCAGACCATGAGAAACAAAATTCTCTGGTCTGATACGACAAAGATTGAACTCTTTGGTGTGAATGCCAGGCATCACGTTTGGAGGAAACCAGGCACCACTCATCACCAGGCCAATACCATCCCTACAGTGAAGCATGGTGGTGGCGGCATCATGCTGTGGGGATGTTTTTCAGCGGCAGAAACTGGGAGACTAGTCAGGATAAAGGGAAAGATGACTGCAGCAATGTACAGAGACATCCTGGATGAAAACCTGCTCCAGAGCGCTCTTGACCTCAGACTGCGGCAACGGTTTATCTTTTAGCAGGACAACGACCCTAAGCACACAGTCAAGATATCAAAGGCGTGGCTTCAGGACAACTCTGTGAATGTCCTTGAGTGGCCCAGCCAGAGCCCAGACTTGAATTCGATTGAACATCTCTGGAGAGATCTTAAAATGGCTGTGCACCGACGCTTCCCATCCAACCTGATGGAGCTTGAGAGGTGCTGCAAAGAGGAATGGGCGAAACTGGCCAAGGATAGGTGTGCCAAGCTTGTGGCATCATATTCAAAAAGACTTGAGGCTGTAATTGCTGCCAAAGGTGCATCTACAAAGTATTGAGCAAAGGCTGTGAATACTTACGAACATGTGATTTCTCAGTTTTTTTATTTTTAATAAATTTGCAAAAACCTCAAGTAAACTTTTTTCACATTGTCATTATGGGGTGTTTTGTGTAGAATTCTGAGGAAAAAATGAATTTAATCCATTTTGGAATAAGGCTGTAACATAACAAAATGTGGAAAAAGTGATGCGCTGTGAATACTTTCCAGATGCACTGTATTTCTGCACCAAGAAACAAAATTCTCCACCTGACTCTATACTATGTCTCATCATGTATACACACCATAAGTGCACAGACATCTGAGAATTTCTGCAAGTGACATGACCTGGTGTTATACTTATAGTCAGAGGTCCACAGAGTGAAGAGAAAAGGAGACAGGACATTTTGTGGTGCTCCAGTGTTGCTGATATCCACATCACAAATGCAGTCCTTGAGTCTCACAAACTGCATTCTACCTGCCAAACAGTTGATTACCCAGGACACCATAGGCCTGCATATCTCCGAGCTCACCCCATAACAGGGATGGCTACCACAGAAGGAATCATATAGTCTAGAACCAGTCTCTCAACGCTGTTCATGATGTGACATGCAAGTGCCTCTGGTCCATAGTAATTAGGTGATGATGTACCTGCCTTTTTTAGAACAGGAACAATACCGGATGTTTTCCACAGCAGTGACAGTTTGTGAAGTCTCAAGGACAGACTGAACAGGTGACGGAGGACACCACAAAGTTGGCCAACACAGGCCTTAAGAACTTGAGGATTGACTCCATCTGGACCCACAGCTTTTTCCTGTGTGTAGCTTCTGCAGATGTCTCCTTACTTTGTCTTTAGTTATGGACAGCCCACACTGAAGGACAGAGGTTCACTCGTCTATTGCCATTCAAGCTAACACGGCAAGACTTGTTGATGTAGTAGGGATGATGCAGGGAGACTGGCCATTGGAAGAAGGTGGCAGTGGGAGGGAAAATCTATTAAAAATGGATTCAGGGCATTATCTTTTTCCACATCCCATTCTAGCACCTAAGCCCTGGAAATAGGACTTGTGTCCAATAATCATCAAGTGATGACTTTGAAAAACACATCTCTGATAACAATCTAGACAATTATTAGAATATAGAATGTGTCTAAAATGTAAAATCTTTCTCAAATGTCTGAAAAGTACACACTACACATAAAACATAACTTTGGTCTAAACATTTACAGTTAGTAAGCTAGAACAGATTTCCAAAATAAAAAATACACTGCAAGAATTTATGAAATAAGTATCCAATTGAGTCATATTAAAATAATTGGAATATGAAACCAGACTAACAGCTGAATTTGATTAAACCAACTACAACTGATAAGAAAGAGATGGCAAAAATGGGCATGAAAATACTGCCTTCAGTTGTCTTTTTAGTTCATTCAAACAATAAGAAAAACTACATGGAATTTTAATTTGCTTTATAATCTGACAGAAACATGACTTCACTTACTTTTATGGAGTGAAACAAACTGGTAGTTTCTGAACAGTTCAGATTGCAGATGCAGCCTTCAGCCTTTCTGGCCAGACAAGTTTGTTGGCTCTAAAGTTAAGCAGACAGGATAATGATTAATGCGTTAAAGTCACATCATTTAAACTCATACTTAGCTTCTCAAAGTTAGCATTCAGAAGGGTGTAGATCGAGGACAAGAACTGTTAAAAATGGTTGCTTGTTGCCTGAGATGTACATTAGGCAAACGTCACACTACACAAGTTTGAGTTTTAGAGCATGCCACACTTAATGGCTGCAGTTGCTGGATCTTGTGGCCTTAAGGATGTCAATTTATATGAAAAGGAATTGCAGCGGATGACAGATTAACCAATCCCCTCATAAATTCACAGCAAAGTGTCAAAATTATGATTGGGCTGCACAAATATTACCAAGTCAACACATTTTGTTAGACAATCAATTTGATGCATCTTTTTTCTTTATCCACTATGTCATGGTAAGACAAATAGAAGACATTGAATAGATAGTTTTGCCAGCATCTCATCTTTTACACAATCCAGAACACTGTTTTCCCTTTTTTCCTCAGGCCACCACTGCTATTCTCTGTTCTTTCTCTTACAGATTCAAGTACACTTTCAAACACATAGTGACATAGTTGCAGCAAAATTGTGGATAGTTGTACAGCTCTATGACTGAGTAATATCACATAACAACACAGGTATTAACCCCAACTTTCCATAACTCACCTAGTTTTAGTAAATAAAGGCTGAAAATCCCTTGAAAAGTTGGTAGTTTGATAGGACTAAAATCATCTGTTGATTAAGAGTAACTCTTATAATTTAAACTAGCAGAGCAGCTTAAAAATTGGTTATTATGCCAGTCAGAAGGAAAACTGAAAGGCAGGTATTCATCTAAGTCTATGGGAACTGTATGAGAGTGACTTTATTTTTTCAATGGATTATGCCACACTTTATTTTTCCAAACAGTAAATTTTTACTATATACCTTTTTACAGCACAAAGGTTTAGATTGTAGATATAACGTGGGGCTCATAC
>JANRMT010062796.1:4791709-4807769 GCA_026402145.1 Polypterus bichir lapradei | reverse complement strand
TTTTTTTTCTCCCTAAATAATAAAAACCATCATTTAAAAACTGCATTTTGTGTTTACTTGTGTTATATTTGACTAATGGTTACATGTGTTTGATGATCAGAAACATTTTGTGTGACAAACATGCAAAAGAATAATGCAACTGGACATGTAAATTCTCTTGTGAAGTGAAACAGTGACATGTAATAAAATAACAAATGAATATGTAATATCTGTGTATTTGTTATTGCATTGTTTTGTATTGACAGCATTCATGTTTTAATTCAATAGTGTGAGATACACATACAAAATGCACTTGTAGGTGAACTAAATATTTTTTGTGATGTTTTAATGCAAAATGTGAGTTGTGGACACCAACATGTTGTTAATGTTAAGGCAAAACAAGCTTATTCAGTTTGTTTGGGTTGAAATAAGCTATGAGAATAAACATTAGAAAACAGCTCTCGGCCATTTTCATTTTGTAAAAGTAGCTCTCGGGGAAAAAAGGTTGGAGACCCCTGCACTAGACTAATTTCAACTTGCCAAAAAAACTAACTGTATGATTTTAGAACGTAGAAAGAAACTTCCCAGAAGAAAAACATGCAAATGCAAAGCTGAAACAGAAGAAATCTTAAATTATTAATCACATTTTATTTTACATAGAAGTATTACAGCAGATTCAAGGTATTTCATTTGATATACTATTAAACATAACCAATGAACAGGGTTTTAAAAACGTAAAACAAATGTGAAAAGTTTAACACTGACAGACAACAGGAAGACCCTGAAGTATTCCTGAGAAAGACAACTCAACAAGGATCTAGGCATGTTAAGGCAGCACTGTGACACAGTTTTGAAAATGCTGCAGAAAAAGGTTAGTAAAATAAAATGAAAATGCCCCATCCAACACTGTTTGTATTATATGAACTGGATTCTTTAATTTGATTTGTAACTTGTGGCTTGACTGGCCTTCTAGTTCTATTTCCTTAGCTGTGTCTGCGCACCAAGGATCAAACAGAGTTGTTAGTAACATTTTTACTTTGCCGTGTAACACTCAATATATCTGAAAACTGTGTCAGCAATATACCTGTTTACTAAGGAGGCCAAGACGCGTTAATGTGTCCCTCAGGATACTGGAGAAAAACTGCATGTATCACAATGAGAGCACACTTATGTTCTCATTCTTGGCTTGGCATAGAGGATGTCAGTAGTTAGCAAGAGCTGCATGAAGAACACAATTAGACTAAGGTCCGTTCTCTGTGGACAGCTATGTTTGCGGCTACAAGGGATATTTATTTGACTCAGGCACAAAAAGGAATTCAACCAAGATTGTGCAGGCCCTATTATACAGTGGGTACGGAAAGTATTCAGACCCCCTTCAATTTTTCACTCTTTGTTATATTGCAGCCATTTGCTAAAATCATTTAAATTAATTTTTTCCCTCATTAATGTACACACAGCACCCCATATTGACAGACAAAAAAAAGAATTTTTGAAATTGTTGCAGATTTATTAAAAAAGAAAAACTGAAATATCACATGGTCCTAAGTATTCAGACCCTTTGCTCATTATTTAGTAGAAGCACCCTTTTGAGCTAATACAGCCATGAGTCTTCTTGGGAAAGATGCAACAAGTTTTTCACACCTGGATTTGGGGATCCTCTGCCATTCCTCCTTGCAGATCCTCTCCAGTTCTGTCAGGTTGGATGGTAAACGTTGGTGGACAGCCATTTTTAGGTCTCTCCAGAGATGCTCAATTGGGTTTAAGTCAGGGCTCTGGCTGGGCCATTCAAGAACAGTCACAGAGTTGTTGTGAAGCCACACCTTCGTTATTTTAGCTGTGTGCTTAGGGTCATTGTCTTGTTGGAAGGTAAACCTTCGGCCCAGTCTGAGGTCCTTAGCACTCTGGAGAAGGTTTTTGTCCAGGATATCCCTGTACTTGGCTGCATTCATCTTTCCCTCGATTGCAACCAGTCGTCCTGTCCCTGCAGCTGAAAAACACCCCCACAGCATGATGCCGCCACTGCCATGCTTCACTGTGGGGACTGTATTGGACAAGTGATGAGTAGTGCCTGGTTGTCTCCACACATACCGCTTAGAATTAAGGCCAAAAAGTTCTATCTTGGTCTCATCAGACACCTGAAGGACTCTGAGATGGTGAAAAATAAGATTCTCTGTCTGATGAAGGGGGTCTGAATACTTTCCGTACCCAATGTAAACTTCCAGCAGCTGCACTGAAATCCAGCTCTCCAAAATATAACACAAGATTCCAAAATTCAAAGAAAGTAGGTAGAAGCAGCTGTATCTCAACCGCTACCTAACTGTAAAGTAAGACAAATATGATATGACAACACTTTTTCAATCACTGTACTAATTACAGTGCTTTTACCATACTGTTTAGGACTAGCCTGTTTTGTTTCCTCGTACATCTTTCATCCCTGTGAGTGTTGTCACTTAAAATAACTCTTTTAGAAAATATATGGATGGTGTTACATTAAGACACTTAGTTAACGGTTTTTTAAAATTGGGTCATTTTAAATTTATGTTCATTTACTTCATCAAAGACTGAGATATGAGTCTATTAAAAAGATATTAAAAAGTAACAGTAAAGACAGAATGTAATTATATGAATTACTTGAGTACATAAAATGCATGTTTTTAATAGCATTTTACATTATCAATAGTTAAACACCAAGCCTAAATAAGTTTGAGATGGCTGTCATAGTTTTTGCTAAATTCTGACTCAAGTGATGTTAAAATTCCATCTGTTAATGTACTGTTGTTAGTTGTTGGTTGTGGATGATCTATGGCTAATTTTAGCTCAAGTTTCTGAAACATTCAATATTTAAAGGAAGTACGTGATGGAAAGTTAAAAATCTCATTTATCCTCAAATAAGTAATTGACAGGACAGCAAGTTCCCAAACACAAGAGCAAATCTTCTGGCATTTCAGTTATTTGTACTGAGGATTGGTTTTGCTATAAGGAGAGACTATCAGATGTGTGAAAGAACAAAAGATACAAGTTAAAATAAAATGTCTCAAGGCAAATTCGAAACATTAATCAATAATTGAGGTCTCACAGAATGCTTTTCTGTTTTAAGATAATTTAGTAAATTCACAAATTCCTTTTCTTCAATTTTTTCAAAAATTTGTACTGCATGCTCTGTTAAAGATATTTCAATAAAAACTGAACAATCTTGAAAAATTTCCTAGAAAAATAAGTCTACAAAATTTCAACTAAATCAGTCCACTAAGAACCAGGTTGTTTAATGTTGAAAGACAAATGGATAGACAGACAAACATGAAAAGAGCAATAAGTGTTCTAACATTATGTGGGACGTATGAAGGACATGCACCACATAAGTCTGCTTATATATAAATAAAAAGCAGAAAAATATACAGTATGTCAACTGAGTTGCACTTTCCATCTGATAAGACCACTGCTGATAAAGATAAGATTCTGTTTGATCCCAGGAGACAATCGGTCAACCTCAGCTTTGCAAACCATGATGGACAAATTTATGCTCTCTTCATAGTTCAATAGCAATAGGACAACACCTTACTTATAAAAAATCTATGTGTTTTTTTTTTTTTTTGCTAAAGACAAAGTTCTAGTCATTCCATTACTAAAAAGGTATTTTTTCCTTAGATTTAAAAGCTGAAGACAGACTGCAAAACCTCACTCAAGGAAAACAAGCTGCACAGGATACATGGGGAGTGTGTAAAGACAACGTGTTTGCCTAGCTGAAAGAAAGGGGTTATCTGGTCAATAAATCACAAGCAGGCAAATTTAAGACAACAACAGCAGATCACTTCTTGAGATCTCTGAAGAATTACACATACTAACTACAAGAGAGAAACTAAAAGCACAGACACTTGGACTGAGAAAGTGAATTCCTTCCAGCCGAGCCAGTAAAATCTCGCTATGGGACCTAAAAAACCATCATGACAAAAGATTGCCTTCAGCACTTGACATGACAAGGAGTAGACAAAGACCAAGTATCATTTCTGCTTTGCACTTTTGGTTTGGAGACAGATTAATACATAACCTAATAGTTATAGTAAAAATCTGCCCAAGTATTTGTACAGTTGAGTTTTGAATGTAGGAGCTATAGTTAACAGAAACTACTAATGCATTTGAGTAAAATAGGTTTTAGACCTTATAAGCTTTGTTTTCTAAATTTGATAGGAAATTTTAAGTTAAAACCTAAAAAACTATACTGAAACTTATTTCTTTGCACAGCCACTGCACTGACACTGAGTCAGATGTAAAGTTGATTTTAACCTCCAGCAGACTGCCAGCATCTGAAGACTGGTTACAAATTGAACACCTCATAAAAGCTAACAAACTACCAAGTTAAAAACCAAACCAAAAATTAGACTTTAAACTAACATATAATTCTTTGAACAAAAATTAAGGAAAATCTAGACTGTAACTAAGTGTTGTTTTATAAAAAAAAAAAAAAGAGGGAGGAAAAAAGTTGTTCAAGATTTTGTATAGATCTAACTGTCCAGAAAATAATGGCATGTATGCTTTGCAAAGCAACAACCTGCAGACTTGCATTTGGTGCATCTCAGTGTATTTTGCATTTCACTAATCTGTGATATACGGCTCTTACATGGCACAGCTGCAAGGCCTGTAAATGTTTCTGGAAAACAAATTCTTTTCTCTTCATCAGTTTCTCTACAGACCATTTATTTATCATTGTTTCTATCAAGGTGAATGGGAACTTTCATTAAAACTCTACTTTAAAGTAAAATATTAAACTTCTTCAGAGATAAATCTAAAGTACTGAATTGGAAAAATAAAATTAGAAAAAAGTATTCAAACTGATAAAAAAAACTCTTCCTACTGCTATATGCTCATATTAACCATTCCTAAACAACACAATAAGAGCCTTTTTACCTGTCAGTATGGTTTCATTCTAGACGATTCAGTAAAAACTATTTGCCTAATACTGCATGTGTCTGATGCCGGTTTTTACTGGAATTGGGATATTTTTATTGGCTGCACCCCAGCTGCTCTGCATTACAGCAAATCCTCAACTGGGAGGTTAAAAGTTAAATGTAAAATCTCAACTGTTTATGGCATGGGGACATGTTCAGTTCTCAAGGGAAATGTTTCCTGCTTCTGAGCTATTTTGTTTTTGTCTAGTCTATCTCTTTATTTTTCTACCTAAAACACTGCTAGCATTCAAGATAGAACACAGGAAAAAATCAAATTCAGCGCAGGCATCTGCCAAAGGGGGATATTATTTCTTAACATATACACACAATATCTTGAGAAATTGTATTATTATCTTAATGTGTAACACTAACTAAAACTATTGAGTATTTAGCTACCTCTTCCTAGTAATTTGCCAAACCTCACCAAGAACAAGAACAAAAGTCTAACATTTGGTTAAAAGGATGTAAATCACACATATTTGCAAGTATATACAGGTATGTGCTATGCAAACAGACTGTACAAATAATAATTTTGCTTATACAAGAAGCCTGAAACAGTCTATAATTGTCTGTAAATTGTCTTTTTAGCAATGTTGGAAATGTTAATGTAGATAATAGTACAGCACAGAACCTTCTTTCAGTTCAGTACAGCAAGAATTAGAGCAGCACATTACTTTACAAATACGACACTTAGCTAGTACGCATCAACACAGTCATTCTCACTCCACTGTATGTCAAAGTGAAAGTAATATAACTAGATCAATGGATGTTTCTCTTACTAGTGTGGATGAGAAAGTATAAGATTACAGGAAACACTCATACTTCAGTTACATAGACAGACTGACAGTACAAGATGCCTTTCTTGCACAATATGCAAAATGTGTTTCAGCATGCACAATGATGATTTAAGCTTTTACAATCATTTTTATTTTTATTTCTGGTTCTATTGTATATCCAGTAGATTACATTTGAAAAGGAAATCATCGATGGACTGACAACCAGACTAGAATGGTTGGTGGTACCTGTGCCAAATGGGATGCTGTCATGGATAGGCAGTGGAGGACTGACCGTTGAAGTAATATGCTAGATGGCAGCATGAGAAAAGTTTATTTGAACCTGAGACTGTGGCTGGGGTTTAGAGATCTGAGGTGCCCGCCAGTGGTCACACGGTAAAATTGGTACAAACAGGTACACTTTATCCCCTGAAATAATAAATATCTAACCTAACCTAACCCAACCCAACCATCACTTATATTCTGGTGATACTGCAAAGAGTAAATCTTCCCTCATTACCGCAGTCATACAACTAAAAAATATGTCAGTATTTAACAATATATAATCAATATTAATAGTTTGAAAATACAATCTATTACTGATGATATGCATCCACAGAAAACTCATTTATATATGATTTTCTAAGAGTAATAATACTCCCAAATTATTTTAATAATTTAGTTTTTTAAGGTTATTCATTATATTCTCCATACTCCAATATTCTACTATAAAAGGAAATAGCAAAATCTTCTAACCTCGCCCTTTCCACACTTAATTGTTTAAAGGTGGAAAACATAATGATGTCTATCAGCATAATTTGAATAATTCATCCTCCTAAACGTCTTGGACGATCTCGAATGCAACTGAGATTTCCTGTAGTATTAAAGAAAGCTGGACTGGAATCACTCAACGTCCTCTATACTCTTGCCACTCATTGTTCATTATTCATAACAGCATTACCACCAATGAAACCTGTCACACTGTTTATTTGTGTTACAAGGTACTGACATTCCTAATGTTTAGTTGTAGGTGCAAAAACTGCCAAAAAGATACAGCTCTCTTAAGAAACATGTTACTCTATTTTTTTTTTTTTGCAGAATGATGGTTATTGCATGTGACAGATTGGCAAAAAATTGAAGATTTCATACAAAGGTGTTTATTACTGTCCTGAAAGAAGAGGATGAATTGTGTCAAACCAGGATTTAAAAAGAAGGGGAAAGCCAAGATGGGCAACTCCATGTGGATGAGAAAAGAGCATATAGTCTGAGAAACAAAAGCCTTACGGGTCTTCAGTTGTCTTATTCACTAATTGCTCACCAAATACCAGTGTCACCTGCAATAGAGAAAAGACAATTCCAGGATGCTGACCATAATACGGTTTTGCAGTCATCTTCTGTCCAATGTCTGTGTTCTTTTCCCCATTTTAACCTTTTCTATTTACCTGGCAGTTTCACATACGGCTTTTTCTTTGAAACTCTCTAAGACTAGCATCCCAGAATGGTGACCTCTAACTTCTGATTGAGAATTGTGTTGCCAAACCAGCATATGCAAAATCCATAAAAAGCAATCTTCCTTTCTTTCTATATCCCTCCACCCAAAAAAAACTTTAAAAATTCCAAACCCAAATATCTTATTTCAGTAAGTTTCACTATTGGAAAATCTCACACAAAATGTAATGCATTCAAAAGGGAACACAGCTTATTTTGCTTATCATTACCTATTGTGATGACTTTGAAACAATCTTCATGCAGCTGGACAGTGGCAGTGTGATGCATTTGGTAAAGCATGCACTTCATTTTATTGTGTACACGATACGTGGCAATCTGAGATTAACTGATTATACTACATTTTTTTTTCATTGAAAAGCCTTGTATTTTTGAAAAATCCAACATTGCTGTCAACCTGCATATGATCAAGTTCGCAATAAAAATAGAGTTAAAAAAAATTACACAGCAAATAATCAGAAGGAGCCAAACCATGACTGAACAAAGCACAATTTTTTTTTCGCTGTTTTTAAAAATGTGATAAGAAGAAAACGGGACAATGCTTTTGAGTGAGTAAAAGTAATTCATATTTTTTTTGTTTGTTGTTTTGTTTGTTGGTAGACATTTATTCAAACCCACTATATATTAGGGCAGTACTTAATTTAAGGTTTTATGACAACAGAGAATCACGATTTTTAGCAGACTTTAGCCTTGAATAACTTCAAATCACCAATGTAACATTACCAAATACCACTATTGATGAGATCCTTTAATAAAGAGTTCTGCTGCAATCTCTTTGACACCAGCACCACCAAGGACCATATGACAGTAAAGCGGCTCAAGTAAAATAATAATATTAGCCCCTTCTTAAAAAAAAAGAGGCACTGTAACCGAGGCACAAAGGTTTATATATATATATATATATATATTTTTTTTTTTATTGCAATGGACAGACCGTCATCCCAGACAGGATGGACTTCCAGTCTGTTACCTGGCCAGGAGGAAAGCAAAAAGAATGGCAGAGGAGAAGGCTCACCAGGACAGGCATCCCAGAAGCAATGGATGGTAATGCCCTAACCTGATGGGATGCCAACATACAGGAAGGACAGGGAGGAGTAATGAACCCTTTCCTGGTTGGGACCATACGGAACTTAGGGATACTGTCTCCCATATGCAGGTCATTCCTCAATACACTGGGTGGCAGCATTCCTTAAAGCGATCCCCAGTGTGGATGCCCGCAGGGCAACATAGGAGTTGTTTCCATAGGACTGCCCTGCTGGAAATGAAGACTCCAGTTCTACCTAAACTGCAGGTGCTTCCCGAAGACAAGGGTTTGACACCAGAAGTGCTTCTGCGTTAGGGTTTAAAAGGAAACCATCCCTTAACCCAAGGGTCAGAGTTGGGAGGAGGAGGATGAGACTACCTGGGAGGTGTGGTATTTATAAGAATAAAAACAACTTTATTTGAATTTATCATTTTGTTTGTGTAATTGTGTTGGGTGTTTGGGGAGTTGTAACGCACCCTAGTGGATTTGTATATACAGGTCAAATTCCATTACAACAAAGTGCCAGGGACCTAAAAATTATTTTGTTGTAATGAAAAATTTGCAGTAATGAGATTCTATATTTGTCGCTTTAGTGCTTTAACACTAGAATTACCAAAGCTTACGAAAAAAAACTCGTAAATCCGGTCCACCTTAACTCCGCTTGTACCTCTCAGTCAGCGTCTTTTGTCTTGTAAATGTGTCGATAAGCTCAAGCAGCAAGCAGCCTACCATTCCATCCTCTCACCGCTGCAGAAAGTGCAAAAACCTCTCCCTGTGAAAGTCTGGTTTATCAGGAAGTGAAGTAGTACGTAGAGCACATGCATTCCATGTGTGTTCCGTGTCTACAAAGATCTATGTAAGTGTAGGATAACAGGAAATGCAAGAAATATTGAACACATACCTAAAAGACAAACTTTTTTCATGTTTTTAAATAACATTCAATCTGGCTTTTATATAAGTAACATAAATGGTTTTTATGTAAAGACCATCACAAAACATAATCAGAAACAGGACTTTCCACGATACATCAACGAGCTCTGTAAGCCACACTGTTTCATTAAAGGACAGGTGTGGGGCAGACTAAAAGACAGGATGATGCCCGACCTCTTGGTGCATCCAAACGGTGCCATCTTTCCCTTTAAGCCTGGTACAGCTGCGTTGTTCTTATATGTGAGTGGACGTTTCTTGTGGGGGGTTGGGGTGCCTCTGTTCTCTTTCTCCGATCTGAGTTCACCTCTGTTATAGCACGTCTTTATTTGAAAACAGCAGTGTCAGATCGGGGCAAGCGTGAATGCAACTGAAAGAATAAAACTGAATAAAAAAAAAAACCCCTAACCTTTACAAGTACCATACATTTACACCGGCTATTACAGACTCAAATCAAATGTATGTTTTTATTCTATAATAGTAACAACAAGAGCAGTTCACTACTCAAAAAGTTTATTTTGAGACTCTCTTTGAGTAGGAATCAGCAGTTCTTACCACTGTACTAACAAAAAAAAAAACACTACAACGAACCACACTAACCAGATTTCTTATTTCTTCAGTTATAGTCTTGAATAAAAGCGCACTTGTTCTGTTATATTTATACCTTTTCTTAAAGTGCTTATTTGATATTTTCACCTGTACACAATTTGTTTGCTTTTTCAATTGGAACTGCAGATTCTTCTCCACAGATTGCTTTGGCTGCAATTACAAAACGATCCTGAAAGCGAATTAACCAACCCCAGCTGGCAGTAAAATATTCATGGCCCAAGGAGATAGACATTGACTTTGCTTTTTCTTGAATGAGTGGCCCACTAATAGGAATGTTTCTTGAATGAGCATCACTGAACCACATAAAAACTGCTTTATTGATGTCTTCAAATGCAGCAGCTCGTATACATTTGCACTGAGGCCCAAGGTTCACAACCCGAGATTTTTGTTCTATTTTTTGCTCGGTCTTCCAAGAAAGCTGACAGTGTTGATGGCGAAATTCCGAATTCACTGGCAAAGTCATTTTTTCAAGAGCCACAAAAATTTCAAGTTTTTATTCAAATGTGAACTGTTGCCGTTTTTTTCGTGTCTGCAATTTATATAGGAGGGTGACAATGAATTAAATTCCAATGGATGTTTTTCAAATGTTGAAGAGCAATAAGCAAAAGGTATCACAGAAAATCACAGAAAACAAACACAGCAAAAAAACAGTACAAGGAAAGTTCAAAGAAAGAATAATTTCTGTTCAGGGATTGTTGTGCACAACTGAGCTGCGACCATAGAATTAACTGGTCTGTGGATGATTCATTCAATCATTTCAAGGTGTTTTGGGCACTTCTTTGTAATAAAAGTATCTGCTGAATGTATTTCGTAGTAAGATTTTTATAGACTTTGTCTTATGGGGAAACTGTCAGGACCGTAAAAATACTTTGTTGTAATGGAATTTGACCTGTGTACATAAAAAACGCACGAATTTTGGATGTGGTTAAAAAAATGCATATTTTCATAGTTTAAACCCTAAATATGCCCCCAAAACAGTAATTTCAAACTCAGCTTAATACATTGCCTAAAAATAAAGAATGTTAAGGTAAACCTGCATACTGTACTGCTATGTCT
The DNA here is from genome assembly GCA_026402145.1 of Polypterus bichir lapradei. Lineage (NCBI taxonomy): Eukaryota > Metazoa > Chordata > Cladistia > Polypteriformes > Polypteridae > Polypterus > Polypterus bichir. The sequence goes on along the minus strand of JANRMT010062796.1, from coordinate 4,796,952 downwards.
CCCGCAGTGCTAGAATGTAAAATACGGATATTACCGCTATATGTACTGTAATTCATGCAAGCACGTTTTCATTGCCAGAAGCCTTAGAAGGTGCAGGGCGTTTCGGCGGCATCTTGGGGCTTTAACCCTTAAACTGTCACCTACTTGGGGGTACATCCCTGGACGCCAAATACTTTTTTGCTACACTTTAAAGTAAACGTCACAATTCACAAAGAAAAAGTGAAATTATAATAGAACACATTTTTTCATTCAAAGAGCATCACAATTACTGCAACACTAATCATTATACACACTGCTAATGAACTGTAAAAACTATTTAAAAAACTACTGGAACAATATGTACAAAGTGCAACTGACACCATGGATGTAAATCACCGAGCCAACTGCGCTTGAACTGGCTGCACTCAAGCACACTGAGGTCAACGCTGACGCCGACGCTTACCAGGCTAGTCTGGTTTAATCCCATGGGCAGTGTTGCAGGGTGTCACGCTTGGGTCACAGAATTGCACATAAAACAACAGAAAAATGTAGAGACAGGAACTTTATTCAAACACTTCAAACAAACATGTCTCTTTCAGAAGTAAAAGGAGCTCAGTATGCAGTTAGTTATCGATAAAAGAATAGACAAATATCATAGGGAAGCACAACACCCAACAGGAGCAGAGAATGTCTGGGAATGGAAAGAGAAATTAAGCAATAAGCCAAAAAGGACAGGTACTGTTCAGGCTTTTAAGCAAGCGTAGCGTCGCGCGAGAAGCCGCAATCGAGAAGACGGTGATTTATTTATTTTTATGCTGGAGATTCCAGGGACCCAGCCTTGCGCGCACTCACAAACAGAGACAAAAACAAAGCAAACCGGTAATCAAACAGCAAATAAAGAATGTAATGAAAACAAATGAAATAAGAAAACGATACCACCCCTGTTCCCCTTAAAGCGATTACACATTAAATACAACAAAGCACAAACAAAACACACACAGTAAATCATGAAAAAGTTCATGAAAAATGGCAACAGATAAAATGTAATGATGAAAATAGATAATCCAGAGATCTGCACGTTGAATGGGAATGTACAGTTAGTCCTACCTGTAGTTTCTGAAATGGTGAAGATGGGTGGACAGGTTCAGGAACGCTCCTTTCTTTGCAGGATGGCCATGAATCCACTTACAGCCCTCACGTACACAGGCAGACAGCAGACAATCCAGAAGCACGAAACACTCCAGGACAAATTGAATAATTACAGGTAACCCAACAGAAGGCAGACAGACAGGAACTTTAAACACAAATTACAAAAAACGCGCTGTCATCCTTTGACCTCAACAGCCCCAGCACCCTCAGCAGAAGACCAATCAGAGATGCTGCAGGGACTACTGGGAGTTGCAGTTTCAAACTCTATTGGCTACTTTCACCATCCCAAGTCGCGGTTTTCTCTACAGTTGCTTCCTATTCTCTCTACAGTACAGTATTGCCATGAAAAAAGACATAAAACTTGCGGGGGATATTTGCGGTTTCCGCTAACAATAATTAGTTAGGTTCTAAGGAAAAATCAGCAAATGACTGGGGCCGCGAACTCTGAACCGCGACTTCGCGGAGGTCTACTGTGTGTGTGTGTGTGTGTGTGTATGTATATATATATATATATATATATATATATATATATACAGTAATCCCTCCTCGATCGCGGGGGTTGCGTTCCAGACCCCCCCGCGATAGGTGAAAATCCGCGAAGTAGAAACCATATGTTTGTATGGTTATTTTTATATATTTTAAGCCCTTATAAACTCTCCCGCACTGTTTATAAATATTCCCCGCAGAGTTATACAGCATAATCCCTTTGTATTCTCTTAGATATTAGGTAAGATTCATTGAAATTATGTATGTAAACACACTGTTTATATACAGTAAAACCTAAATGTTATTTTAAAGATATTGAGTGTCTCCGATATCACATATGTTACAGCCATTACGATAGACAGGTCACCAGCAATAAATACGTACATTGCAAGAAAAATAGTATACAGTAAATATGTGTACAGTGACACTAAACGTACATACATGTACTAAGCACTGTAAGAAGAAAATTAATTATGGTTACTCACCAACAATGACACGATGACTTGTCCGATAACAATGAGTTTAATTTTACTGCACAACAAAGGAGAGCGTTACAGCCCTTGTAAAGGAGCCACTTCAGGCGATTGTGTAGCACTGCCGTTGTTCTTCTTCTGGCAGTCTTCAATCCAAATCCCTAAAGCAGATTCCATCCAGACTACTGCCTTATTACATCCACTTACAACTCGTTTTGCACCCAGGTTAAAAGGACGCTGCAGCCGTAGATCTTATATTCCTTTCCTACTTTTTAAATAAAAAGAATCGTAGCCTTCAACAAATCCAAAACGTTTACCTTTTCGGCAATCGTTAACATCTTCTTCTTGCGCTTGGGCACGGCACCTGAAGCAGTAGCAGATTGTTTTGGAGCCATAATAAAGGGCTTGACTATGCAAAAAGATAAACACTAAAGAGCACAACTCTTTACACAGCGAAGCACGTTGATGCTGAATGAGCGAGATGAGACTTCCTGATAAACACTGCATTCAGCACGCAGGAGCTCAACTGCGTGCTCTGATTGGTTAGCTTCTCAGTCAGGAGAACTTAACTGCGCGCTCTGATTGGTTAGCTTCTCAGCCATCCGCCAATAGCGTCCCTTGTATGAAATCAACTGGGCAAACCAACTGAGGAAGCATATACAGGAAGTAAAAAGACACATTGTCCGCAGAACCCGCGAAGCAGCGAAAAATCCGCGTTATATATTTAGTTATGCTTTCATATAAAATCCGCGATAGAGTGAAGCCGCGAAAGTCGAAGCGCGATATAGCGAGGGATTACTGTATACACACACAGATGGAGCCACGTCAAATAGCCGCGGCCGTGTGAATGGCATGCGAATGGCGTACGGCTGCCCTATGCACGCCGTGATCCCCCCCTCCCTCTACTGACAGAAGGCGTGTCAAGATTTCACAGTAAACACGCCCATTCATGCCCTATTTATTCATTTACCTGGTTCCACCACTAGATGGCACTTTGTTCTCAAGAACACGTTAACACACGCCAGCAATTTAGCTGCGCTGAGTTGCAATCACGTGATTTTAACAACCCACCCCCTCCCCCGCCAAACTGACGCTACCAAACTGTACTACAGAGATTAAGATGGTGGCTTAACACTAGAATTACCAGAGCCTACGAAAAACTCGTAGATCCGTCCCACCTTAAATCGCTTCTTAAAACCGTTCTCACCTCTCCGCCAGCGTCTTTTGTTAATCTAAATGTGCTGATAAAGAAAAGTTGCAAGTAGCCGGCTATTCCAGCCCCCCACCGACTTAGAAAGTGCACAAACTTCTCCCAGCTCATGCCTTGATTGATTATCTGGGAGTGAAGTGGAGTTTTAGAGTGGAAATAATAGATCATTATTTGGAATATACGTATTTCACGTGTGTTCTGTTTCTACAGTAATCCGTGTAAACACATTTTTAAAACAGAAACGTTTTTCATATTGTAGTAGTAAATGACAAAATGGAGACATAAACTATATAATGTATGAAGCCTGAAGTCCAAATATCAAATTAACAGCTTCACAAAAGGTACAAATATAACAGAACAAGTATGCTTTTATTCAAAAATATAACTGCATGAAAAAAAGCCGCATTAGCATGCCAGATTGACACATATGTATCTCAACTGCCATGGTAGCGTAATGGTATCAGCTGCTGACTAGTAATCAAAAGGTCATGAGTTCGATCCTGCACAATTCTCTTTTGAAAAGTAAACAGCTGTTATTCTTACTATTTTAAAATAAAAACATACATTTGATTTCAGTGTGTAACAGCCAGTGTATTTTATGATACTTGTAAAGGTTACTTTTTTTTTTTATTCACTTTTCATTCTCTCAGACATGTTCAAGATCCTTCCCTCCCTCCACCCCCTCCAAACTGAAGACGCGCTGTAGCTCTGCAGCGTACTTGTGACTGCATTCTCGTACCAATGTTTCTGCGAACTGCAGTGCCTGCGTGCACTTTTTGTGGTATTACACGTCTATTTTTTTGAGCATACCCGTGTCGCTCAAACACAGGAACATCTGTTGGTGTAAAAGTATAACAAAACAAGTTCACTTTTATTTTAGACTATAAGTGAAGAAAAAATAAAGCAAGTTACAGTAGGCGGTTGATACGACAGCTTGCGTGGGGCAATGCTAAGAACTGCTGATTTCCGATCCGTGCTATATAAAATCATCCCATTCAAATATTAACAATTCCCACACACCCTTCCAACATTTACGACATGTGTACTTGTTGCAGTGTACACACCTCTCTGTGCTATGGTTCCTATTACACTGAATGAGCACCTGACACTGTACTTTCTTCCCTATATAAATAACATTTGAGCTATAGCGCGTCTCCAAATAAATCACATTTGAGCTATAGCACATCTTTATGTGAAAACAGTATTGTCAGATGGGGGAGGGGGGGTCGTGAACGCGACTGAGAGAATGGAACTGAATTAAAAAAAAAAAAGCTAACCTTTACAATTATCATGCATTTACACTGGCTCTTACAGACTGACTGAAATCAAATTATGTTTTTATTCTAAAATAGTACAGTACATGCAATATTATCTGAAACTGAACAGCGTCAGATCGGGCGCATATTCAAACCCGATCTGACGCTGTTCGTTTTCAAATAATATTGCATTAGTGCGATGATGTTTTTACATATATTGTCTATTTCATTCATCTTGCGGTTTGTAATCAGTGACCGCGTGTTTTTTTCCCCGATCTTGCCAGTTCGCACAAGTTGCTGTTTCTTTTGTACTCCAGGACACGCAGAGGACAGAATAGTACAGAGCAGTAAGTTCAGCGCTATATGCAATCAGACAGGCAGAGAAGGCATTAGATATATAAATAAGCAGGGAAGGCACTGTATAATAGATATATAAAAACAGCTAAGGGGATAGATATATAGATAGGTAGGAAGGAAAGGCACTATATGATAGGCAGACAGGGAAGCGCCTATATAATAATAAAATTACTGTTATTACTATATAGATGGACGGGGAGTTCAGGCAGGCAGAACAGCGAAGGTTATTTATTTATTTTTAACTATTTTAGAATAAAAACATAATTTGATTTCAGTGTAAACACATGATAATTGTAAAGGTTAGCTTTTTTTTTTTTTATTCAGTTCCATTCT
>JANRMT010062796.1:4742594-4787032 GCA_026402145.1 Polypterus bichir lapradei | reverse complement strand
ATATATATATATATATATATATATATATATATATATATATGTACAGTATATATAAATACAGATATTGTCTCTTCCCATATACACAAATCCAGTGACATAGTGAAATATGTTAATAAAAGATATCGATACATTAATATGAATTACCTATTTTTTTTCCCCAAGTTTCTCTAATTGTCATGCCATAACCAAAAATGTGGTTGATGATTGGTGGCATCTTCTTAATAATACATTGTATTCCTCCTTGTCTTCTTCTTATTATTACTTGACTACCTATTCTCACCTTCATTCTTAATCCATCTGTTTCTCTGCCCCTTACTTGCTATTTTCCATTTCACTAAATACAGCAAAGATATCACCTGACAGCCAATATACATGTATTCAAACCACAATAGTCTTTTCTAATTGATTAATTGCACCTTTACAATTATGCGTGAACAATTAAGCTTAAACCATTACAACCATGTGTTTTTTTGTGTTTCATTGTAATGGTTGGAAGTTTGTTTATTGAATAGAAATGATTTTGTACTATGTGATGAAACATGTGCTAATTATGCAAACAATTATACAAATAGTGTTTAGAAGATCTGTATTTGTGTATATCAGCTGATTACTGCAAGGTTTTACTAACAGCATTTTTCTCTTGGTAAATGAAGAAAAGGTTTTGGGGGTTGTGTTTAAAATATGTTAGAATGTTAGCAATGTCAGTGGTCTTTGGATGGTAATACAGGCTACAGTAGTGCACAAATACACACTCGCAGCCATCCAATGTCAATTTAGATATACTAAACAGTATCAAGGTTTGATTTTTTCATTTTCTTAATAACTATGCATTGAAAAAGAGTTGCTACAGAGGTCAGACAGCTGTTTTTTATTTATTTAATGAATTCATCCTGGCCTTGGATGCTTTGTTTAAGATGTAAATCCCACTGAATCTGTCTATAATATGTACTGTATGTGACATAAAATACTTACTGTTAATATTCCATATTGCATCTAGGTATTTTGGTTTCTATTAAACATTGAATTGTCTTTTTTAAGATTAAAAAGTGTAAATGTATATTCAACATATTGGCTGAACACTGAAATCGTACTTTGGTACTATGAAACAAATAATCTATTAGAATGTTCTCAGTTTGTATATCATAAGTAAATAAACCACATTACTCCTGGAAAAGCAATCTCAATCTCAAACAAAATCCACACCATCTTGTACTTCTGAATAACATCATGTGAATCCAATTTTCATCTGTATGTACTTAGGCAGAGTGTGAGCAACACAAAAATGGATATTTTATCATATGGATTAAGGTGAATGTATTCTATGAACCAGCACTATGGCTCTAGTTAGTTAAGAGCACAAAAATCAGAAGCCAGCCATTTTGAGGGTAAAACAGTCTAACAAGAACTATTTCCTCAGTTTGTATTCTAGCATGTTACAGTACAGAATTACGGAAGCTCTGAACCACACAGTGAAAAAATTATGGGATAGCCCTTATCTCGTACGTACGATATGATTTCATGTACGTACAGGATACTTTTACGTACGCATGAGATGTTTTCACATTCATACAAGATACTTTGACGTACGTACAAGATAAAGTTAGATTAAAAACTTACAAAAGTGCACTTCGGGCTACCTAATTACATCTTTATCAAGGCTACAGTGCTTCTGTTTGACATCACTTCCATCTCTTGTAGCGCGATATAAAAAACAGACGGGTGAGCTTTTATTTATTAAAGGAGTTGGTTTAACTGCAGCTAGCAATACCTATTACGTACATCAGGTAATACCCACAACATCAGCCACAAAATGCCTTACATGCCCAGTTACACTATGGTTAAGATTAGGGTTGTGGGAGAGTAATCTCACTCAAAGGGTTTAGGTACATGCTTTATGTTTACAAGTATCCGTCTGCACACTCATACGGAGCCCCTGAGGAAGCATGTATTTTTTTTCTTCCTGGGAAACAATTTGGTGCGTACAACTCACTATCTCGTGCCCAGCACTTACCATAGCCTGCACACCAGGTACTTTAAGGTTGCACCAGTGTGTGCGCCTCATACATTCAGGTGAGTACCAAATACCATCTTGTGCAACTGTACATCATTTTCTGGAAGGAGGACATACAGTTGTGCTTGAAAGTATGTGAACCCTTTAGAATTCTCTATATTTCTGCATAAAATATGACATAAAACATCATCAGATTTTCACTCAAGTCCTAAAAGTAGATAAAGAGAAACCAGTTAAACAAATGAGGCAAAAATATTATATTTGGTCATTTATTTATTAAGGAAAATGACCGAATATTACATATTTGTGAGTGGCAAAAGTATGTGAACCTTTGCTTTCAGTATCTGGTTTAAACCCCCCCCTTGCAGCAATAACTGCAACTAAACGTTTCTGGTAACTTTTGATCATTCCTGCACACCGGCTTGGAGGAATTTTAGCCCATTCCTCTATACAGAACAGCTTCAACTCTGGGATGTTGGTGGGTTTCCTCACATTAACTGCTCCCTTCAGGTCCTTCCACAACATTTTGATTGGATTAAGGTCAGGACTTTGACTTGGTCATTCCAAAACATTAACTTTATTCTTCTTTAACCATTCTTTGGTAGAACAACTTGTGTGCTTAGGGTCGTTGTCTTGCTGCATGACCCACCTTCTCTTGAGATTCAGTTCGTGGACAGATGTCCTGACATTTTCCTTTAGAATTCTCTGATATAATTCAGAATTCATTGTTCCATCAATGAAGGCAAGCCATCCTGGCTCAGTTGCAGCAAAACAGGCCCAAACCATAATACTACCACCACCATGTTTCACAGATGGGATAAAGTTCTTATGCTGGAATGCAGTGTTTTCCTTTCTCCAAACAGAACGCTTTTCATTTAAACCAAAAAGTTCTATTTTGGTCTCATCCTTCCACAAAACATTCTTCCAATAGCCTTCTGGTTTGTCCACGTGATCTTTAGCAAACTGCAGATGAGCAGGAATGTTATTTTTGGAGAGCAGTGGCTTTCTCCTTGCAACCCTGCCATGCACACCATTGTTGTTCAGTGTTCTCCTGATGGTGGACTCATGAACATGAACATTAGCCAATGTGAGAGAGGCCTTCAGTTTCCAACTATTACACACCTTGCTCTTGGAGTGACCTTTGTTGGTCGACCACTCCTGGGGAGGGTAACAATGGTCTTGAATTTTCTCCATTTGTACACAATCTGTCTGACTGTGGATTGGTGAAGTCCAAACTCTTTAGAGTTGGTTTTGTAACCTTTTCCAGCCTAATGAGCAACAACAACTCTTTTTCTGAGGTCCTCAGAAATCTCCTTTGTTCGTGCCATGATACACTTCCACAAACGTGTTGTGAAGAGCAGACTTTGATAGATCCCTATTCTTTAAATAACACAGGGTGCCCACTCACACCTGATTGTCATCCCAATGATTGAAAACACCTGACTCTAATTTCACCTTCAAACTAACTGCTAATCCTAGAGGTTCACATACTTTTGCCACTAACAAATATGTAATATTCGATCATTTTCCTCAATAAATAAATGACCAAGTATAACATTTGTTTAACTGGTTTCTCTTTATATACTTTTAGGACTTGAGTGAAAATCTGATGATGTTTTAGGTCATATTTATGCAGAAATATACAAAATTCTAAAGGGTTCACAAACTTTCAAGCACAACTGTATCACTGAATAGTTTGATGTTTTCCCTCACACAGTTACATTCCACAGAAATGCATATTGGCAAGTTTATAAAAGCAGGCTATGCATTCAAGCCCAGATTGTTGGATCCGCGAAGAGTAGCGCTAACCACTGCACTCACTTATAGTAAATGGAAATGACATTAGTTAGCTAACTACTCACTTACTAGCTCACAGACAGCCTCCTATTTGCACAAGTTACGAAAGGAACTCACATATTGATTACATGTCCAATTTGCACAGTCCAATGCGGATTCACTAATTTTACTTCTCTGGTAAACCTGGCACACTTGATCGCTTATCTGTATCAATGAACTGTGGGAAATAATGTGCATCTAAAGAGTTAAATTCAAATCGGACCACTTTAATTCCCACCATTTCAGACAAGAACCCTTGTTAAAAAGGCAAACTTGAATATCCTACTCAAATCCTTCACTCAATATGTGAAATATGAATTCCTTTCGTGACTTGTGGAAATAAGAAACTGCAGGTTAGTAAGTAGATGGCTAACTAATGTAATTTCCTTTCACTATTAATTGGTGCAGTGGTTAATGCTACTGCTTTGCGGATCCAACGATCTGGGCTTGAATGCATAGCCTGCTTTTATAAACTTGCCAATAGGGATGCACGATAATATCGGATTTATTTCTGCATTGGCAGATAATGGATTAAAATAATTTTATCGGCATCGGACCGATGACTAAATTAGACCAATAATTCAAGCCGATATTGATGACGCATTCACTGTGTTCCAGATGTGCCAGACGTTTAGGCGACGCTGGGCTACTGTGCGAAAATATCTGCGGTGTGGAAGTTTTTCAAAGTGAATGAGAGTGACATAAAATATGCCATTTGCAACACTTGTTCGACTAATGTTTTCCACGGAGGGACCAAAGTGCGAAATTTCAATACCACCAACTTATTACACACTTAAAGACACACCATCCTGACAATATACAGAATTCCTCAGAGCAAAAGAAAAGAATCCTGCGCCACCATGTACAAAATTAAAAACTGCGGTTGCTGAACATGTTGATCAGTTACTTGAAAAATCAAAGAATAAAAATAACCCTAAAGCTCAATTACTGCAAAGGTGATGGAACTTATTGCTCTGGACCATCAGCCATTTTCTGTTGTAGAAGTTACAGGATTTCGAAGGCTGCTTGAGCATCTCGAGCCTTGTTACCAGATACCCAGTCACCATTATTTTTCTGACATAGCGCTTCCAGAGTTACATAAGATTGCGGAAAGTCATGTGCACAAGCACCTTGCTGAAGATGTCACAGCCATAAGCTTTACCACTGATATATGGACATCTGATATGAGTGCTACTGTATTAGTATGCTTAGTTTAACTGCTCAGTGGATCGACTGCAAGATTGAATTGCATAAAGCAATCTTGCATGCCCAAGAATGCTCTGGATCACACACGGGTGCTGCACTCTCTGTGGCATTTAAAAGAATGTTTTGAAACATGGAAAATACTCAAAGAGGATGTTCAAATAATATTACGAGACAACGCACGCAACGGCTATGGAGAAATGCGGGATCCCAAGTTTGCCATGTATGGCTCATACTTTACAGCTTGCTGTGAACGACGGCATACTATCCCAGGGCAGCGTCTCAGATACAATAGCGATCTGCAGAAAAATAGTCAGTCAATTTATGCATTCACAAATAGCCAATTCGCGTCTCAAAACTATACAAACTGAACTTGGTATGTAGGCGAAAATGCTTCAACAAGACGTTTCGACTAGATGGAACAGCACATTCTATATGCTGAAAAGCCTGATGGAGCAGAAAAGAGCCATTGGGGCTTGTGCCTCCGATTTTGAGGTACCTTCAACTCTAACATCTAATCAGTGGGATTTGATCGAGAACATAATCACACTCCTTGCTCCATTTGAACAACTGAGAAAAGAAATGTGCCAATTTGAACCCTTTGCTTCTAACGTTATTCCATCAGTTAATGCTTTAAAACGACTGTTGACTAAAAGCACTCGTACTGACTTCAGAGTCAAAACCAGTAAAAGCGCTCTCTTGGATGCTGCAAACAATCGTTCATTGAGATTTATACAGAATCCACGTACTGTGTTGCAACTATTGTAGACCCAAGACACAAAGACCGCTATTTCGATGCAGATGTAAAATCACTCGCACTCAAAATTTTGCAAGCTCAGATGAAACCTGCATCGAACGAAATGCAAACGAGTGAATCACAGATAGATGGTCCACAACAGAAAAGGGCCAAGATAAATGACGAGGTGGCATGCACGCTCTTCGAAATGTACAACGAAATTCTTGAAGAGAACACATTGATGCCTCGGGAAAACAGCCAGATAAGAACAGAGGTGAGTTTTTTTTTTTTTAAAAAAAAAAGCTCTGTGGAGAGCTTTACAACATTGTTTTAAGTAAATAACTAGGGATGTCGGATTGAATATCACTATTCTAACATAATTTGAATGTATGAAAAATCTTAGAAGGCAAGAAAGAAAACCGTCAATCGAATGTAAAAGAGTGGTTGTTGGTTTTACCTCGCACTAACTTTGGCTTCATGTTACTTAAGACGTCTACTTGCTGGATGCTTTTGTGGGATTTTACAGATTTGTTTTTGCACGTAATTCTTTAGGATCAGCCTATACGTGTTTCTAAATTTTTAACCCATATTGTTATTATTCATTAGTTAAACGGCCGGCATCTTCTGTGTTAAGCACACCCATTTTAAAGATGGCTAGTTTTCACCAAGCGACTGAGCCAACTATAGCCTATACTTCTTTGCTTCATATTTTTGTTCGGTGCGTGTTAACTAAATAGTTTCTTAAATAAACACTTAAACTCATTTTAAATTTTTTTTTTGTTACTTTGAAAAATGCTGTCTGCTAAATGATTATAATACACAAAATACTTAAAAGACCACAACAAAGTAACACTTAATACACTTGTTTCATTTGTAAAACACATAAAGGGTCACAATGCTGCAGTTTATTTACTGTAAAAAATAGACAGGGATATAAGGTCATCTGGCCTCTAGGAAAAAAAGAAAAAAATGACTGCATTTACTTTGTTTCCCTGACAATTTTGTTTGTTTTTCTATTGAACATTGTCATTTGAAAGTGCCAATGCAGTGCATGTATTATTTCTCTTTGCGTTGCTTCTTGTGGGATAGCCAATCACATTCATGGAAGCCACTGTTTTCACCTGAGTCTCTTAAGCAATAATGAGCAACTTGTAAGCAGATTATGATCTACAGTGAAACGCAAAAATATTTCAAAGAACAGCAAATACAATACAGACATGTATTCAATTCAAATGCCATATACTTATTTTTATTGTAAGGATTGTAATCTTAATCTGACAACCCTGGACAACCCTGATATGAAAGATGACACAGAATATAATGCTGTATATGTATGCATGCTACTCAGCAGGTGCAGGGATTTCTTTCTGAAGCACCAATCCCGAGGAATGAAAATCCACTGAAATACTGGAATAACAACTGGAGTTGGTTTCCTACCATTGCCAAAGTAGCATGCAAGTTCCTGTCAGCCCCATGTACTAGCGTGGACAGTTAGAGATTATTTAGTTTGGCCTCTAATGTGATCAACAAAGAGAGAAAAAGAATTTCCTGTGACAAGGCAGAGATGCTCTTATTCGTTAAGAAAAACCTCCCCATCATGCTTAAAAAATAGAAAAGAATGATAAGCCTTCAGAAAAAAAGTTATTCATTTCTTTACCATTGTACACTTTTCTGTTTTTTAAAATTATAGAGTGGTTAGATTTATTCCATCAAAAAGAAAGCAAAAAAGTATTATGTAGTATTTAATACTGCAGACTGTAAAACAAAGGATCAGATAGCCAGCCAAAATGGTATTGCTTATTTCATTGTCATTGTACATTTTACCATTTTTTTCAGTTTTCATTTTTTCGATTATTGTTGAATTTGTTGTATTTGTTCCATCAAAAAGAAAAAGTATTATTTAAAGCAACAACCTGCAAAACTGTTTCCCATATAACCAACAGGTAGCCAGCCAAATGTGGCAGATATCATTTGTTTTTAAAGATTGAATGTGATGTGTAAAATTGTTCTACAAATAAATGTTCACTTTGTCTGTAATTCTTGCCCAGACAGATCTCATTTATCTCTGTATCTTATAAATATGTATATAGGCATTGGTATCATCGGCAGATAAGTACATAGACATTATCGGATATCGGTATCGGCCCAAAATTTCCATATCGGTGCATCCGTACTTGCCAATATCCATTTCTGTGGAATGCAACTGTGTGAGGAAAACAAATTGTTCAGTGATATGTCCTTTTTCCAGAAATGATGTACTGTAGCTCACAATGGTATTTGGTGCTTATCTGAATGTATGCAGCACACACGCAGTATTGGCCAAAGATGTTGCGTACACCCATTTCCACGCTCACACCACGATGTATAAAAATTAAATTTGGTTTAAAGTCACGCACATTCTCATGCCAGCTCAAACCATAGAGAGAAGTGTTTACATTGCAACAGGTACACATGTCGTAAATATAAGAAGGACAGTCCTTGCGTGTGTGTGAACTGTTAACATTTGAATTTGATGATTGCATATAGCGCTGAACTGACCTCTCTGTACTATTGTTTCCTCTGCATGTCCTGGTGAACAAAACAAACACAACCCAATACAGCAACGTGGACAATGGCAAGATCAGGAAAAAAAAAAACACGTGAAACACTCAGTCACTATTTTACAACCGCAAGATGTTATGCAAATGAGTATGAATAATATGAATAATGTTGCATCCGTGTCTCAATTTTTTCCGAAATGTGCTATACAGGTCATAAAATAAATAATTTCAAATATCATATATACCTAGGTCTCTGGTTTTTTTTTTTGACATCATAGACCATAAGGTGCATACTAATTCAGCATGAGCAGGAACACTCAATAAAACTGAATAAAAAAAATTAAAAGTGACGATAAGGTACGAAGAAGGCAGATTCACCAGCGTTTGTGTCAGCTTTTATCCCTCCAGATCAGAGAATGTCCAGTTCCATTGCCTCAAAACACCACTCGCATCTGCAGTTACTACCAGTTTCAAATAAAAACTAACAGCATCAGATCCCTGGTGGGGGTGGTAGTATGTATCGTGATCATGACTGAGAGAATAAAAGTGAAAAAAAAAAAAACGGTAACTTTTACAAGTTCTATAAATGTACAGCGTCTGTTACAGATGCAAACTAAATGTATGTGTGTACTGCATAATATTAACAATAAGAGCAGCTCACTACTGAAAACGGCAAATATAGGTGGCAGTCGGGATTGAACCGGGGACTCTTGATTACAAGTCTGCAAATCTTACTGCTACGCTACGGAAGCTATTGTATCATCCTTGAACCTTTTGTGAAAGTGTTTATTTGATCTTTGGACTTCAGGCTTCACACATTATATATTTTATGCCAACATTTTGTCATTTACTACTAAAATATGAAAAACTTTTCTGTTTTAACAATGTTTTTACACAGATTATTGTAGAAATGGAACACACATGAAATGCATGTGTTCCAAATAACGATCTATTATTTCCACTCTAAAACTCCAGCCCTTCACACCCAGATAATCAATCAAGGCATGAGCTGGGAGAACATTGTGCATGTTCTGCAGCTGTGGGGGAATGGAATAGTAGGCTGCTTGCTGCTTGTTTTTATGAGCACATTTACAGGACAAAAGACGCTGACGGAGAGATGCGAACAGATTTAAGGTGGGCCGGATTTATGAGTTTTTTCGTAGGCTCTGGTAATTCTAGTGTTAACCCACTGTGTCTGAGTGTGGAATCACAGCTCTACAGCAGCTGATCGGAAAGCTCTACCACAGATTGTGTCAAGAGCGGACAGAATTATCAGGGTACTGCTTCTGCTGCTTCAGCCATGGGCACAGCCTATTTGAACTTCTCTAATTCGGCAAACGCTTCAGAGCTTTTCCTGCACGAACCTTGGGGTTCAGAAACCGTTTCATCCCAAGAGATATAAACACACTCAATCAATCCATCAAATGCTCCCAGTGCAAAACAAACTGATATAATTAAAGGGCACAGCAGGGAGCTAAATTTCACATTTCATTTGTTACAGAAACCGCCCGAAAATAAATGAAGTGTATATATCAATAAACTATCCATCCATCCATTATCCAACCCGCTATATCCTAACTACTGGGTCACAGGGGTCTGCTGGAGCCAATCCCAGCCAGCACAGGGCACGAGGCAGGAAACAAACCCCAGGCAGAGTGCCAGCCCACTGCAGGGCACACACACACTAGGGACAATTTAGAATTGCCATTGCACCTAACCTGCATGTCTTTGGACTGTGGGAGAAAACCCACACAGACAGGGGGAGAACATGCAAACTCCACGCAGGGAGGATCTGGAAAGTGAACCCGGGTTTCCTAACTGTGAGGCAGCAGTGCTACCCACTGCGCCACCATTCCGCCTCAATAGACTATTCTCTAACCAATTTAAATCTTGACTTTTTACAGACTGTAAGGAAGACAGCAGTTAATAGGTGTACACCTAATGTCAATCAATCCATTCATTTTAAAAACTGCTTATTTGGGGTCACCCAGGTAAGAAAAACCCAGGTAGACACAAAAAGAATGTGCAAATACCATATAATCAACCCACAAACATTCTCTGCTCTCATTCAAAATCCAATTTGTGAATTTTATACAAGGTTAATAGTTATAATTCATTCATTAAAAATATTTAACTTAGAATATTGGATGTAAAGCACATGCTCATAGAGAACTGCAAGGAAAAGCATTCATGGCAATAGAAACAAGTGAGAAGCAGAATTACTAAGTGAACATGCAGCTTGACTTCCTTTAACTTAGCCACTGTTACAGAAGCACTTCAACTCCTTTCATTAAACTATTAAGAGTAATTGCTGTAAATATTAAGTGTTAATTAACATTTATTTACATTTATTAAAATGAGATGGAGCACTGGACCAAACCAACTCTGGTTAAAAAAAAAAAAGAATAAGCTTTTACAGGCAGAAAATATCCAAGAAATGTTAAGACAGCTGCATTATACAGTATATCAATCAACCTATGTTTTCTTATTTTTTACAAACAAGGAATAACGTATTCCCTCTTTTGCAAACAAGGAATAACTTATTCCCTCTTTTGCAAAGATCACTTTCATGAGAGTTCTTCTCAAGAAAATGTCTGCCTTCCTTTTGCTTTGCTGTAACATATTTAGATTAAGTAAGCATTTAATGTTTCTGAACTTTTTGCGGTTTTATCTTTACAAAATTGTTGATTAGTGGCTTAATTGTTGGTGGCATGCAAAAGTAATATCTTAAAAACATGCACATGAAGAAAAACTACTAATAAAAACATTTTACATATTTACAAAAGCCTGAAAATTCCCTTCTCTCTTTATCCCCTGAATATTCTTAATTCTCATTTTACATCATGTATTTTTCATTTACTATCCAATGCTGCCATCTGTTGAGGAAATTATTTCACTGACAAAAACATGTACTTAGAAACAATAAAAAATTGCTTCCATAATTTGTATGCTACAAACCTTTTATGCTACATTGTCTCCCTAATATAATTAAAATCTAGAGTTGTGAGAAGCCAGATCCTAATGTATATAGCATCAATTATAATGCACATAAGTTATTTGTATTAGTATGGTACTAATATTAAAAAAATAATACAGCGCCCAGCCACATTATTCTGCTTAATCACTATACCAGTTATCAGATGGCCTAATTTATGAAAACATAGGTAAATCACAAAATAAAATTAAAAATTCAAAGTCTCATTTAGTTGTCTAAATCAGTGTCTGCAATCAAATTTAAACATAAACAATCTACTATGGGATTAAAAAAGAAAAAAGAAAAAAAAAAAATCACACTTGAAAATAAGCAATGTGTAAATATTTTTTGTGTCATTAATACAAGAAGAAACCATAAAGGTATGCATGGTTTAAAAGTAAAGAATAATTGAAAAGAAGTTATTGTGTCCTGGGTTCAAAAACACACTTGGTGGAGTTTTCAGGTTCTCTTCATACATGTGCTTTTTTTGGTTTTGTTTTTTTTTCCAGATTCCAAATCACTGAACAAAACAAGGTGTATTTTTCTGCAGACTCCAAGTAGTCATTCACATAAACAATTAAAACTTTTATCACAGGTCAAACAAAGGGCCTTCAAAATAACAGTGCAGTCACATCATATGCACCATGACTGACACGGTTCCCATGTGGTCAACCCCAAAATAAAGAGGGGGTGTAAATACACATATCTGAGTGTGACTACTGCTTATACTGTAGATGCATAAACACCCCAACTGAAATAACTAGTAAGCCTTAATCAACTCTACAGGTATTCCCAGTGACTCATGTGCTGATATCCCAAGGCATATTTGGCTTTTCTCATTTGTTTAATACTCAACAGCTTCAACATGGAAAACTATTATAAAGTCTACAGCAGACATTTACATTTATCATAAAAAAACTTGCACAAAACTTAAAAACACAAGCCGTAGTTTCTAAATAATGTTAGCAAGATCAATGTAAAAATAATGGCTAATGCAGGAGGGAGTGGGTAAAAGAGGGTAATGGGGGAACAAAACAATAAAACTTAATGACAAGCAAAAAAGCTAAAAAATGAGAGCTTTACAATTGATCTGTGGTAAGGTAATTATGGTATTTAGAAAGGAATCACAGGAAGATGCTGAGTTCACTATGAAAAAGATACTTACTAAATACTAGACACTAGAGAAGAGTTAGATGATGTATTTTTTTTAGAAGACAGGCTCACTTTGAAATTAATAAACAGGTTGGGTTTTCAGTGTAACACTACTTTACTCTTCTTTAATGATGCATACTGCTTCAGAACAGAAATGCAAGTTTCCAATTGAAATATTAGTTGCAGTCAATATTTGAAAACATATTAACCAGTGTATTCTGTGTACCCGATTCATATATTGTGCTTCACCATTTCCAATCAAATCTCATCCACCCATACAGACTTGCCACAAGAGATCTTCTTAATCTCTACAGCAACCATAGCCACAGAGCTGGATCCAACCCCAATCGATGGTCCTGGCATTGCCTTCTCCAAGGAGGGCATACGTAATTCAGGAGTTTCTTCCACTTCCAAATAACAGGTCTAATTGCACCCAATATTTCCCTACCTTTGATAAGAATAGCCCAAGTTATATCCCAATTGTGCTTTAAATAATTTCAATATAATCTCAAGGCTTACAGGTGGATACAGTTGGGAAAAATTTGTACCTCCAAATTTGGTGTCATGGTCCTCTACCAGAAAAGACTGGTTTGCTCACTTCAGGTAAG
This sequence comes from Polypterus bichir lapradei, assembly GCA_026402145.1. Lineage (NCBI taxonomy): Eukaryota > Metazoa > Chordata > Cladistia > Polypteriformes > Polypteridae > Polypterus > Polypterus bichir. The sequence goes on along the minus strand of JANRMT010062796.1, from coordinate 4,773,972 downwards.
AAGTAAGCAATTCCACCATGTGGAGGAGCCCAAGTGACTGAAATTGACTAATGAATTGGTGAAGTGGCAGCATTTTTATAGACATTGTGTCATACTGTAGTTGTGAAACAAGCTCTCAGTCCCTTTCATTCATAGGTCAGTCTAAATGTTCATCCTCACCTATGATCATGAGCTCTGGAAAGTGAACCAAAGAATGAGTGTATAACTTTAATTGGCCATAATGAGGTTTATGCACTGTTTTTGTGACAGAGTGAGGAACTCAGCAACATGGAAGGACCTTGGAGTTGAACTGCTGCAGCTCTATGTTAAGAGGAATCCACTGAAATGTTTTCAGTATGTTATTGTGCACTTAGGTAGCGTATAAGGATTGGGCTTATCAGGCAAAGTCCACCCAAAACAGTGGGGAATTTTATCTCTCAATTAGCCAGGGAGCTTATGAATATTCTCCAGGAACAGCTAGAAATAGTTACTGTGCTAAAAATATGGTGCCCTGGCAGATCCTGTTCAGTTTGCCATCACCATGACTCTAAGCAGAAAAAGCTGAGTGAAAGTAAATGAATTTAATCTGTTTAGATGGATACTATTAGGGGATATTATATATGGCACCATTACATTTATGACAGTAGCTTATTTGCTTTGTTTTATTGGCTTCAGCAGTGTGAGAAAGATCCAAGCTGCAACAAGCAAAAGCTTTATATATAGTATTGATTTTTGTTGGTCTGCAGAGAATGCTTTGTTTGGAGTACATAATAATGATGTATCTTTGACGCTTTATAATAATAACAGCAGATTAAAAAACAATAGTCTCTGTTTTGAATCTATTAGCCTTAACAGCCAACATCTCAGAAGTTGCAATTTTAAACTATCCCACCCTCAGTTTCAGTTCTTGGCCACTTCAGGATATGATATCCAAAGTGCAAGACAGAGTTCAGTAACCAAATGATGTATGCATGATTCAGACTTTTTGACTTGCACATCTGTGACTGATTTGACTTTGCAAGCATTCCAGTTGCTCCTTTCTAAGTTATTCCAAAAGAAAGAATGACCTGTTTATTCAATAAAAGGAAATACCAACAAGAAAATGGGGCCTCACATATTTTTTCTTTATTATTAAACAATCTTAAGAATTTACTTTTTAAATCAGGTGACTACCAACTTGGCAACAAATTTGTTATGATTAGTTGAGTTGATAAATATGAGCCAATGGGAAGCTGTAAATTAAAAAACATTATAAAATGTGTTAGATATCTTGACGTTCTAAGGTAAGCTTTTAACAGATCTTTCCAGTCCAATCAACATCAAGTAATTCATCCTTAAAATTCATATGTTGAATTGTGTTAACCTCAATAAACTGGAAGGAAATTGGCTTGACTTTGATTAAAAGCAATCTTGAGCATTTCACTATGTAGAAATATACAGAGGGTCACATTTTTCCAGCTGTTATTCGGAACTCATCTGGCAGGAAAAACCCTGAAGATTTCTCAGATATTAAAGTGAAACAATTTAGCTCGGAGTGAAGACATATTGAACCCAATATTACTGTCATTTTAATGGTAATTTTACTGCAGTATATATAAATTAGTATTTAAATTATGTTTCACTTTTTTGACTGCTCCAAGGCACATAAACATTTAAAATTACAACTTACTGATTTTTCTTCAAAGGATCTTCAAACTTTGACTGAAGCTGTGAAAAAAAACAAAGAAAGAATTAGTTTGCTGTCAAGTGCTGTCAACTGCAAAGCATTGCACAGATACATATTACATTCACTTGGTCTATGCTCTGTGTGAAAAACATGAAAAACAAAAAAAAAACTGTATAGACATGAATTCCCACTGGAAATCCACAGACTGCAATTTAATACTTCATAGTGTAGGATGCAATTTTAGTGCTGCAGAGTGGAGCGGGCAGGACTGATGTTGGTTCTGATTGGGTTTAGAATATTATGTTAAGATATTTATAATATTTATTCTACTCCAGCAGTTAAAGTGATGCAAAATATTTGTTTGGATCTGCTAACTTCATAAAACAAGATGAAATGCATGGCAAAATCTGCATATAGCAAGCATGGCTAAACATCTGTAACCTCACTCAAAACAAACAAAAGATTATTTGCAAGTGTTTATCTCTTTAAAATAGTTACAGATATATTATCTCCTGACAGAAGCTCTTGCATCCAAATAATAATAATCTGACACCAGATAAAGTTGGCTTTCAGAAAGAAAAATCTCTTAAATGTTTTAACATCTCTTAAGAAAAAAGGCTTAGGTTTTACTAAATACTTATGGAATCACTGGACCAAAATATTGTAGAGAAGAAAAAAACAAAATCAGCAAAAGACAGTTTTTTTTCTGTGATATCTTTTATCTTTTCACAATTAATCCTCCATATTATCCAAACAGTGCAAATTGACTGTACTGCTAGTTTAATGAAACAAGCCATTTAAATGCCATTACAGCGTAAGCATCTGTGTATCTGCTGTCAGCTTTACCTAAAGATTTGTAAATACCTTCACGTGAAGTTATTAGTAACACAATAAAACAGTACTTTTTATCACATTACTCTAAAATACTCTCATAAAAGACTAATAAAAATACCGTTGGCATTTTTGTCTTCTTACCCCAATACTGGTGTTAATGAAGAATTTCAAGATTAATATTGCACATTTAGAGTTTTGTACTGTTTCAGCTAAGTACAATATAACCATGAAAGCACAACTCTGTTACAACACCTTAGTGCTAAACTGAGCAAAAGGCACTGCCTTGAAGAACTATTTTAACATGGGTGCTACAAGTAATATTGTACAAAAAAATAAAATAAGGAATGCTTGGAAAATTTTATAGTATTATGTCTTCTATGAATACACCTATATTTGACCTGCATATCTCATAATCCATTTCATGCCATACAGACAGACCTCGGGCAATTATTCTTTGTCAGCAGTAAGATGTCCTACTGAACTAATTTGTCATATAGTATGTGTTTAAAGCAACACTAGTATAGGACACATTTAGTATACATAGCAAAAGGCCACAAAAGTATTAGGAACAATGCACAATTTGTGGGTCCAAACTTTAGGCAAAAAAAGGCTATAAATCCAGTAAACCATCTCCAAACTAGGAATATGTCCCATCAATGCAATTAGTGTAAATGGACAGGATGCACATAGTAGTCAGAGAGTTCTCATGGTCAATCATAACTAAGGTGACCTTCTCTTCTTACCAGGAATCCAAAAAAAAAAAAAAAATCCATCCTGGTAGGCAGAAATTTATGCAAACAGAGAATAGTGGAGTCATTCAGTCAGCCTGCCAGCATCACACAATTCGAATTTGAGTATCGAGTACGTTCCTATAGGTTCTGCCTACCAGCAAAAATGTAGGCTGTAAAAATATGCATCACTTAGGCACATGAAGAATTCTTTCATAAAACCAATAAATTAACTGCATAAAATATACCTGTTTAGACATTTGATGAAACCATAGATAGGAATTCTTAAAGCAGGAAATTATATTATACAATGACAAAGATGATATTTTTCACTGGGGCTATCATTGTCTACAACTATGAGCAGATTAGACCAGGGCAGATTTTAAATATGTGTGTGAATTCACTCTTTATATATTTGCCTGACAGACTATTAAACAACTAAGGAAATCCAAAAGATCTGTCTAGGTTTCCTCAAAGCCCAGAAGAAAAAGTACAAAGTTAATTATAGGCTACCACAGACAAAAAAAAGTACAATGCTACAAAAGACAGTAAAGAAGTATTTATCTAAAGGAAAACACACATTCTAATTATCAAAGACAATGATTCTACAATTGCATCCAGCAGTCAAAGGTCTACCTTACAACCACAGTTCACTTTCCTGAAAAGACTAGAGACAACTGGATGGCAATGAAAACCATCACAATTAACAATCACAATAACTTGACTCTAATTCTTATAGAACTTATCAAAATACTTGCTCAGATTTACAAATAAGAAACAGCAATAGAAAAACAAAAAGAAATAAAACCTGTCTGGACAGGTTCTGGCAGGTCTGTCCGTCCCTTAGTCAGGGGACCAGTGTACCTAATGCCAGAGTAAGTTCTTGGCGACAGACCCCAGGAGATTTGAAGCTTTAGGCTTTCATGTACGTTTACCTGAAGATACATGTTTACTTGGAAATACTTTTGGTCTGGGCAAGATATGGACAAGGACAAATAGTATTCAGATTATGCTTGTGTTGTGTATCCCTTGTAATAAAGTCAAAATTATTTCAGACTTTACCTTGGACACTGTCTGAGGCCAAATTTAAATCAATCAAAGTGTAAATTACTGTCAGTGCAAATTAAAATTCAATTTGTATGAGAAAATATAACAGTAGCAAAAAGGAAACTAAGAAATTTAATTATCCTCAAAATTCAGACAGTCTTTTCATACAGTGTATTTTATATTTCTTTGACTTTGCCTTCTCTCCCATTTTCAATATTTCTGGTAAAATCAAACTACCTAATAAACAATATCTCCTGCCTTTGTATTATGAAATAACTGCGAAAGCCCAAGAATTGGTTGCTAGTGACTGATAGCTTCAGTTGAAAGTGAACAGGTTGTGCTAGTCAGCTCATTACTTGTGCTATACACATAACATTTACAGTATATTGGTCAGGAAAAAGAAAAAAGAATTATATAACTTAATCACAATATATCATAACTTAATTATCCACCTTCTTTTATTTTCAGTTATAACACTTTTTAGGTCATTCCTTTGTTAATCTTCTCATGGAATAAACCCAAAATTCATTATTTTACTCATTTATTTCATGAACTCACTAATTATTTTCCACAAGTCATCTAGCCCTGTCGACCTAGCATTACAAATTCACTTAAAAACAGCATTTGCAGTACATGATATCCAAAATTATATCCCCATCTACCAACTATTGCACTATTGCCAGACAATATCTAAAGTAAAAAACTAAATCCACAAACCAAAAACAAGGCAACAATCCTGAAGTTTGTCATGTTTTTTAAGCAAGTTGAAAGTACAATGGTGGGATGAGTTCATTCATTACATGAAAGTCAACCAATGCTGGAGTGACGCCAACAGGCTTGTTCAGCAATCTGTTTAAAGAGTGAGAAAGTTATTAAAAATAGAATGCCTAGTCTTTAGGAAGTTTGCACATGCATGTACAGAACAGCCAAACATTTCAGCTTCCTGGCTCCAATCCACACAACCAAATATAGTAAAAAAACAAGTTTTCTTGGAAGCAAAATTCAACTGTTGTAAATGTACACCAGAGGTCTGTTTTCTTGGGTCTCTAAAGAATGTTATTTTTCACTTAAAAAACAGTTTCTTACTCCAAAGATAAAAGCAACCAGTTATGTATGAGCAACAATGCCTACTAAGGTGAGAAATTTTCATTCTATACAGTCTGTGAGTTATCGTGACTGTATTGTATAGGTATTAGTCATTAAACATACAAATGTATAACTGAATGAATAACAAAATAACAATAACAACAGCTGTTAGTGTTTCTTCTTCTCTCAGATACATCACTGTATCTATCAATCTCCTCTCTGATGCTTATAAATCTCAAACTAGGAATAAAGAATAGCTTGCAATAGGCTATACTTTACTGTGCCCTAAAATATAAAAAAAAACTAGATTGTTTTGTAACAATACAAGTAAACTAACAAAATATAACATTTACAATTACAGTATATACTGCATCTGTCCGTTTTGTGTACCTGACATTACTGTGCACGAGTTAGGAATCAGCCTTGTACAGGCACTGTTCCATCACAGAATGGTGTATACAAGATCAGTTAGATTTGTATAAAATCTTTTTAAAACAAGTATTCAATTGGCTAAGTGGTATAATGCTTAAGTTGGAAAGACATCTTTCTGTTGAAACAACTTGTCACACTCTTTTTTAAATCTATTTGGAATATGGTGAGATCAGGCTTGTTTAATGATTTGTTATTTTTTTATTTTGTCCATTGAAATTTAAGAAACCATTCAGGTGAATAGTCTGCTTTTATTACTTATACTAAACTGTACACCACCCTACTTTGCTTAAATGAAAAATTCCAACTACCATAATACAACAGGAAACAGATGTCATTTATTTTCTTAAATTTAAAAAAATAAAATTCAGTTGAAAATGAACAATTTACCCATTGTAATAAATATTTAAATCTTTAAAAAAAGAAAACATGCAATTTACACCTGAAGAAAACCTAGCCATTAGAAAGGCTAAATTAAGTAATACGGAGACTGGAAATAATGTTTAAATAGAGAACATCAATGTCTTTGGGTAGCAGAAACTTGCCACATCCCAGCTGGGAGGACTGAAATCTCAGAATTTAATGAACAATTTGAAATAATTTACTGCAACCAATTACAAATCTATTAACTAGACCTAATAATTATAATAAAATAATTTACAAAATGTTATGAAAAAAATCCATATGCAAGCAATCTAATAATTTATTTCATTAACAAATCATGAAAATGTGCTTGACAGATTTATGACACCCATCAATCAACAGTATTTTCAGTTTTCTGATGCACGTTTTTACAGTTGTTTGCTTTGACATCATTTTAGTAATGTCATTTACATATTATGACCCTCAATACTTAACATTTGAGCTGGTGTTAAACTTAAGGGAATAATTTATGCTGGCTGTAAGACCTTATCCCTAACATAAGGTACATGCATTAATTAAACTTAGAAATTACAATTATACTGTTAGAAAAATAATCATTTTTAAATGTGTACAGCACTCTGCCTTTGAACATGAAAGTACAAAAAGTAAAAATAAAACAGATTTTATTAGTACCACAACAACATCACGTGAGAGCTGTGTGATTGCCCATTTATGTCTTTGCTTATACAGTATATTTTTTAGAAGTGATCAGCAAAACCATACAGTTTCATTTCACATAGTTTCACAAAATTTCTCCTAAAATTAGTTTGCATGCGACTTGCAATTCTAAAACAAGAAACTTGATAAAATAGGCATGTGGGATTTTTCTAAGTTTTCTCTGATGGAAAGTAAGGAATATTTCTCCCTAAGGGATACTCTGTAGTCAAAGCCACGGTCTCCTTCTTTGACCACTCTCAAATGTGGCTCTGATATTTAATGTCTCCTTCCATTCGGTAGTTTGCACTCTCTTCTACCTCATGAACTTCCTGCCTTCACATTCACACCTTGCCTGACTCTGCCTCAGGCCAGTCATTTAGACTCTGAGGTAACACCAAATACACTCATTTTCCTTATGCTGATCAAAGACAGGATCTTTCTTGGAGCCCGCCAGTGGCCGCATACCCAAACCAGTGGATTTTAACAGCAGATAAATCCTTGCATGTAATTACTCTCCTTCTTGATGGTCCCACCTTTCCACACTCTGCACTTGAATAAATTTTGCAATGTTTTTAGACATGGACAAAAAAGATGTAGATAAAATGAAAATATATGTGCTTCCTGCATGAATTTCACACCTGACAAAACACCACTTGTTTTGCAATTTAGCGCAACAAAACTGTTTTGCCTTATTGAGTTTCATGAGATTTTTGTCATTCATCACTAGTAACACCATCTATATTCCTTAGTGACAGAAATATTTTTACAACAAAAAAGTACATTGAAAGATGCATTTCTTTCTATTTCCATCAGAAATGCATTGTGTATATAACTAGAAAAACATCTAAGGGTGCATGACAATCCTATTTTTAATATAGTGCCTTTCTATAGTGAAAACCCATACAAAACCTTACTACAAGTATGTACTGTAACTAAAGTGCAATGGGTTATTCTTATCCTTTAAAGCTGAAACACAGGAAGGTGAAATTACTTCCTTAGGATCATATAGTCTGAAGTGGCAAAGAATAACCTGATTATTTTAAATTCCTTCTTTCTTTTACTGTTTTGCATACTGTGTACAGTCTAGTTTCCATGCGTTTTTCCCCACCAATAAAGTAGAAAACAAAATTCATGCTAAAAAAACTCCATAAATTAATTTAAGAGTCTCTCACAAATTAATTCTTAAGTTGATCAGATTCATCTATTGTCACCTCATTGTCTAATAGAGGTGACACTTCAAATGTTCTTCCTGTGTTACCCATAGGCTCACTCAACAGCTTATTTGATTTAAAACAAATAATTTTGCTACAAAAAAGCTATAAAGCTATCTGTAATTGACTACAATCGTTAGTATCTTTGAGACAGTTCTGCTATTTAAACATCCACCCTTGATCTCTTTTGAAATTAATTGTTAGTTAAAAATGTAATTGAGTTCTACATGTAAGCAATAGTTGCCAGTGTCTTCTGAATTCAAAGAGCCAAGCTACTGGGAATATTCTGGACATTCACTCCACCCTATATACTGTTATGATTAAAACTCATGGATAAGGAGCAAACAACTGTGTTAGCACTGCTTCCTTGCATCAAGGAGCCCAGGATTCATGTCCTGGATAGCTCCAGCAACCCTGTTCGGTACCAGGGCAGTTTGACCAAGGACTCCCTCATGTTTTTTTTTCAGCTTAAGGGTGAACCACATACTCAAAGACATCAGTGGAAATTAAGGGGAAGAGCATTTAAAACTGAAGCCTGGAAGCACCTTACGGAAAGAGTTGTGAGACACTGGGACAAACTACCAAGACATGTAATTCAAGAAGAAATCTTGACAAACTTTAAGAAGAATCTGGATGAGATATTGGGAGAGCCTAGCTATTAGCTAAACATGCGGGTTTGATGAACTGAATGGTCTCCTCTCGTTTGTCAAATTTCTTATGTTCTTAAGTTCAAAGACCAGAAAATGGAAAATATACAGAGGGTTAGAGAGAATAAATAGTCCAGTGTGACAAAAGCATGACAAAACCCAGTATTCAAAGAAAGTAATCCATAAATCAGTTAAACAAAGCAAAAGTCCTGACTATGTAAAATGCTTTTCCCTTTCACACTATTAACCCACTCGTATTATAGAAAGAATCAAGAAACTTGACTGAAAAAAAATTGCCACTATGCCCTAGAATATTTGTAAGATAATAACATAATTCTTGTTGCAAGTAGCTAATCCATGAAAACAACAAATGAGGATACTACTTAAATCAAAAATCAGAATGGGATTGTAATAAATAAAATGATAAATTACATTCACAACAATACAACAATATTATAAAAAATGTGCAAAGTGTTCTCTGATGTCCAAAACATGAAGTCTTGGAGTTCATAATACCGTCTCTTTTTGGAAGTCTCTGTTTTAGTTAATTGAAAAAAAGCACAAGTCTTTTCTTCTCATAACTAGAAAAAAAAAGGTCAGTCTCTTCTTCAGTCAATTGATGAATCTATCTAGGGAATAAGATCAAGTCTGTGGTTATTAAAAAAAAATTGCCCTGCTGAATGTAATGGAACTGGTGAGCCATTAGGGATTTCCTTTTTCCAGTCTGACACACATCACAACAGTCAAGAACTGAACCTCTACGGCAGTTCCTCAGTTCCAAAAAAGATACTGGAAATCTATTTTCCACAGCCCAAGGCGCTTCATTTTATGCCATCTATAGAGCTTTTGCCTCCCTGAAATTCCTGTCTAGGCTCCATACAGGGTGTGTCTCCCTGTAACCAGCAACCACCAAAAGCCCACTACACAGCTGTACATAATACATGGTTTAATCTGAGCACCACCTTCATTATGTGATTACCCATACCCTTGCAGCAGGGCAGATTATATGTTTACAGAGGAGCTCTAACACAGTACAATCAAAACAGAATAATCACTTTCAGAATTTTATATAGTTAATATACAGTAAGCTTCAACAGTATTATTTTAAACATATCTGTTTTGTTGAATTGATTTGTGAAATTGGTGCTATGTGATAATTGGAATTTATGCCTTATCAAAGTTATATTAGGACAGCAAACCTGGCAGTTGTACTGCTAAACTACATTATTATATACTTTGTAAGAAAAGAAGGGATCCTGTGCATTGCAAAAAAGAACAACAGCATTAAAATCATACTATGACTTTTAACTCTGAACACTACTTTCATATTCCAGATTCATGTGAAATGATGCATTATCCAAAGGATAAAAATATACTATTGTACAGTAATACTATTTTTAAAATTGCTAAAAATGACACAAATTTTATTTTAGTATTTATTCCACTAAGCACATTCTGTTTCTTTAAATCTCTGAAAATGAGATGGAAAATGTATTCTGTATAGCAATTAGGCTTTCATCTCATGATCTAATGTCACCAGTACATCTCAGGGTATACACATAAGCAAAAACACACACAAGCAAGAAAAAAGAAAGAACTTCATATGATGGAAAACTCTTTAATATAGGTCAAAAATATTAAAATTAAAGAATATTAAACTGAACAGTTAAAAACTAAATTAAATGGAAAATGTCCCATCCTGGCATTTGTACAGTTAAAACTGCTTTTGCAATGAAAACTTTAAATAGGAGGGTTATCAGATCAAATTATAGGTTTATAATTGAGATAGACATGAAAAGTGAACTGTACAGATTGTAAGGGAGTAGTAGCTAAAGAAAATCTTACATTTTAATCAAAATTTTTCCATTCTGAAAAGGTTAAGTCAGTAGCAAGAGATCATTACTAGCTTGACATATAGTCACAAATACAGAAAAGGTTAAAAGCCTAACTTAATTCTCTAAGATTGGGTGGTGTGTTTCCTAAAAGTGCTTCAGACTAAATAATTACTTTTTTCCTTTTCCCTAACATCTAATGGATCCCTGGTGAACACTTTTCTACTCTTATATATTTTAGTCAATAAATTTCTAGGCTATCCTAGGCGGGATCATATTGCAAAAATCAAGTTGTAGAATGTTACAAAGAACCAATAACTTTCAGTACCTATACCCTAGAATTAACAGGTAATTCAGAATCATCAAATACAGATCCTAGAGAGCTGCAGTGGTTGCACAATCAAGACACTTTCCTAATTAGTAACCATTACTTCTGCCAATGAAATTTGCTAATTTTGCCTTAATTGTAATATATTTGTTTATTAAGATTCTGAAGCATTTTCTTTTTTTGAAAGAAAAATTTAATGTCTGAGGAATATTGATCTTCTCTTGCCCTCAAAACACTTTGATAGCATTCTCAGAAAAAAAAAAAAAATCAGTAGTTTCAGCAATGTCTGATGTGATGTAATGAGACCACTAAGATGCATGTAATTAAGAAATTAGAATGAAATAGTGGCACTTCAGGAAGCCAATTTAAGACCTCTGATTAAGCTAATTATCTGTTGGTTCACTCTGAAACTCAGTGTTGTTTGGTGGATGGTTAAAGCCAGTGTCATATTATGCAACTTTTAGTCGTGGGCTATGTCAGAATTGTCAATCACAGTCACTGATCTCGTAACTACACCACGGCAAATTACATGACTGGAAAACGAAGCCCATGTCACATTTACCAACCAAAAACTGAACTTCCAGCACAGTCAAATTCATCCCTTTTTCTGACAGACAAATAGTGTGCTGTCTGACAGAACTGGTACGGTACCCGCGCTGTACAAATTCTTAATAGCTGCGGTTCATTTAGCCTCAATTTCTGCCCTTTTTACCATTCTGTTTAAGTATATAAAACATAAGACATCAGACAGACAAGCTTCTCTACTGTTTTTTAAGGTTCTAAACTCTCTATGCATTGTACTTCTGGCTTTGATTCTCAACCCATGAACACAAAGAACCCACCCCTTTGACCAAAGAGAAAAATGAAACCTATTTAATTTTATCCTAGCCAAATGAAAACTAGTTGGTCTCAGTTGTTGGGTATGTCACAGTAGACAATGGCTTCTGATGTTACAAGGAAAGAAAAAACAATTAGGGAGTCTGAGTCTTTCTTAATAAGCAAGTCAATTAAAGTTATGATAAAAGACATCTATTCCATTAGCAGCAGTAACTGGCTAGTAATTACAGTGGTTGAAATGAAAACATGCAGCCATCACATCCATCCAGGATCTGCACTGGACATCTCTGGTTTAGTTTTTGAAATTTTTTTTTCAACCTTCCTATTGTAAAAGGTCATTAATGTGGACCCCCAAATACTTGTAGGAGTGGACCAACTCTACAGCCACTCCTTGAATAGTGACTGGACATAGTGTCTCTTAGATGTGGCGAAAGTCAATAAACAGTTTCTTGGTTTTCCAAGCACTTTTATAAAAAAATATCATGTTCCCCAGCCAACTACAAAGTAGGGCTATCACATTTATTTGCGCATATTTAAATGCACATTCAATTTTGAACATTTATAATTCAATAAAATATTTTGTCTCCAGTTAACATTTTTTTACTCCCCACCGATTACATTGCATCACATTCAGTTTGACATCTTACCTTCCCATATCACTTTCAGCAAGCAAGTTATTCAAATCTTTTATTCTTGTCAATCAAACAGACAACCCAGGTTAAGTATCTCGATCAGGGTCAGGGTCATGCCATGAGTGAGAAGTGGCAACTAGATCAGCTGATTTCTGAATTGCAGTCCAATCACTCAACCATTAGTCCACATTTAATAGCCTCAAAGAAGACTGTTAGGTTGAACAAACTGTATTACATGACTTACAAAAAGCTAAGATACGACGTTTTTTCCAAGAAGATGACTGTATATTTTTAAGAACTATTAACTGTGAATATGACATTTGGTATAAAGAAAACATTAATTATCTAAATCAAAGCTAAAACAGTTTTTCTGACGAATAGTCACAGTATTGTGTTATTTTTATTAGCGAACAAGCTTTGTCCTTCATTCTGACATATGCTGTTGTCTGGATGTACATTTCTCAGACCCTTCTGGTACCTCACATTTCATACCACGGTTTCTTTATTGGCTTGGCTGACTGCCACTTCAAAATGAAACAATTTAAGTACTTCAAGGCAAGGGAATCTGAATAACATAATACCTAAAATGCTACAGTTCAGCTATCTTTATTTTCTAATATGTTTAGATCATTTAATGTGAGAATCTACTTACACAGCAGTTTTGAAATGAGTGTGTTCATCTATATTGCACGTAAGGATTCAAGGCTGCAAATATTAAAGCTGTAGCATTGTAGCTTTCACTATAAACAGTGAACCACTGACTGCGGTTACATTTTTAGCACAAACAGGCAATATATAAACACTACTGAAAAAGGCTTTGCCCTTACTGTTTGTATATAAATGTATTTTTTTCAGTGAGAAGGGGCACAGTGCTTACAAGAAGTTGCCAAGGGCAAGGAAGCTACCCAATTGATGACATACTACAGAAGAAAATCGACAGGCTTCCTGAAAAGAGATAGTGAGAAACTATCAGATTGGAAAAAGGAGAGCAACATTGGAGCTAACAGAAGGATTTCTAGCCTAACAGTCCATGAAGCCAAAATACTGTAGCCTACCACTGATACAGTTGCCAAGGCATGGTCAAAAATGATACCAGAGAGGCAGTTTAATACTGGCTTACACCACAGACAGAATTAAGTTTAGTCTTCAGATGAGTGCTGGAAAGAAGGCTCAGTGGGAGGAGAATGGGAGAGAAAGAGAGATAAAGATAGAAAGTGAGAAGTGGTATGATTGGGGGTGTTTAATAATAATAATTAATAATAATTCATTACATTTATATAGCGCTTTTCTCAGTACTCAAAGCGCTATCCACACAGGGAGGAACCGGGAAGCGAACCCACAATCTTCCACAGTCTCCTTACTGCAAAGCAGCAGCAGTACCACTGCGCCACCTGTTTAGAAGGTAGGCAAGTAGATTTGCCTCTTCACCTGATAGACATGGGTTCAAAGAGATAACAGCAACAATTTGCTTTGTTTTTGTTTCATTTTTCATATAGGTTATCATTGTGTTTATCCTTGTGTTTCGAGGGAACCCTCTCCAGCTATAACAAAAATATATGCAAAACACAAATATAATAAATTGTCCAATAACGATTCCAGTGGAGCAGTGTTTTTACTTTGATGAATGACTCCTTAGGGTGACTCAGCAGGACTGTGGTTACTGTCTAAATGAAGCCTGTATTCACTCAGTTTCTGTTAGGGAGTTTAAAAAGTGCCCTGGTTTCATTACACGTCTCATACATGATTTTAGTTAACTGGTGCTTCCAGACTAACCCAAAATGAAACAGTGGACTGGTGTTCAAAATGGGATAATCAATGTCTTGTACCCAATTCTACAAGAATAGGCTGTAATAATTCACATTCCAATAATGAAAAAGGCCATTTAAGAAAATGGATAGACGGGTGGAGTGAATATTCCTCTACAGGATTTCCACTTGGTACACAGGGTGGCCATTTATATGAGTGGAACTCAGCAACAAAGCCTAGAAATCAAATTATCAATGTTATAATATTGACTGTTTTTGAATACTAAAAAGTGGTTTAATATTAATTTTTCAGACAGTGTATTCCTAAAATGTTTGTTCAGCAGTGCTGACTTGCACATGCTATGCTCACTAATAGCCATATGAATTGGGACAGCAAGCTACAAACATGGCCATCTACCAAGCCATGTCACCCCAACTGCAAGACCAAATTTTTACGGCAAGTGCTTCAGCATACTACAGAGCATATTGTGTTGTTATTAAACAGCTTTTACATTTAAGGCATTTAAGAAACTGAAGCAAGCCTTAGTTTAAGAACAATAAAACTTTTAACATTTTAAACAAAACGATTAATAAATGATTGTGCATAAATACCAGAATTATTCTAGGTTCCTGGCTTCTCTCTAATATAGTCTTGACAGGGTGTGTTCCTCAGCAGTTCTTAACATTTACGTTTGCAACTACTGCAAAGGCAACAATCAGAAGTGTAGTTAACTCCATCATTTAAAAATATTTTTAGACTTAAACATGATCGTCTATCAGTTCCTCAATAATTTTTATTATGTAAAACCTGGAAGCATTTCATATCAGAGTAGTTAAAATTTCACTGAGACAGAAGACCAATCAATATCTGCATAGTAAAATGCTCAACAAGAGAACTGCACTCCTTGCACTTAGTGGGAGGGATTTAAGGGAAGCTTTAATAAGTAGTTAATATAAAAGGGATGGTCATTGTTATAAAAAAAAAGATGTTCTGTCACTATGTTTCCAACTATCAGCATTTTCAAATAAATCTTGGCAGAAAAGTGTACTGATGGAATCTATGCATGTAATGTGATATTGTTTCTATGTATTAACAGAAAGTTAAAATGCAACAGGGACCCACTGCTGTTTCAAAGCACCAGAAGATGATGTATGTAGAATTAGCTTTTTTATTTCTTGGTGCAATGAAACCCCAAATATGTGCACTATTTCAGGTTAAAATGTGACTATAAATTGGCTCTGTGTAAGTAAATATGAGTGTTTGTCTGGGTCTTGCTGTAGCCTTGTTCCCCTCACTGAGCCTTGCTTCCTGCCTTATCAAGTTCTCCATGACTCTAAAAATGTCAAATCCCTAGAAAGAAATCTAGGAAGAATTTCAAGCTGAGATTTTAAAAGAAATCCATATCAGCTTTGTGAAAGCTGCATTAATTTAGCTAGAAACATCCCATTCACAGTTTGTATATTTTCTAATCCTTTAAGATGCAATATCTCCCCAAAAACATGACAAATTTGAATATACTTTGGTCAAACACCATTAGCAATTAGTAACAACTAAAGTAATGAAGGGAAACGCCTAATGAGACTGTCTTCAAAGAAAATTCTACTTTTGCCTGGAAATACAATGACATGCTGGAGACCCTTAAGTGATTATTATCTTTACTATCAGGCTGGCATGAAGAAAAGGGCATTCATAAACAAACGTGCTGTCAGAAAGTTTTAACTTTTGCAGGCGACGCAGTAAATGCTCTCAAAATCATGTCACTGAAATTATCCAAGCAATGTAAAGATAGTCAAATCATAAATTTTGCTTTAGAAATTCAAATGACAACTTATATTGTACATATAGTAAACATTTGAAGCACTTGGGGAACAAAAGGATCAATACAGGAATTTAACACTCATCCCTTGAACTGTGAGGATTTAGTGGAAAGCAATGCATTAATATGTCCTCTTTGAGAAATGACAACTTATATTTCCAACTTATTTATCTGAAGCAAACAATATTATATCCAAAGGCTTTCAATAGGTTACACAAATGCATTCCTACACACAAAAACAAATGCAAGTAAAATAAAGTGCTCCTTTTGTACAAAAGATATTAGTAAACTGAACAATTTTTTCAAATCTTGATGAAATTTAGAAACAGAAGGAATGGTTTACTGTTGAGGTCAACTAAAGGACATGCTTGAATGCCAATTATCTCAGCTGAAATCTTGACAAAAGTTGTTTCCTTGCCAGTTACGTTTATTTAGATAATTTGCATAGGATAAGTTTTTGCACATTTAATTGTTGGGAATCAGATTATGCAGTAAAGCTATATCACTTGAGGTATCTGCAGGAGAATATTCATTATCAAGTACTGCACTTAAATTAATTCCTTTGTTAAAACTAAGCTAGTGGGAATAAAAAGCACAAACATCTGTTCCATCTATTGGCACAAGTCTTTTGGGAAAAAAATGCCTGCTGAGCTCCGCAGATATGATAAAGTGCTGCAAAACATAGTTTTTCATTTATAAACTATTTTTCCATGCCTGTGGCGCATATAAGTTGTAATAACTTTAAATGTTATTAGCTATTTCAGTTTAGTAATGTACACACTTAAGGTCAGCCATAATTCTAGAATTTAATGGTGCTACCAAAATGCAGCTCACTGGATTAATTAAAGTTGCCCTCCTTCAGCATGTGCATCTCTGGCCAGGTGAAGTTTTTTCAACATCCTATACACATGTGTTTGGCTGTGAATTGTCAGTCGGATCAACACTGGCTCACACAAACACAGACTGGACTAAATGTGTTTGGGGATGGATAAAAGCCAATTACTCATTCAGTCATTCAAGTTTTTCAATCAGAGTTCAATTAAGCTCTGCTACTAAAAGAAAGGCAGGATTACCTCCCAAATACTTCCATTTTTGTACGTTTGAAGAACCTCTTCTCCATATGTGTGGCAGCACCATTCTTTTGTACATTTGCTCTTTGGTTCAAGTAGATATGATCATCATCATGTTGTCTTGTTTCTCCCATTTGTCCACAAAAACGTTTTCACCAAACTGCATTTTTTCCTAAGTTGTAATTCTTTAACTTACAACTTTAAGATCTAATATTTCAAATATAATACTTGCATATGCTGAATTTGTTTGTAAATATACCAAACAAACTAAACCACAATATGTTTATTAATGCATTTTATTAACTTCATGTATTCTTTTAAAACCATACGAAAGCAGTATCAGCTACTGCATAGGCTAGAGGTAACTGTTTCCCTCTTGAATTCCTTTTATTTTCTGTGTTGTTCATAGCCATTAAATGAAAACTGAGCCAATACAGGAAATGAAGAAAATGTGTGAAAATGAAGATTGAAATTACAGCTTAACAGGGAGTCTCATTGGGATCTTTGACTTTATCAAAACTCTGTCTACCAGTTTGTAAAAGATAATGTCAGCATTTAGACTTGGCTGCCTCTCCTCAGATTGCACCCGTTGGCTTTTCCTGGATCAAACAGTGGCTTGTAGGCTATTCTCTATTATCTTGACTCTCAAATAAATTGAGGTGAAAAATAAAAAAAAAAATTGCTCACCACTCAACACTCGATTATTCTCCACTGAGTGCTCCATAACGGGTTTTCCAGGAATTTAATCCTCCCTGACGCATATATGATCTTCCTCCAGCTGCCTCTCTTTCACCACATTCAAAGTAATTCATTAGATATGATTCCAAAACTGCCCCCCTGGACTGTATGGGTAGGCACCTCCACACTACATGAAGGACACTCTGACGCGCAGTATAATAAATAACATTACACTGCCTAAGGTGATTCTCAGAGTCTGTTCTTTATTTTCTTAAATGCAGAACAAGCCACATGCTGTTATTTTTAAAATATGCCAGTTAGAGCTCTGTGTGCTCTAAGAAGTCTGAAAAGCTGAGTACCAAATAGACATTTCCTTTGGGAGACTCCTGAGTAAGCCATTCATTTTGGAATGAACTGTTTTGTATTATGGCTGTGGTCCTCACACTGAAAAGGCCACTTACCTCAATTATAGCTTATATGTGAAAGAAGCTGTTTAGCTTCCCATTTAATGTACAATGTTCTTTAATTAAATAAGAGGCACAACAATGTTGTACTACAGGGGATTTACTGAGGTGTAGTTTATTTCTGGTACCATAGGCACACATACAGTAACAAAAAAGTACTCTTTTTTACCTGTGTTTTTAACAGAGGAGCTGCAGCTATGTGTTTTTAGCTTTATATTTGTTAACAGTTTTGTGAAAATAGAGACATTTTCTGTAAGCCGTTACAAAATATGATAGATTTAGAAAGTGCCCTTTGACTGATCAAGATGAGATTTATTTTCATCACAAGTGAGTAAAGATACACACAAACAATATACAGTGTCAAAGAAAATCGGGCACTTCTCACACAATACAAGGATTCATGTAAGGGTAGAAGTAAGAAAAAACATTTGAAGGTATTTTATTAACAGTAAGAAATGATCACATACAAGCAAACACAATAATACACACCACATGCTTAATTATTAGGCAATTCAGTTTTATGTCCTTACTAGAGCTGGGCGGTATGACCAAAATTCTATATCACAATATTTTTCTAAATTATCCTGGTTTCACGGTATTCAACGGTATTTTTTTCCCCATGCATGAGTGGATGTTAACCACATTTTCCACTGCAATTACTGCAGCAGACTGGCTAAGAATAACCTATTCCACTGTCATGAGCATTGTACATTTTACAAAAAAAAAACATTTTAATGTGCACACAAGTATTAATACAGGTTTGCATGGCCCCATAAAGTGATAGTTTTCAAGGGGGTGGCACTAATGAAGAGAAGGAATCACATTGCATGACAGATGCAGTCAAAATATAGAACCTTTTTATTGAACAAATTTTATAAACAACTTAAACTATAATTTTGACAACATAGACGCATTTAGATTTAGTAAAATATCCAGAGGTGCTTGTCAAAAGTTGTATTGCACTGAACATGTCTTAGAAATGGAATAAATAGTAAATATTTTTTGTAAACCAACTACACTTTCTGTTAATGTTAATCTCTGTCCACTGACACGTTAAAGTGACTTTTTAAACAACTTTACCACCATTAAACTGCATAATATTTAAACTAATAAATAATAACAATAAAATAAATAATAGTGCAAATTCCAGTAATAATACTATTACTTCAAGACTTCAAGCCCAGGTGCATTACACAGTATTCACCAAATAAAAATAAAATAAACAAGTGCAATTTGGTGATGACATCTTTACCAACTGAACCATCATTTAGGCAAATTGCATTAATATGGACCTTGCTTCAAGCTAAGCTATATATATAAATAATAAAACTGCAACTTGCATGTATAATGCTATAGCCCTATGGAATCGCATTGGGGAAACAGTGAAGAAAAAAAAATACGGACACAGGGAAGAAACAAACTATATGTCAAGAACAAAATCAACATGTTGACTTTATTCTTGACATTTCCACTTTAATTTTGATGCTTATGTCGATATTAAAGTTGACATTTCCAATTTATTCTCGCCGTTTATGTCGAGATTAAAGTTGACATTCCCACTTTATTCTCATAGTTTATTTTATAATTAAAGTAGAATGTCGTAAACTAAACTTCATCCTAAAATCAATCTTTAATTTACTACATTTGTTACAGTTGTTAATCACTATGCTTCTTAAACTGACTTCCTCCACACTAAGAGAAGGCGCCAGTAGCGATTACCGCATAGAATCCATTCACTTCATGATATTCCTGCTCTCTGAAAATTTAGAATGCTAAGATATATACTTGATATCATTTTCATGATGAAATGCATTAAAGCATGTATTAAACATGCACAGCAGTGTGGCGGTAGCTGCTCCCTTGCAGTAAGGGGTCCCCAGGTGTAAATTCAGTATAGAGAACTTTATGGCAGATGTGACGAGGCTCCAAAAAACTGGATGAATGAATGGGTATCACACAGGTTTAACTTAAATATTGTGTAAATGTTGGGTTTGTGATCTGGTGGTCGGAGACACGAACACAGAATTCAATGGATGTTCTTCTGAGTGGGCTTTCTTTATTGCATGCATGCTGTCTGTCTGACGTACCAAACCCTCAGCTCCTATCCTTCCTTTTTCTTTCTCCATATAACCAATTACCACACGACAAACATCTTTGTGAAATTAAAACTAGTTATACACTTAGCCCACGGAGTGTTCAGAACTTTAAAACAATCTTCGTTATACGAGTACATGTTTAATTATGCCATCCATTCAGGGTTGCTCCCACCCCAGCAAGCATCGTGTGCGAGGCAGGAACAAATCCTGAACGGGGCGCCAGCTCATCGCAGGGTGAAAATGAGCAAAATATACACTAGCAGGGTCAATATAGCATAACAAAACCCCACATCCTACATGAGTTTAATAGGAAACTGAAGCACACCGTGTAAACCCACCAGAAAAACATGCAAATTCAAGGCAGGGTACACCCGGGACCCTCTTGCGTCGAGGCAGCAGTGCAACCTCCACACCGCCGTGCCCCCACATGATTAAAACATGCTTTAATGCATTTCATCATGAAAGTTATATCAAGCATTTATCTTAGGATTCATGTTCAGGGAGCAGGAATATCATGAAGTGAATGTATTCTGTGCGGCAATCGCTGACGGCACCTCCTTAGTACAAGAGGAAGTCAGTTTATGAAGCACATACCAATTTAACATGGCTCGGGGAACACTTAACACAAAGCATTTAATGTGCTATATAACTTATGATGGGGTTTGAGAAAATCTAGTAAATTAAATATTCGTTTTACGATGAAGTTTAGTTTACAATGTTCGACTTTAAACTTGACACAAACGGCGAGAATAAAGTAGAAATGTCGAGAATAAAGTCAACATGTCAACTTTACTCTCGTCATAAGCGTCAAGATTAAAGTGGAAATGGCGAGAATAAAGTCAACATGTCGTCACACTATTACACAGTACCCAGGTACATTACACTGTATTGAAAAAAAAAAATAAAACAAGTACAACTTGCCTTGCAGTATTATCCAGTAGTATAGAAACAGTATTCACACATTTGAACATAATGTTCCACATCCAACCTTTTAAAACCAAAGTATCTCCAGGCAACGAACGTGACTCCTTTTTTTCGGCAAAAGTTCTTATGTGTCATCATGTTCAACTTTATCATCAGCTACAGCTTCAGTTTCAGAATGTTCTCTGTCCATTTTTATTCCGCAATACATATACTACCGTATGTACTCCATTGCATGCCTATTTAGCGGTGTAGCAGTGAAAAAGAGCCCCCACGCAACACCTCCACTAATGCATGTACTCCGTTATATGTGATTAGCGGTGTAGCAGTGAAAAAGGTCCCCCTTTGAACAGTTTCCCTCTGCGCCACGTTCCGAACGTCGTTTAGGCAATTTAAACCAGTGTTGCCGTATAAGAAAAATCCATATCATAACAAAAATAAAAAACGGTTTTCGGTATGAACCAGTATACCACCCAGCACTAGTCCTTACCATTATTTCTATGTACATTTTCCAATTCTAAACCATATAAACCTTAAAGTTATTAACTGTAATTGTTTTCAGGTGTTATATAATTGTTCAATGAGGATTAAACTGATTAACATCTTATATTAAGCTGTGCATAATTATTAGGCAGCTTCATTACCTTAGGTAAAATGGGCTAAAGGATTAGGTTTAACCGACACTGAAAAGTGAAAAATGCCTTCCTGACAGATGCAACACTCTGAAAATTGTTAAACTATTGCAGCGTTACCACATGATAATCAAAGTTTTTGTTGTGAATTGCCAGCGGGGTCACAAACAATGCATGGAGAAGAAAAAGCACAAATTAACTGCTAAATACTTCAGAAGAATTAAACATGAACTACCAGGAACCCAGTGCAGCATATTCAAAAACTGCAACCTATCTGGAGCATCTAGAAGTACAAGGTGACTGATTTTTCAAAAGTTTTATGGGCAGATGAAATGAGAATGACCCTTGATGGACCAGATGGGTGGGCCTGTGGCTACAATTACACATATTGTAAAATTGTTTATACCTGTCGTTTTTAAACAAAAAAACACCAATATTATGAGACTCCACTTTTTTTTAAAAAAAAGAACATCTGTGTACAATAGCTCAACACTTTGTCTTCCAGTGCAACAACCTCTCAGGCCCCAAGTGCACAGTTTCCTCCCAGCAGGCCAAATTATAGTAAACGGTTTGTGCCACGTGGTTGGTTTTGTTTCAGTTTTCTTATTTATGTATGCATCTGCATAAGAGAATAGAAACTGCAGCCTTACCATAAGCAAAAAAAAAGCAATGTTTCAGTAATACAGTCACTTGGCTACCTTTGAATTTTCTTAGAAAACAGTCCAGGAATCATAAAAATACATGCCTTATATCACTTACACAGCATGGATATACAATTATCCATGCAATTACAGTGGAACCTCAGGCATGAACGTCTCTGAACACGTACAAATCGGGTTATGACCAAAAATTTCACCAAACTTTTGCACATGTTCACGACCACACACTCGGGTGACGAACAAGCCAGTTTCTCTTCCGATTTCTACGCGCTGATAATTTCCACACGTGTTCAGCCTCTCCCTGTGCATTCGCTATGAACTCTTTGTGCTCTATTTAGTTTCCCTCCCGGTTCGTACGCACCGATGATTTACACACGTGTTCAGTCTCTCTCTGTACAAGTATATTGTTCTCGGTCAGACGTGCATAATGCAGAGGGACTCTGTGGTATAGCGGGTGTACAGCTCACGTCAAGAGGCCAGTTTTAAATAAATAATCAACGCGCTACAGCTGCCACGTCCTCTTCATAAATAGAAGCACAAGGCGGCTAAACGGAGGAAAAACAAAAGACGGAGGTTGAGGAGTGAGGAAGTAGGCAGGAAGCAGTGTGGAAAGAACCGGTGTGAGCGAGCGAGCGCGTGCTCGCAGGCAGGCAGGCAGCTGGAAAGTGAGCCCAAGCAGGGGTGGGACAGAAGGAAGCGGTCGCTCCAGCTGAGCGATCAAGGAGCTGGAGTGAGGACGGCTGGCTGCGTAAGGCAGAGAAGGCAGCGGGGGTCACCAGTTAAAGAATGCACTGTACTTGATTTTAAAGAGACTGCTTCCAGCATTGTTTTAACCTCGTTGTATTTAATGAAAACTTTTTTCTATTGGATTTTAACCTCTACTTCACTTCTGTTTTTATGGGATTATTTATTTATTGAAGGATTCTGAAAGCACTGCACTTTATTCAATTTGGACTTTGTTTTTGATTGTTGTTTTGTTGATTTTAATAAAAGCATTTGGAACTCCATTGTACAGTAGTGCCTCACTGTCATGCTCATCGGTAATATTACCGACGGTGACGGGTTTAAGGGATCCCGGAAGCAAGATGGGAGCATGCAGCGAACCCACATCGTCACAGACTTTACCTCAAAACTGTAATCTCCTCTCCACCCAGTTCCTCCTCACTTCCTTCATGCCAGAACTCGACTCATGCAAGGTTAGTTTATGGTTAGATTTTGTATTACAGATTTTTCAAATGTTCATTTTTCAGTTCGTAGCTTGAATTGTTGCAATGTTACTTTTCTTGGTTGTTTATTAAATTACGGATTTTTCAAATGTTCATTTTTTTCCCTGTACTTAAAACTCATTACAAAAAAGTGTTTACAGCGATCGGTTCATAAGGCTATGTGTGAACGCCTGCAAGGTTAGTTTTCTTGGTGTGTTTATGGTTAGTTGTTGTATAAATTACGGAATTTTCAAATGTTCATTTTTTTCCCTGTGCTTAAAACTCATTAAAAAAAAAGGTGTTTACAGTAATCGGTTCCTAAGGCTATAGCGTGAACTCTTGCAATGTTAGTTTTCTCTGTTCAAGGTTTTCTCAGTGTTATTCAATGTTTTTACATTTAGTTTACTATTACACTGTCCATTCTATGGTATAATTAACTATTTTTGTGCTTAAAAATCTTTAAAAAAATATATATTTACATTCAGCTCGTACAGTCCGGAACGGATTAGTTATATTTACATACAATCCTATGGGGGAAATTACTTCCGGTTTGGGAATGAATTACGGTCGTGACCCGAGGTTCCACTGTATAACTAAAGTATAAAGTATAATTATTCAGGCAATCACAGTTCTTAACTGTTTTGATTTGGGGACATCACTGTGGAGATGAGTCTAAAAAGTTACGCAAACCAGATACAGATTTGAATGTTCTTAAGAGATATACCTCCATTTTAATTTCTCATCTATTTCAATATATTTAGAAAAATTTGTCCTTGCCTTCTGTACCTGTCAAAGAACAGAGAAGAGTTTTATTTTGAATTGGAAATGACGAACTAGCATCTTCTGAACAGAAAATACTTTTAACTCCAGTATTGTATTCTAAAGGCATGAGAATTTAGGTTGGATTGTCTGGAATTCTTCTTAGGTAGATTATTAAACAGGTGTAAAGAAATTCTAAACATGTGGAAATGCTTAATTGTAGTAATCACTCATTCCTGTCTGCATTTAAGCAGATATGACCCATCCCTGGATTCACTCTTGGAACCTATTCTACATGTATATTACCATTAGGAGCTCTCATCTTGAACAATATGCTGAGAACACTCTTGCCTTATTTCTTGTATTATGCTGTTATTAACCAATTTAGAAAGGCAAACACTGGATGAATAAAAAAAGTTTGACTCTAAATACACAAAACAGGTTCTTTTGTCGATTTTAAATTTACAATTCACAAGATAATACAAAGGACATTTAACAGGCTTGACATATAATTTGCCTTAATCCACAGTAAATGCAGGGGTTTTCTTTGACAAAGATCTGTTTAGTTGGTATATGCAAAGATCTGTTTGGTTGGTATATGTCAAGACTATGCAAGACCTGCCTTCTAAAACATACAGCGTTATACTGTTGCAAAAGAGGTGCTTTATCAAAACAATTTGGAATTGTGAGAAGAGGGGTCTTCATGACAAGGCTACAGAATAACGCCAAGACCATCAGTTACAATCATTATTAGAGAATAGTGTGCCACAAGAACGAAAGGAGTAACACGATCAGTAGATGAAAAGGCATAAAGTACTTGTTAATGATTGTGAAGCTAGCAAAGAAATTGTTAGGAGAGATGCAAAGGTCAGAATACCAGGAGGGGATCTTTTCTTTTTTGAGAGAATCACAAAACTCGGAAGATCAAGGTGGTGAGACTGATGCTATCACAGGTAATGTATCACATGATTATCAATGTGGCTGCTTCTGTAAACAAAACAGTGGTGCCCATGATCTGCACTAAAAAATGCCAGCAAGAAATGTCCCACAAAATGGTGGTTTGCTAACATAAAAACATATGAAAAAGATCAAAGTAATCCACATCATTAATTTATCTTATTTTATTATTTATAAAAAGACTCATATTCCTGATAGACTGCAACAGAAAAAATTGTGATTTTATTGACAGAATGTGGTAAAGAAAGAAAAAACAAAATGCACTTAAATAGATCCACTTAAATGGATGATAATCTTGTCTCTGTGGGCAGCAGCCCAACTTTGTGTCCAACAAAGTAACAGCAAACACTCCCTTTCTCTCTCTCAACTCTCTCTCTCTCTCCATCTTACCACCACTAAGCCTTTTCCTGATGTAAGCCTTTTCCTCTTGACCAATTTTCAGACTGACTGAACTCTCTGCCTTAAACTAACTTTAAACACCCTTGTTAGAGTCACTTCCAGCCAATCCCTATGATCAGCTACACATATTTTACAACAGACACCATGCCACAAGTCCCTTTAGCTGCCTCTGTGTTCTATGCACTTCTGAGAATTTTTAAAAAGAGTCTCAGCCAGCATTAAAAGTCAGTTCTATATTGTTTTTCTAATATCATTCAGGAGATACATTTGTTAAATGTTTTAATGAATCACTGAAATTCTGATTTGACAGCTGGACAGTTTGAAAACAAATTAATAAAAAAAAACACTGTTCACTCCACTGTTTGCTCAGTTGTGTTTAGTCCCTTCAAATTCAAGAAAGGTAACAGGTGTAAAATTCAATCAAGGAATGAAAAAAGCTGTTGATTCTCAATATTGGGTGCAACAAAGGCCGGCAGCTCTTTAGCGCCAAAATTATCCATACTTGAGCTACACTGCTTCCAAGTGACCATACAATGAAATGATTCCAAGTATTTCTGTCCCTACTATTAAGATACTAAATGGATGCCAGTTGTATCAATCAATAGGAGAATAAATTCAATAGCAGAGGTATCATACGATGAGGTATCACCCACTGCACTTGGGTCCCAATCCAGGTGGTTTGTTGAAAGATGATTAAATTAAATCTGCCAGAAAAGGCATATGCAGCTTATATTTTTTCAGCAATTGGACAGCTCAAATAAACAATAAAAATGTTTTTTTTTAATTCAGAATAATGCACAAAAAAAAGCAACAATGGACTGATTATATAAAAAGTGTACGAAGAAAAGAGAGAATTTTATTACTTTTGCTTACACTTACACTTACAATGTGTGGATGATGGTGTATATGCTCATCTATAATGTATAAATATATCAAACTGTTTTTTATTATCAAATCAGATATTTTCCCTAAATTAACTTCTCATATCACTATACACATTCATAAGAATTTGTCATATAAAATCTGTGAAAAAAATTAAATACCTAATATTTACAAAAAAACTATGTTTTTTGTTGGCTTTCATTTAAATCCTTTTCTTAGAAGTCCATTCTGGAAAATGGGCCATGTTATAGTAAACCGTTGTTAGCCTCAGGTAATCTGCTACTGTGTTACACTGAGCTGCACTTCCTGTATTGTAACTGGCCAACAGTGAGAACAATCTAAGCAATCTGTTTTAAATTTTAAGGAAAGCTAAAATGAGTGATTCTATTCAACTGCAAGTCAACTACAAGTCATTTTATAAGCTAATTAAACAACTCCAGGCTGTGCAGCTTAAGTTCTTGCTGCATAGCTGGCTAGTGTGTGACTGCTTTGAAAAACTTAGATGTGGTCTGGCTAAAAGCCCTTTGGTGATTTCATTCCACTAAAATAGATTCCATCATTAAAGGTGGTGATGAGGGCATCAAAGACACAACACTCCAGCTCTGGGTCACGTTCCTAAAGAGTTATGTCAGGGTCACGGCTCTGAAGACAACACTCAGGACAGAAAGAATTTCTTTATTTTATTAACAGAATTAAAAGGGTCAAGATTTGAGAAAGGTCACAGTTCTAGCTAGTGGCAAACTAAAAAGGAATTACAGCAAACATGTTATTGACTACTGAGGCTCAGGCAGAATAATTACAGACACCAAAAAGGGAAGATTTTATTTGTAAATCAAAAGAGCACTATGTGCCAGCTACAGGGTAATATCTACGGCCTACTGCATCATTACCCAGAAAACCAAAAAAGTTTGCAAATCCTCTACACCTAATTTATCCAAAATAACATTAAATCAAGTATTCAATTTCCTGCTATCTACTACATTACTCAATGTCTGTGGTTCACTTTGCCAAGAAGACTACATAATTTATGACATGATTGATTTTAGAAAAGATTATACTGTATTTCTGTATAATTACTAAAATTTTAAAGAAGCTCTCTCTCTCTCTCTCATACACACTATATATATATATATATATATATATATATACACACACAAACACTAGTGCTGGGCGGTATACCGGTTCATACCGAAAACCATTTTTTATTTTTGTTATGATATGGATTTTTCTTATACCACAACACTGGTTTAAATTGCCTCAACAACGTTCGGAATATGGTGCAGCGGGAAACTGTTTAAGGGGGGACCTTTTTCACTGCTACACCGCTAAACACGCATCCAACGGAGTACATGTGTTAGTGGAGGTATTGCGAGGTGAAAATGGACAGAGAACGTTCTGAAAGTGAAGCTGTAGCAGGCGATAAAGTTGAACATGATGGCACAGAAGAACTTTTGCCGAAAAAAAGGAGTCACGTCTGTTGCCTGGAGATACATTGGTTTTAAAAGGTCGGATGTGTGGACCATTATGTTCAAATCTGTAAATACTGTTTTTATACTACTGGATATATACTGCAAGCTAAGTTGTACTTGTTTTTTTTTTCCAGTACTGCGTAATGTACCTGGGTACTGTGCAATAGTGAAACATGCATTCCTTTATCATGTCTGTGTAGCACACTGGAATAAAAAGTGGTTCTCTCATCTTCATTTCATCTCCTGAGAATTTAGTGACACTACAAGTTAAACAACTACAACTTCCATCTAACTGGTCAAACATGCTCTCAAGGAATGCATGAATTGTTTTCTGAACTAACTCCATAATGTAATAAAAACGGCAATAACAAAAACCTCTGTGTAAATGTGTGTATTTTTTATAAAAAGCACGATTGCCACAATCACACAGTGACATTCTTCAGCTTTCATACATGAGTTCATGACTAGGGATAGCACGGTTAATACATGTATTCAGTGTCGCATGGGCTGGTGAAGTACCCTTGGACTGGCAGACTGAGGGATCACACTCTTCAACCTCCCATCTTAGGCCTATGCCTAAAATACAAGAGAAACTATGTTGATTTCATCCTGGCTGTAGAACAGGAGACCAGCTCTTCTCCCTGGCGCAGTTACTAGATGTTGTGTGGGAGTATGATAACCCAGTCTTTATTCATTTCGTACATATGGAAGAGTCATAAATCCCTGGGTAGGTGTTGTGAGAGGTACCAGAAAAATAAGGAGTAACAGGGTCGCTCTTGCATGTTATCCCTATATGAACACAGTAAGAGATAACCCTAAATAGTTGCCATTAAATCAAATAGTGGTTTTCATGAATAGGATATCATGGCACAGCCAAGGATGTGAGGGTGTTTAGTTTGGGAGACTAATAGTTGCTTTATGTAGATATTGATGTCCTCTATGACATTTGGCATGCACTGTAGTGATTTGTTGCTGGTTGTGAAGGGGCAGGGTCGAGGATAAGCACCTCCAAGTCTATGGTCATGGTTCTTTCTTGGAAAAGAGTGGATTCCTCTCTCCAGAAGGGGGTGGTGGCTGCTCTTAATGGAGAGTTTAAGTATTCCAGTGGACTGCAGTGTCAGCAGCTGTTCTGCAGAGACTGTACTGGTCCATGGGAATGAAGCAAGAGCTGACGCTAAAGACAAAACTCTTGGTTTATTGGTCAATCTACTTCTCTGTCCTTACCTATGGTCATGAGCTGTGGGTAATAACCAAAAGAATGAAACAGTAATTAGAAATGGCAGAAATGAGTTTTCCTCATAGGGCTGCTCGGCTGCCACTCCATAACAGGTGGGAAACTTTGCAATTTAAAGAGCCTCAGAGTAGAGCTGCTGCTTCTCTGGATTAAAATGGTTTGTGTATGTCATATTACCCCCAAGACAGATCCCCCTAGAGCTGCTCTGGGCACGTCCGAACGTTGCTGAAACGGTTTTACACAAGCTAACTTTTGATATATATTTTAGCATACCAAAAAAGAAATCTTTAAATATTATTTATAGAACAGTTTATCATAGCTGCTGAATGAAAATAAGATGCTAAGTTACACTTTTATCTTTCCTTTATCTTCTGTAGACAATGCTTAGTCCTACCCTGATGCTAATGTCACAATGATTCTATGTTGCACACCTGTACATTTTTCTAAAAGATAGGGTGGGGTGGTTCATTAAAGGCTAAAATTAAAGGTTTTGGCTTAACCAGTCACTATAATTTTCTAAATCTTCAACTAAAATGGCAGTAGAACAAGGTGGGCTGTTGTCTCATTTTTTTGCAGCACCTATGAAATTCCATAATAAATACAGTACCCTCTTAAAAGTAAGAATGCTAAATCAGTACATATTATGGCTCAGTTTGAAACTGCATAAATCTGTCTGTCCTTATTCAGACATCAGTTGCTCACGACAATCACTTTTTTTAGTAAAATGAATCTTAAAATGCACAGAAAGATAGTACATTACAAGGAACACTTAAACCAGAATGCAGCTGAGTTCCTCTACATGCGTATACCTTTGAGAAAACTCCAACAGGCAAGTAAGAAAAATTGAAGGAGAAATCAAGAGAAACTAGAATGTTAGAACACAGGTAGTATCAGGAAGAAACAACCATAAAATAAATCTTTCAAAATTTAGGGCACTTTTTGCCAAATACATACATTTTAAGTCTTTTATTACTAAATAAAAAAGATGTTTTTGTTTTTTGCATACCTTATACTTGTATGCTTTTGCATAATCATTCCAACACACTTGTTTCAGTTCAAAATTCAATTTTAGGGCATGGTAATTTACCTTTCTGATGTCAATCAATAAAGCACAAAGTCAGAGGTTTTGGTTATAAGACAATGAGCTAATCAAGGACACCTTGAGGAAGTGTGCTTGTTTAAAATGTAAACAAATGGGGAAAAATGTCACTCCCAGGACCTAGAAATAAAACCAAACAAATCTCACGGTAGTATAATAAAAACATTGTGTTTTACTGTTACTTAGTAATTTAAGTCAGCACCATACCATTCACAAGAACTTCAGAGACAATCGCCATACTCACCATGACATTTGGACATCAACATTCTGTCATAAAGAAGTCAAGCCAAGGACACAGAGTGAAACAATACCTTGTTAAACTTAGGAAGCAGCACTGTTACATGGAACACAGATTTCATGCCATTAGCTAATAATCGGTGCATATCTGCACTAAACAAATAGTTTTTTTTTTTAATCGACTTACACTTTTACCCTTGTAAGAAAGGCAATAAACTCAGTTAATTCATTAATCATGGATTGCATGTTTTCCCTCACACCTTGTTACTATACCCTTAATGCATACATAGTTACACCCCCTTTTGGAACACAGTAAGCTTAAATTTCTTCACTTTCCATTCATTCTAAATTCCACTGAGCTATAACTTTCTTGAGCCAAATTAATCACCTTTAAACAAGATGGTAACTTCTTTCACAGATGGAATATTCTGAAATGTGCTATTTTGGAGACAGTCATGACATAATTTTCACCATAGTTGAAACACATTCACCCAGATAATCATAACATTTTTTGTAATAGTCAAGGTGAATTTGTAGCTTATATAGGAAAAGAAGCTGGCACATTTATTATTTAAAATATCATTTAGCTTTAATTTAAGAGAACTTGCAGATTATAAATAAACACAATTTTTAAATTATACACATGAGGTAAATCTGAAATACATTTAGGGACATAGTTAACTTTTAAAAGTTGGAGTATTTTTAATTTTTGTTCATAT
>JANRMT010062796.1:4711109-4732223 GCA_026402145.1 Polypterus bichir lapradei | reverse complement strand
AAAAAAAAAATCGCCATAGTACCCGTTATTTGTTCGGCACTTGTCAAACTCACTAGAACTTGTATGCATCAAGATGTTGTGTTGTCATGATATGCATGGACCTTTGAGGATAAACAAAGGGCCACGAGTTAGTCTCGGCATAGCTCTCACTCGGTGCAGAACCACTCTCGATCTGCTATACAATTGCTTGTGTGTTTTTTTTTTTTATTTTTGCTCTATTCCTTGTGGAAATATGTACAATATAACCATGGTTCCTAAGAAGGTTGGTGAAAACAGCCAACAAAAAAGAAAATTCTGATAGAGCAGAAAAAAATGAAATAATTGAGAAATATGAGAGTGGTATCCACGTGTCTGATCTCATGATACAGTACAGAATACCAAGAACAATCATATCCACCATTGTGAAAAATAAAGAGCACATCAAAGCAGTAGATGTTGCTAAAGGAGTGAAAGCTGTGATGAAACAAAGATAATAGACACTAGAGGAAGTGGAGAAACTATTGTTGATCTGGATAAATGAAAACCAGTTAGCTGGTGATAGTATTTCAGAGGCCATCATTTGTGAAAAAGGAAAACTGTTGTATGCTGATCTGTTGAAAAACAAGCATGGAATGAGTGCTGATAATAATGAAGTCTTTAAAGCCAGTGGTTTGATCATTTTAAAAAGAGAGGTAGTGTACATGGTGTGGTGAGACATGGAGAGGCAGCCCATGCAAACAAAAAAGCTGCCCATGAAATCTGTTCATGAGTTTAAGCACTATATAGAGGCTGAGGGTTTGATCTCCCAGCAAGTGTTCAATTGTGATAAGAAAGGCTTTTCCTGGAAAAAAAATGTCCAAGAGGACCTACATCACTCGAGAGGAGAATGCATTACCAGGGCACAAGCCAATGAAGGAGATGCTAACTCTGTTGTTGTGTGAAAATGCAAGTGGGGATTTAAAACTTAAGCCTCTGCTAGTCAACCACAGTGAAAACCCGTACGTTTTCAATAAAAATAATGTGATAAAAAGCAAGTTACATGTGATGTGTCGGGCTAGTAGTAAACCTTGGGTCACCAGGCATTTCTTTACAGAGTGGATGAATGAAGTGTTTGGCCCATTTATGAAAAAAATATTTACAGGAGAAAAATTAGCATCTGAAGGATCTGCTTGATTTGGACAATGCTTCTGCTCACCCTCCAGACTTGGAGGATGACTTGTTGGAGGCATTCAACTTCATCACTGTGAGAATTTTGCCCCATACCACAACTCCTCTAATCAAGCCCATGGACCAGCAGGACATCTATAATTTAAAAAAAGTGACCTCAGTTACAGAGATGACCTTGAGAGAACCATTTTCATATCCTCCTCTGCATAAATCTTATTGATAAGGCCTGGGGGTGTCTTAAACAGGGCCATGAACTCTTCCTGGAAGAAACTATGGCCAGAACCTCTAACTTAGAGGGACTTTGAATGCTTTGAGACTGAGCCTAGGCCTACAGGTATTGTGGAAGAAATTGTAACTCTGGGGCAGTCTATGGATCTACAGGTCGATGCTGATGATGTGGAGGAGTTAGTTGAGCATAAAAGAAGAACATCTTCAGATGAGGAGGAGGTACCTGTAAGGGATGATGTCCCCAGTTCATTAATCACAGAAATGTGTGCAAAATAAGTGTAAGTGCAAAATTTTGCTGAAATATATCACCCTGACAAAGGTCTAACAAGCCGCAATGTTAATTTGTTAAATAACCAGACAAATTCCTACTTTAGAGGCATCTTCAAACACAAATAAAAACATGCATCGTTGGATAGGTTTCTAGTGAAAATTAAACCCAGCGAGTCTCAAGCAGGGTTCAATGGTAATAAGAGACAGAAAACAGAAAGACCCCCTGAAGGGCAGATGTCCAAAGGTTTTATGGAAGGAGACTCTCCTTCCAAACAATAACATCTCTACTCCACAACACCTTCCTCGCTACCATCCCTTTAGGCCATCAACTCCACTCAGTACAGGTAAAGTTAAATTTATTTCATTTAACCTAATTATTGTTTTTTTATGTCTATTAAATGATATTGTTTATTAGTAAAATACAACTCCCTTACTGCATATACTGCCTTATAAAATGTGGATTTTTCTGGGGGTCTGGAACGGATTAATTAAATTTACATTATTCCTTATTGGAAAAATTAGTTTGGTACTAATCGTTTTGCCACTCATCGTGCCTTCTGAAACAAATTAACAATAAATGCCAAAGTAACACTGTATTTGCAAATGGTAAGATAAATCATCTTGATGATGATGACCAACCAAACTGATTCTAATTCTTCCGTGTTATACCAATCTCTATCATCAATCTGTTCCAATATGTCATTACATTATTAATGTTTATTTCCCTTTGATTTATTGTATAATGAATCTGTACTTCTACTTATCATGTGTCTCAGAGTAGGAAAAAGGTCCTATCTGGTTCAAAACTCTGACTGATACAAACTTGGTCCTACTGTTAAGAATAGGAGTAAAAGTATTTTATAAATTTTCCTAATGTAACTTCACCAGGATTCAAGAGAGCTCACATACTCTACTAAATCGTTAAGAGCTGCCAGACAGTAGCATTCATGAAGAGGGTGATATGCACATTCAGAGAAAGCCTGAATGTTTTGAAAACGCAGGACAATGATGAACATGTAAAAACATTATGACTTGACTGAGATGAAATCATATTCATAACAAATTTCGTACATTACATAATTTATCTATCTACGTGGAGAAGTCATGCACTGTTAGCCAAAATGAAAGGTATGATAATGTTACTTTTTTAGCCACAAGGAAAAAGCAGCTTTGTAACAGCACTGATT
Source organism: Polypterus bichir lapradei (assembly GCA_026402145.1). Taxonomy (NCBI): domain Eukaryota; kingdom Metazoa; phylum Chordata; class Cladistia; order Polypteriformes; family Polypteridae; genus Polypterus; species Polypterus bichir. The sequence continues at coordinate 4,729,392 of JANRMT010062796.1, read as the reverse complement.
CTGGTATGTCACCCATTTCTCAAAATTTTGCACCAAACTTTGAAAACTCTTACAAGACATGAGGTACGAAAGCAGATATTTACATTTTTCTGCAATGCCACGAGAGGTAATATTAAAGCAAGTGGTGTTCATGCAAATTGGCATCCACATAAAGACCTTTACCCCAAGTGTGGATAAGCACTCATTAGTGATTTGCAAAATTATACCACAGGATCAACACACAGGCGGTCATAGATCCAAACTGTATTGTTGTAGCCAGTATACTACTCTGAAAATAGGTGGGACGGGATGGGTAAATGACAACAAAATGTCACAATGGTACACTGAGGTCTGCATACCATGAACCCCTGGGACATTGTCATTACACTTTAAAAGCCAAGGAAGACTCAAGAAGGCATGCAGAGACTCCCAGGGCATTGGATGAATTAGGCCTCGCAGAAGTTGAGGTAGGATCACAGAGTGGAACATGGCATGCAACTCTGGAAGACAATCGGGAACACTGGGAGAGTGAACATAACTTCAGGAATATCGCAGGAATAGCCATGGCCATTTCAGTAACTTACTTTACAAGGTATTTCACTGTGGGGAAGCAGGAAGACCATTCTTCTAAAAGTGCGGCTATGATCATTTATTGTTAAATAATTAGGCCTTTTACTGGAGTTTACTTTCATTCGGTGTGTGTGTGTCTGCCTTTCAATCTTGGTGCTTGTTACAGTATTATACTTGATGTTTTTACGTTTTTTGGCAATAATTATGCAGAGCTCAGCACAATATTCTACCGTACTATGTTTTCCTAAAACTAAAGAAACACCACCATGAGGCCAATTTGCAGCAAGTGGTAACATACAATCGTGATGTCATTCATTCTTAAATGTGGACTCCTATTCCTCACTAGGAATGGAAGAAGGATACTTTATAACTACTTCTCATGTCCAACTCTGAGGTAGGACAAATTTTTATCCTAGTCACAATTTTAGTGCAATTTCTAGGAGCACTTCTAAGACATTTTAAAAATACAGACACTGAAATACACTCCATTCCATATAGTTATCTTATTGCTCTGGACAATTCATATGCAACATCTCATGTGATTTCATGATTTGTGAACAATACTATAATAGACAAGTGTGGCATATGGCTGGTCGTTTATCCCGGCCAATACCCCCAGGCCACCAGATGGAGCCCTCCCTGCAGCATGGAGGTGCCCCTAAGACCAGCAGGGAATCCTGGACAATGGAGTTTTTATCCACAGCCCTGCTGGATACCATGGGGGCTGCTAGAGGATGCTGCAGGGAGGAACAAAGACTATTGGCCCTACGCCCCGGAAGTATGTCCGAGTCACATGGACAAGAGGAATGATCTGCTTCGGCGGTGAAGAAGTTGACTTTTTATCTGACCCGGAAGTGATAGGAGATCACATGGACTGGGGGTTGGAAACACTTCCGGGTCAGGGACTATAAAGGACTCTGGGAAATCCCAGACAAATGAGCTGAGCTGGGTGGAAGGGTGGCAACGCGTCTGGGAGTGGAGGATTGGTTTATTGATTAGTGTATTGTTTAATTTATGAGTATTGTGGAGAGGAGGGTGCTTTGTGCACTGTGCAGTAATAATAAAGTCAATATTTGGACTTTTATCTGGTGTCTGGCATACTGTCTGAGGGTTCAAGGGAGCGATAGCGCCCCCTGTGACACAAGTTTTACTTTAATATTAACATAATGTTTTTCTTGAACAGAGTAGATTATTACCCTTCAAATCTCATTTTTATTACATTAACTACAAAGCAATCTGATAGCTCAGAATTCTGCTCTTAGCAGAAAATGACAACACATACAGTGTAATCCCTGCTTGGTGAATATGTTGTAAACTAGCATAGTAACCACTTATTTCAGTGGAATTTATTTTTGTAAGAGGCATTTTTAGAGTAAATCCTTTATAGTCAGTTATTCAGTCACATTTATACTAACCTCTACAGGAGGCAAAAATACCATACTGTACTCCAGCTTTTCAAAATACAGTACACAAGTAATGTCAATTGCTAACACCAGTAATTATACTAATTAAATTGTGGTTTTCTTAAATGTAGTGCAATGACTCAAAGCAACAAACACATTTCATAGTGAACACAATCCCAAAGAACTTCACACTTACAGTATAAATGCTTACAGATTGTAATAATTGGAGCACTAGTTGGCTAAGTGACCCAGTAAAATACACAATGAGTTAATTATGGGAAATGAGACTCAAGCTCAAGCCCTTTAACCACAGGAGCTTGCAGCAACCATTTACTTTGAGTGTATACTATAAAGAAACATTTCCCTAAAAAGAGAAAGAGTCAGAAGAAAAATCAAATGAAGGTAAGTGGGAGGTAACTCAATCCTGTGGGTAAAAGAAAATCAAGTTAACTATCTTGAAAGCAGTAGTAGCTGGAAGCACTAGCATTTGTCAAGGTAAACTGAAACAGACATTGGTTTGTTGACTCATTTAGCTTTCCTATTACTATACCTCCTTTGTTTATGTTAAGTGCATTTCAACCCATATTTGATTTTGAATAAAAACAAACCATTTAATAAATTGCTATTCTACAACTTATTCAGGATTCTGAATTGCATAAGAAGCAGATTTGTTATAATATCTACTTATCATGTCAATCGGTTAATTTCTAATTTATCGAGCACCCTTCATGTCGAACTAAACTTAAACATGATAATATACAGATATAGATATTTAAATATCTATTTTAAAAAGTTGAAATTTGGCAGGATGGTACATCTAGGGTACTAGGTATTCGCTAAAAAAAGGACATTTCAGTATTTCAATATTTAGAATAGCATCCCCCACCAGAAAAATTAAATACCCCAAAATCTCAGAAATGCCTTGACAGTTTTAATTGAAATTTGGTGACATTATAGAAATAATAAAACTCGTCAACACATTTTATTTGTTAATATTTATTATTATTATGCTAACTTGAATGATGTCGGCTGTGTTGAGAGCATGATTTATACAAATGAAGGACACAGCAAAATGATTGACAGGCCATGCAAAAAGAACCAGTAACCAATAGAATGTAAGGATAACTGAAGAAGGGAAGGTGTCCTGGATAGAAAAAAAAGAGAGGTGATCACGTTGTAAAATGTAAGGAGAAAGTTCAAGAAAGCTAAAGGAAGAAGTAAAGCTTTTAGATGCATACCGGCTCTCATCTTGGTTATCCATTCCACCCCATCGAACCCCAGAGTCAAGTTTCAGCATGGAAAACCCACCTCTCTCTCACCCTCTCAGATTACGGTACTTAAAATATTAAGGGAGAACCTCCCTGCTCTTCAACTGTGGTTCTGCAAACTCTATGTAAGAAACATCAGTCTTAGATAGTGGTGCTTGAATTTCTAAGGAGCACACCACAGAAATTGTGTTTCAATGCTCACAGCCAATACTCAGCACTCCTCGTTCTTCATGTTAATACATCAGTGTAATACACAGGGTTCTGATATTTATGTATATCCACTTCAAGCAGTGCTTTGCATACACATTCACATTTGGAGAATTTAAGGGGGGTGGATGACATACAGTGGAACACAAAAAAATAAATTCTGCACTTGAGTGAATGGCGTAAACAAATGAAAATCGTATTTAATCTAATCTACTTACTCAAATTTCACATTTTTGCTACTGATTACCCTTTTCAGTTCAAAAGAATACACTTTCCTGCAAAACTATGTTTTGCAAAGACCATGAACAAAAGCGAAGTCAATAGGAAAAGCAGAAAAAAGCAGGAATTAATCTAATGCTGGAATGTTATACACATGGACAATTGTATATAGCTTTTCCAAGAGTAAACAGCCCTAGTGCCCGAGTAATATTGTTATTTTTACTTACTAATTCCTTTATCCAAGGTGACTTATAACATCTGAGATACAATTGGTAACATTATTTTTGTTTTCCCTATTGGAGTAGAGGCAGGTGAAGCAACTTGCTCATTGTCACACAACGTCAGTAGCAGGACTTGAACCCACAACCTCAGGGTTTGAAGTCCTACAGACAAAGCCTTTACCACTCCAACACACTCCCTGCCAATAATATTAGCCTATAGTAAAAAAAGCTACAAATATTGTATATAGCATAATAGTTAGAGATCCTCTGTTTCACCTGATTATCCAACAGCACTATAGCTTATTTCCATTGTTTCACAAAATTTTAACATGTGCTTTGAAAATACTGAGATAGCATATTTTTATTTAGGATTGAAAATCAAGGCATGCCAATGTGAATAAAGAAATGTTACCATAGCTGGCTAAAGTGCAGAAGGAAGACTAGAATTATCATAAGCTGTAACAGCAAATAGGTCTAAAATATGCTCAAGAATTTTATATTTTTAGGATACTGTAAGTAAAAAAATAAAAGATTTCTTTAAAATAAATAATTTTGTGAGCATGAAACTTAAATATTACAGGTAATTAGGTTATAAATAGCATCTAAGTATACTGAATAAGGCTGGATCTTGTTTCAAAACAGTTCACAAGCTAATGTTACCTGATTATATTTGAACTCTTTGTAAGTCACTTTGATTAAAATCAACTGCTAAATGAATAAATGTGCATATTAAATATAAATAAAATCGACATAGTCAACAATATAACATGAGCTCAATCTTCTATCAGCCTATGCATCCATGAAAAGGAAAATGAGTTCTCTTCTCTAGCTGAAAGGAGGACAACAGTAATGCCACAATCTGTATGTCTCAATAAAATATTGTACTGGAGACTGACTGAACATTGAAAATGAAAAAAAAAAGCTTCTTATACATGGTTTTGCAAATCCCATTCCACCAGTTTCCTGGTGGAGAAGAATCAAGAGATACCAAAGAAATGTTTTCCCAGCATAAGCAAGAAAGCAAGAATATGGAACTAAAACATTTGGTTGAGATGTCCTTGCTATTACATTTACTAAACAATTAACTGGTATATTATTTTAACCAACAATTATATAATGTTATTACAAATAAAATGCTAATGTAAATGTTATAAATTCATATTTGGAAAAATTAATAATTTTTTTTTTTTTTTTGCAAAAATTTGGTCTTATAAATACTATCCTGTGCATATAAATGTCTTTTAAGATATTTAACTGTTACTTACCTGGGCTTTGTCCTTCTTTCTCTTGCCACTTTTTCTGCTTTCTATATGCAGTTCATTTTATTAAAATAATTTTCCTTAGCTTTTGGTAGGTAGACTACAACACTAATGTCTGCCAAATAAGCCTACATCTCAAACAATCTGTTTGCTACATCAAACTCACATAGACATCAGCTACCCTTAAATGCAGCTAATTCCCAAAGAGCACTTTGTAACTGAAACACGTTTAATTGCATCTGGTTTTGCTTTAGACAGAAGACCAAGCATCCACAGCTAAGCAGCATTCCAGCATTTCTGACAACCATTCTTTTCTGAAATCTCTGGCTTGTCAATTAAACAAAGAAGGGGCAAAGTTTAAGTTTTTGGAGTATGTGAAAAACACCGATTTGAATAGCAATGGAAGAAAGGAAGGAAGTTTAAATCAGATTAAAAATATAAAAAAAACAGAACATATAGATTGTTCAAATGATTCTTCTGTTTGTTTTTTGTTGCTGTCTGAAATCAGTTTTCCAAGTGTAACAAGTTTCATCTGGACATCAGGACTGTGAAGAAAAAATTTGGCAAAAATGTTTTATATGCAAAGAAACTCGATCATAATTTGCCACATTTTGAATCTGAATCAAGTGACGACTATGTCCGTGTCCAAATGAGCATATGTGACTAAGTATGAAAAAATCTCCCCAACGGTGCCACATACAGTACTGACATATTTTATTTAAAAAAAGTGGTTGCACCATGAGAAATGCAGATCTTTAGCATTTGAAAATAACACCCTTAACTCACTGATATACAGTAAATAAGTCAGTCAGTCATTGTCCAACCTGCTATATCCTAACACAGGGTCACGGGGGTCTGCTGGAGCTAATCCCAGCCAGCACAAGGCGCAAGGCAGGAACTAACCCCGGGCAGGGTGCCAGCCCACCACAGGGCACACACACCAAGCACACACTACGGACAATTTAGAATTGCCAATGCACCTAACCTACATGTCTTTGGACTGTGGGAGGACTGTGACAGTAAATAAGGACTCAGTGTATTACTAATACTTGATAACATACAAATCCAACCTAATCAAACTCATTACTAATATTATAAATAAATTTTGAAACATAAACCAAATATCCTGATTTTAGCTTTTAGCTCTTGCCTTAAATAGCCAGAGTGAGGGCTCAGAAGTAGTGATGTCAGGGTGGACGCACTTCTTGGGGCTCCACCCACGGCACACAAGGAATGTTAGCACAATTAAAGGAACAATTCACAATTGTGAACGTAACAGAAAAAAAAGCATAAAAATAATCACTCAAACAACAATTAAACATAAAATACACATTAATACAGACCCTTATATACCACAGACATCCTCTGTTAGAGCACTACATTATTCTTATGTTTGATACAGCATGGCATCTCTCTGGGTTCAATGCTGAGACCAATATTGTTTTTTTTGTATATGCTATTTCTGAAGACATAAGATTCACTTCCACTCAGATAGAAAGATATCATATTCAGATGACACTCAACAGTATTTAGCATTCAAAGTTATTAAAATGTCTCCCTTTAGATCATCAATTAACTATTTCACTGACTGATAAATTTTGCTGAAACTCAGAAGAATGTGCATTTAGGCATTATCTTTGACACTCCTGGCTTAGTAGTCATGATACTACAGTATTCTACTATCTATGACTTGCTTTATCCAGCTTATAAGCAGAGGAAAATTAAAGTAGGTTCTTACAACACAAGAAATTAATGTATCTGTCCACAGTATAAATGGTAAACACAGTGCTTTATTCCCATGCTGTTCAAGAACCTTTATTTCAAGCAAACACTTATTCATAATGCTGCTACAAAGATTACTGCAACAAAGAAAATGTCTGTTCAGATAACTTCATAATTTACATTATGCAAGTATTTAATGCATACATACCTTTCTAAGAAATGCATGTTTGGCTATTCTTACCTCTGAAAAATGTTACTTGTCTAATTGGGATAATCATAATGACCTGTCCTGGTTGTCCCTCTTTATTTATTTCCCTTTATCATTTATTTCCATTGTGTGCTTTTCTAATCGAATTAAAACTTTTATTTTGTATGTTGTGCCTTCCTGGTATTATTCTGAATGTTAACACCCTCTCGTATTACATTATCCTTCCTAAATCCAACAGGCACTTGTTTATCACAACTATTTTGTTTTCAATAAACACACACATATTTGTTGTGGACATTCCCAAAATCATGATTTCAAACTGCTGACCTGTAAAAAAAGATGATCCATTACTTTCATTTTAATGTCAAAATACAGTACACTTATGTAATACTATAATTGTTACATTTTATATTTATGGTACTACATTAAAATGCAATTAGATGCTGTATTGCTTATACAGAACCTGGCCAAATAATACTGAGACATTACATTGTTTTGCTTATGACTTGTCTAACAAGATTCTACCTGCACAAATATCTTAACAGACTAACCAAGAGCCAACTTTACCAGGTGGTCAAGTGTTAATTTCTAAGCCTTAATTACCGAAGAAAGATTAACCCCATCCTATTTTCTTGCAGCATAACCTACAGCTGCCTTGCATTCCACAGGTCAAGCTCATCACTTGTCACCACATCCAATCTGTTCCTTATAAGGCATATGCATTCAGCACATTCCCATCATTTTTTCCTCAGCACAGCTCCTTCATGGTTCTCCATGCATAAAAGCTTAGCTTTCTTATTGTACATTTTCTTCATTTGGAAAGTAAATTAAAATATTCTTGCCATCCACTTTTAATATCTACTTTTACTTAAGTATTTTTCTAGCATTACATCACCAATTATAAAGCACAAACATATCATCCTAAATCTAGTTATATTTAAAGGCAAAAATAAAAAGGCTGATCAAAGAGTAATGTTTACCCCTCTCCTCAATAGCCAATAAAGCACCCTACTAATCTGTAAAGCCAGGCAATGGCGTGAGACCTTTCACTAGGGGACACAAATTATTTACATTCTTATAATAAAATGGTTGCTACTAACTGTAGTGTGATAACGCAGAGGAGCATTATTTAACTATTTGCTTTAGGTATCATTAGATGTTTTGATTGTTTAACTATCTTTACATGTATTTTAACACAAAAAGTCAAAACAGCTTGATGAATGGGTAAAAGGGTAAAACCTTTCTGCAACAAATAAAACCAAAAATACAGCTGTAATCACATACATATTACAATACATCTGTTTAGATGGGATTAACTATCCCCATCATATCAAACGGCAGACAGCTAAAACAGCGATCCTCCTGGAGGACTAAATTCGAAAAAATATCTCTCTTTTGTTATGGTTTTATACACCATTAATATGAAGGCCTTTATGTTTAGGTGTCTTGCATATTGCAGAGATTATAATGATGACAACAGCTTCAACCAATTCAGTGTCATCTGTTTTTGAAGTAAGGTTACTGTTAATATCCTGCCTAGGCATATAACCTTTGTCAAAATGCCTGACACTTTTGCTTTTAGAAAATTTGTATTAAATCCCAGAATTTAAAGAAAAACATTAACCGCTGTTAATATAAGCACCATTTTCAGTTCTACAACCAGAGGTGCAGGACCTGCTTTTTAGGGAGAGCTAACCTGAGACCCATACTGTTGCACAAGTCTGATAGGGTTAGGGATGTTAATCAGTGAGCTGGCCACTCAACAGCTACAGAAAAAATTTACATCAACAGACTTGTTAGGAAATAGAAATGGTAAACAATTGTTAGAAATTTTATGTATTCTGACACTGTGTCTTACTGTATCTTGGCTTTTTCTATATAATAACAATGAAAATTTCACAATTGTTTTTCAATGGCAAGTTCATTGGCATGTGTTTTACTTCAGAGAGTGCCCCTTCCCTGGCTCAAGGGTGTCCTTTGTGTATTTATTAAATAAACCCCAGCTGCACTCCTGATGATGCAGATGGGGGACTGCCGCAGTTGACGCTGCACTTCAGCATTGCATTTGCTGATCAACATTCCCGTTTTTCAATTTTGTGCCTTGTCTCCATTTGCTGGTTTCGACTTCTGCATGTCTTAAAGGCACTATTTTCTGATTAACAATTTTTGGATATGTTTGCCTTAGGTTTTGCATTTTTTAGGTAAACCTGCTATTGCTTTATATTTCCTTGAATTATACCTTTTTGCAAATTCTTCAACAAATATTTAAATATAATGGAACTCTGTTTCGGTTTATCCTTATCCCTTCTACATATTTTAACTACTTCTATTTAAAAATCTGAGCCACAATTTTTAGCCATGTGAAGGACAGAAACCTGCCATTTGAGTTTATAATTAGGCTGCCTTGATAAGGTATATTCAGTGGATGCAGACCTCCTTCCTCCTTTCTGCTAGTTAGGATACTCCCATGGTATAAGATGTAAGTTTGTATTGACCCTCCACATACAAAAAATGCTTGGACGATAAAATATAAAAAAATAGAGAATTTAATAAATAATTAAATAAAGGGCAGCTGGGACAGAGGGAGAACACAAAGTATCAAATTAACAGAGCATAAATCATTAAAGCCTTCAGCCTCTCTAGGTCTAACTATAGTACATATATTATGAACATCAGTCTGATGGGGTAGCTCACCTACTTACCCACAAATACAGTACAAAGGAATCCAAAGCTCACTCACCACACTCAACTCCACCAAGTATACACCCAAGACTACTTCCAACCTAGCCTCTGAATTACTTTGAACATTGAGTCGTGTTTTGCAAAAGAAGCTCTAGCCTGGTGTCCATATAATTTTGAGATTCCTCAAGAGGACTACTTAAAGGGACAACAGAGTATTTAAGCTTTTGCCTAGATCTCCAAAGCCAAAGATTACATTTTCCATGTTGACCTCCTCTTTCTCATTTTCCTTTGTGTCTTTGCCTCTTACTGTTATGGAGTATCAAGTGCGACTATAAGGCATATTATCTCTGGAGGTACCCTTCTTTCCTACTATATTTGCATGATGACACGTTTTCTCTGCCTCTCTCCTTCTTTCAGACAAGGCACGAAACATGATCTTCTTACTGCAAGAGAATCTAGAACTGTGTATACACCATACAATTTATTTTTTATAGCCCAAAATCACACAAGAACTGCCACAATGGCCTCTAACAGACCCTGCCTTTTGACAGCCCCCCTTTCCAGGTAGGTTGGGCATGCAGTGGGTGTCAAAAAAAGGGGGTAAATACAATACAATGCACAGAACAGAGCACAAGTAATCCTCAATACAATATCACAAGTACAGAGCAGAATTCAACAGCAGATGGTATCGCATAATACGATTTGGATTTGTTCAGAGTCCTGGAGACCTTGGCCGTCAAGTTCCCTCCCCCTATTGTCCATTCCACAGCTGAGTCAGCACTGGGCCAGCCAATCCGAAGAAAGGACCCCTCTATCCGATGATTCCTGCAATCTACCATCAGAGATGACTTTACCTTAGGCAGGCAAAACAACTTTGCAGTAGGGCAGTGGCACCAAGTGCCACATTTGAGTACCGAAAAGAGAAACAGAGTAGGTAAGGGTTAGTAACAAATTATGACTATGATATTACTTGTGTTTTAGTGCTAATAACTAACAACAGAGATGCAGTCTGTACAGTTAATCAGCAGCTCTAGTCAGGATATGCTAAACTGAAGTAGTGAGTCTTCAGCCGGGATTTGAAAGCTGAGACCAAAGGGGCATCTCATACTAAGCAGGCAGAACATTCCACAATTTAGGGGACCTGTAACTAAAAGCTCGACCTCCCACTGTTGTTTTATTTATCCTTGGAATCAATAGCAGACCGGCATCTTGAGATCTTAAATCCTACTACAAATAAATGTATGAATTAATTTCTCAGAATCCTGCTTATTTAGAAAACGGCTTAATTTACCAGCATTTTTAGTATACACATATACACACACATATATTATACGTACATACTATACACAGTCATGGCCGAAATTATCGGCACACCTGGAATTTTCCCAGAAAATGCACCATTTCTCCCAGAAAATTGTTGCAATTACAAATGTTTTGGCATACATATGTTTATTTCCTTTATGTGCATTGGAACAACACAAAAAAACAGAGAAAAAAGGCCAAATCTGACATCATGTCACACAGAACTCCAAAAAAGGACCGGACAAAATGATTGGCACCTTTTCAAAATTGTGGGTAAATCGTTTAATTTCAAGCATATGATGCTCGTTTGAACTCACCTGTGGCAAGAAACAGGTGCTGGCAATATAGTAATCACACCTGAAGCCAGTTAAAATGAAAAAATGTTGACTCAAACTTTCTGTTGTGTGTCTGAGTGTGCCACACTAAGCATGGAGAACAGAAAGAAGAGCAGAGAAATGTCTGAGGACTTGAAAACAAAAATTGTAGAAAAATATCAACAATCGCAAGGCTACAAGTCCATCTCCAGAGATCTTCATGTTCCTTTGTCCACTGTGCGCAACATAACCAAGAAGTTCACAACACATGGCACTGTAGCTAATCTCCCTGGACGACGGAAGAAAAAAATTGATAAAAGACTGCAACGAAGGATAGTCTGAATGGTGGATAAACAGCCCCAATCAACTTCAAAACATATTCAAGCTGTTCTGCAGACTCAGGGTGCAACAGTGTCAGCTCGAACTATCCATTGACATCTGAACGAAATGAAACGCTATGGCAGGAGAGCCAGGAGGACCCCACTGCTGACACAGAAACATAAAAAAGCCAGACTGGTGTTTGCCAAAATGTACTTGAGGAAGCCAAAATCCTTCTGGGCGAATGTCCTGTGGACAGATGAGACCAAGGTAGAGCTTTTTGGTAAAGCTCATCATTCTACTGTTTACAGAAAACGGAATGAGGCCTACGAAGAAAAGAACACAGTACCTACAGTCAAACATGGTGGAGGTTCTAAGATGTTTTGGGGATGTTTTGCTGCCTCTGGCACTGGATGCCTTGATTGTGTGCAAGGCATCATGAAATCTGAAGACTACCAAAAGATATTGGGGCGCAATGTAGGGCCCAGTGTCAGAAAGCTAGGTCTGCGTCAAGAGATCATGGATGTTCCAGCAGGACAATGACCCCAAACATATCTCTAAAAGCACCCAGAAATGGTTGAAGACAAAGCGCTGGAGAGTTCTGAAGTGGGCAGCAATGACTCCGGATCTAAATCCAATTGAACACTTATGGAGAGATCAGAAAATTACTGTTGGGAGAAGGTGCCCTTCAAATCTGAGAAACCTTGAGCAGTTTGCAAAAGAAGAGTGGTCGGAAATTCCAGTTGACAGGTGTAACAAGCTTGTTGATGGTTATAGGAAGAGCTTGATTTCAGTTATTTTTTCCAAAGGGCGTGCAACCAAATATTACCACAGATACTTGTGTATTAGTCGATCTCGCAGAAGTCAAGTGTATTTTTAAGCCGAAAATTACGAAATTTGTTATGACCCGCGTATAAGTCGAGGGTAAAACTTGGGTTTTTTCATGGCCCGCTGTCTTAATTAAGTACGGTCTTCTCACCAATACCTGCTACAGTTCGATTCCCCGGCATATCAAATGTCATTGGTGTTTCATCCATGTTATCAATGTTACTGAGATCAAAGTCATGCCTTTGTCTTTGCTTGATAATACATTTATGAAAGGAAATGACCTTTTCTTCTAGATCTTTCGGCAGCTTCTGCGCGATTTTTGTTCGCTGACGAAGGCACAGACCATATCTGTTCATAAACCGCGTACACCAGCCAGTCGATGCTTGAAATTCCAACAAAGGCTTATGTGGTGTTATGGGTCCACAGCTCTCTTAGCAAAGGCCGTTTTAGTTTTTAAATAAATAATCACCGCGCTCGCAACTTAGCGAGCCGCAGGGCGATCTGCGGTGTGGCTGTTTCTCACCTAGTGCACAGGTGAGGGACTGCCCACATCTGAGATTGTTCCTGTGGCTAATGTGCTGCAGCTGCTATGTCCTCTCTGCATATAAAATGTTTTTGAACCTCCTTACGACGTTCTACTTTGTCTTCTACTCGTTGTCTTTTCTTCTTCTACTGTTTGTCTTTTATTTCCGCCCCCGCTTGGACCTGTTAGATTTTCAATTCATCTCTTGGCACAAAGTCTCGTCTCACAGGACGTGAAATTATCTCTCTGAAAATGTCTTGTCTCATCTCTCTGAAAAAGTCTCAGCATCTCATCCCAAGATTTTTTTTTTATAATAGAGAGATATCAAACAAGATGTTAAAAGATGGTCTACCTTCCATCTCCCCTTACCAGAGAGAATCAATATTGTTAAGATGAACATCCTTCCTAAGCTTTTATTTATATTTCAGAGCATCCTTATATGCACATCAAGAAATCATTCTTTAAGAAACTAGACTCAATTATAACCTCATTTATCTGGAAGTTGAGACATTGACGCATTCAAAAGACGACTCTGCAAAGACCTAAAGCAGGAGGTGGCGTGCCATCATCTAGCTTTCAATTTTATTATTGGTTGGCAAATATATACATTTAAAGACCTGGAAATCGGCACAAATTAATGAATTTACACTAGCCTGGTCAGCAATAGAAACTAAATCTTACTGTTCTTTATATGCCCAGCCTTGTGCCCCAGAAAATACTAACTTTAATCAATATACCAATAATCCAGTTGTCAACCAATCACTCAGAATACTGAACCAATTCAGGATGCACTTCAAGGCAGAGAAGCTTTTATCTGTTGCTCCACTACATGTTAATCATCTTTTTTAACGTTCTTAACCAACACAGTATTTAATCTTTGGAAAACATTTCGGATTAAGAAATTTAGAGAACTGTATATAGATAATGTATTTGCATCTTATGAACGATTGCACTTTAAATTTTACTTCCCAGCAATATATTTTTTCCACTATTTTCAAATTACAAATTTTGCTAAAAGAAACCTACCCAATTATCCATACCTCATAGCCAATTCAATTCAAGAGGAAATGCTAATCAGTCTTAAAGACTTAGACAGCTTCTCAACAATACATAAAATACATAAAAACATTGCAAAGAATTTTCCCTTCAACAATCCTAGTGTTTGTTAGGAAAAAGACAATTAGCAGCTCAGAAAGAGTGGAAGTTATAGAACACACTCTAGCTCTATATGTGCAAAACACAATAATTCAACTTAAACTCTTTAATCAATCATAATTATTCATGTTTAAAATAGTCCAAAATGTATCCAACACATGATCCAACCTGCAAGAGTTGCAATACATCTCCAGACTCGCTAGACCACATGTTATGGGAGTGTACCAAATTAACATAGAAAAATTTTTTGATTTCTTTCCAGAGAGCCTTGGTGTCATAATCACTCCTAACAATTAACAGCGATATTTAGTGTTCTCCCAGATGGACTTAAAGTGGATAAGGACAAACTGATTGTAATTGCCTATACCACACTACTAGCACACCGACTTATCTTGAGTAAGCAGGTAACTGATGTTCTATATTATTTGAAAGTGAAAAAATCAGAGTGTCACTTAGATGATCTATCCAAAACTTTAAAACATGGCAAGACATGATTAAAAAATTTAGAATGATCATTCATATAGGGGAAAAGGATATTTCCCCTATGCTCTTGGCTCTACTTTCTTTCCAGTGGGAGTTGAATTCTTGCTTTATTAGATTTTTTCCTGTTTTTTTTCTTTTTAATTCTTTTTTCTAGATTTATATCCATCCATTATCCAACCCACTATATCCTAACTACGGGTCACAAGGGTCTGCTTTGAAGTTATTTGTTGTATAAGTTCTGCACATTCTATCTGTTTGATTTTATACAATGTAACTTTCTTGAAATAAAAGTATTTAAAAAAAATAAGAACCGTAGGGGTTAGAGGAAAAAGATTAACTGCATGTAAATAGTAAAAATGAACATAACAGCTCCTTACACAAACAGATCCCAGCAGTTTAGTTAAAACAGTTCATTGCAAAGACAAATTAAGATTATTTATTTTAGCACCTTTAAAATCAATGTGATTCTAAAGAGATAAAAATTATAAATTTACATATAGTTATCTCCCCATGTATTACTGATTAACTAGTATCATTCAGTGTGTTAAACTGTGGAAGACTTCCTGTCAATTCTGAAAATGTGTGAGTAATACCTGTTAGTTACCAAAAAAGTTTAGTCCTTCATGTACTATGCTTTTGAAGATGATTTTTCAAAGTGAAAAGTATACACTGGAGGAAACTGCATCCCTGGGGCTACAAGGTTGATACAGAGGAATGCAAGCAGTGATGTGAAGCACATAGCCATTATCCTTTATAATGGCTAAATCTGACAAAAAGTGTTTTGTTTTTTGATTTTGCTCCTTCCTAAAATGGCATGGAAACACTGTTTTGCAAACTGTGTGCAATCTAAAGACACTAATCAATAACAGAATTACTGGCTTGGAAATTTGATGCATTTGGTAAGGTTAAGACATTTGCTTTCAACTTTGGACACCGGTACCTTTCACCTTCATTTTACAGCACAAAAGCAAGCTAGGTATTTTTTTTTTCCATGTATAAAAAAGTCTCACTTTAATACACAATTTCCTGTGACAAATTAATATAAACAGTGATTTGGATAATTAACTGTAACATGAAAAATAAAGTTATACCTTAAGATAAGGTAAAGTATAACCCAGGCTTCTTGTTCCTGAAATACTTTACATCAAACGTAAAATCAATGAAGGGTTTATTTCTTGTTCAAATTATATGATTGAGGCCTATCTACCAAACTCCTCTAAATAAACTCCCTAGTGTAATTTCTGGGTAGATACTTGAATTGCCTCCTAATTTTCTACAAGCCTTTCCTTTGAAGAAAGGACTGTATGTTGTCCTAGTAAACTTTACATCTCTGCTTAAGCCAACACATGAAGAAATAAGGGAAGTTGTTCCCCAGGAGGCAATGACTATGAAATTTTGTTCTGGACCTGTGGAAGTGGCTGTTCTTTTCTTTTTTTATACTCTTAATCAGAAGTCAGTTTATAGTTTAAGTTTGTTGCTCCTTGTCTGATCAAATATCTCTAAAGAGTTAAGTCAGCAATAAACTACTGCAGGTGACTAACCTTTTGAAATGCATGTAGGAAAGTGTGCATTTTATCATTGATTTTGACAGGCTTGAATCTACTCCCACTTCATTTATTTTTTGTTCATCATTTGTCTGTCTGAAGTATACTACCCTTCTCCTTCTTAAAAAAGTTTCTTGTTTTTCTCTTTTCATAGCTGACCAAATAAATTTATTTTTACATAGCACCCTTCACACTGATATGCAGCTCAGTTCTATTTAAAAAAGAGAAAAACATGATTCATCCTAAAAAGAAGTAGCAAACCACCAATGATTGCAAATGTGGATTTACTTTCAAAAAGGTATTTTAAAACTTACTTACTTATTTTGAATTAAATAATACTGCCAACTCTTATCAAATAATCTCAGGAAATCCAATGCATGCCAGGGCATAAAATTCTTCGCTAATTTCCTTTAAAAAGTAAAACACACCCAGTTGGGTTCTTCTGTGATGAAAAATTAAACGACAGATTTAAGCCTAGGATTGAATTAGTCAGGCTCTCACAGTAGATGGCCAGGTGGATGGAAGGTACCAGTGGCATGCTTAAAACCAGCATCCTCAAGATTCCCAAGTGTCACATCTAAAAACAGCTGGACTGAGCTTTATCATTCTGAAGGCAGACAAGGGACGAATGAAGAGTAAAAATTTAGGTTACTAAGATGACTATAGAACAATAAAAAAAACCAACAGACAAGATTGCACTCTTCAACTTCAGCTGTGTGAGGAACACCAAAAAATGCATATTCCCCAAGATAAACATTCACTCACTCAGCTATAAACCATGAATGTCACCATACAGTACGTATTTGACTAGCTTCAGAAGAATGAATAGTATGTTATTGTCAGTATTTGCAGAACCTCCTCATAATATGTGTTTCATATTCAAGACTTTATCATTAAAGTCAGTGAGCAAAACTGAAAAAAACGTTTTTAATAACAGCAATAACAACTGTACAGCTAAGTAGCTAACCTAGCTAGCATTATAAACTTATCCTTTTTGTACATGGAAACACGGAAAGCCATTACTCTTTTTGTGCATGTAAAGCTGTTAATAATAATAATAATAATAATAATAATGACAGTTTTATTCTAATTGCATTTGGCATCTCATTTGTACTGATGTTACGCTCTATCAGTTACACTTGAATGAACATAAGATGTTCTTTTTTAGCAAAAACTAAAACAAAAGACATAAAAGGTATGACACCATAAACTGGAGGAATGATGAAGCAAGTAACTAAGACAACACAAATTTGTAACTAGAATTTTGCTTCATTCTGATACTGTAAACCACCTACTTTTTTTCCTTATGATAATTTACCTGATGGGTAACTTAAGCTAAAGACCTTCATTCTAAGCCATACCAGTTGTAAACAATGTCTAAGTGTCTGAAGTAAAAACAACTCTGGTTCTGCTCAATTTTTAGTAAGATTTCTTATATACCTGCTTTAAATTAAAATAGTATGTCATTAGATCTAATATATAAGAATTATTATGTCATCTTGTATAGGCCAATTTGGAGCTCAATGGTACTTTTTCCACACAATTTAGCAATCAGGTACTAAGAAACCAACAGATATTTATGTCCTTAAAATTTGTCTTCTGCATAATTTCATAACTGACTGGTTCTAAACCAATGATTTAAAAAATGGTTTAACACGGCATTCATTTTATCATTATCACATACTTCTCTTTGGTCAAGCAGAACTCCAGTCAACCAACAGCCAAATACTGCTAGAACAGAATTTTCACACTCATTGATTAATCAAATTTTAAATATACAGTATGCAATACTTTCTAGTCCACTTTACTGTTAGTGGCTTTTAAAATGTGTTTAGCAACAGTTACAATGTTGACTGCGTCACTGAATAATTTAAGGATGATTGTTGGTATGGGAAGGATTTCCTGAAAACAATACATCTTATTTAAAAATGTAAAAAACTAATGAAGAACATGAGTAAAGTGCTTGCCTCTTTTGTAACTGTTTCATAGAGGGCTTCGTTACATTATGTTTAACCACACAGTTTAAAACACCAACAGTCAAAAACTAAAGAATTGATGCACTAAGCATTAAATGCATT
>JANRMT010062796.1:4673512-4706109 GCA_026402145.1 Polypterus bichir lapradei | reverse complement strand
ACATACATACATATATATACACATACATATATATACATACACACACATACTGTACATATATATTGTGGTGTATGGCCGGCCATTTATCCCGGCCAATACCCCCAAGCCGCCAGGTGGAGCCCTCCCTGCAGTATGGAGGTTCCCAGAAGACCAGCTGGGCATCATGGACATTGCAGTTCTTATACGCAGCCCTGCTGGATGCCATGGGGGCCACTAGGAGACGCTGCAGGGGGGAACAACAGTTATTTACCCTACGCCCCGGAAGTACGTCCAAGTCACATGGACAAGGGGAATGACGTGCTTCCGGGGTGAAGAAAAGGACTTTTTACCTGACCCGGAAGTGATACAAGATCACATGGACTGGGGATTGGGAACACTTCGGGGTCAGGGAATATAAAAGGATTGTGGGAGCTCCCAGATGATGAGCTAAGCTGGGTGGTAGGAGGGCAACGCGTCTGGGAGTCGGAGGATTGTGTATTGTTTGTGATTTGTGATTATTGTATGAGTATAGTGGAGGAGAGGGTGCTTTGTGCACTGTGGCGATTTAATAAATTCATCATTTGGACTTTTACCTGGTGTCTGGAGTCGTAGACAGGGGTTCAAGGGAGTGATAGCACCCCCAATCTGTCACTATATATATATATATATATATATATATATATATATATACACACATATATATACACACACACACATACATACATACATATATATACACATACACATATATACACATACACACATAGATATATACACACACACTCAGACCAGACGCCAGACACCAGGTAAAAGTCCAATAATTATTTTTAATTGGACAAAATAGTGCACAAAGCACTCTCCACTCCACTATACTCATAAATTAATACACAATAATAAATCAATAACCAATCCTCCACACCCAGACGTGTTGTTCCCTTCCTCCCAACTCAGCTCGCCGTCTGGGATCTCCCACAGTCTTTTATAGTCCATGACCCGGAAGTGCTTCTGATCCCTCAGGTCATGTGATGACCCAGCACTTCAGGTGAAAATTCTTTTTGTTCGTCAGCCCGGAAGCACTTTATTTCTTCCATCCTCGTGACATGGAAGTACTTCCGGGCTATATGGAAAATAAACATCTCTGTGCCTCCCTGCAGCGTCCCCTGGCGGCCCCAACGTTATCCAGCAGGGCTGTACATTAAAACTCCATAGTCCATGATGCCCTGCTGGAATTCAGGGCATCTCCACGTCACAGGGAGGGCTCCCTCTGGCGGCTTGGGGGTATTGGCCGGGATAAGCTGCCGGCCATAGTCCACTATATATATACTCAGCAAAAAAAGAAACGTCCCTTTTTCAGGACTGTGTATTTCAACAATAATGTTTTAAAAATCCAAATAACTTTACAGATCTTCATTGTAAATTGTTTAAACAATGTTTTCCATGCATGTTCAATTAACCATAATCAATTAATTAACATGCACATTCCACATTAACATGTGGAATGGTCGTTAAGACCTTAACAGCTTACAGAAAATAGGCATTTAAGGTCACAGTTCTAAAAACGCAGGACACTAAAGAGACTTGTCTACCGACTGTGAAAAACACCCAAAGAAAGATGCCCAGGGTCCCTGCTCATCTGCGTGAACGTGCATTAGGCATGCTGCAGGGAGGCATGAGGACTGCTGATGTGGCTAGGGCAATAAATTGCCATGTCCACACTGTGAGACGCCTAAGACAGCGCTACAGGGAGACAGGAAGGACAGCTGATCATCCTCGCAGTGGAAGACCACGTTTAACAACACCTGCACAGGATTGGTACATCCGAATATCACACCTGCGTGACAGGTACAGGATGGCCACAACAACTGCCCGAGTCACACCAGGAACACACAATCCCTCCATCAGTGCTCAGACTGTCCGCAATAGGCTGAGAGAGGCTGGACTGAGGGCTTGCAGGCCTGTTGTAAGGCAGGTCCTTACCAGACATCACCAGCAACAACGCCGCCTATGGGCACAAACCCACCTTCGCTGGACCAGACAGGAGTGGCAAAAAGTGCGTGAGTTTCTGCATGACAGCAATGTCAGTGTTCTGCCATGGCCAGCGAAGAGCCCAGATCTCAATCCCACTGAGCACGTCTGGGACCTGTTGGATCGCAGGGTGAGGGCTAGGGCCATTCCCCCCAGAAATGTCCAGGAACTTGCAGGTGCCTTGGTGGAAGAGTGGGGTAACATCTCACAGCAAGAACTGACAAATCTGGCCACACCAGATACTGACTGGTACTTTTGATTTTGAGCCTCCCTTCATTCAGGGACACATTGTGAAACATTTTTAGTTTGTCTTATGGTGTTGACTCTTTTAGTGTTCATACAAATATTTACACATTAAGTCTACTGAAAGTAAAAACAGTTGAAAGTCAGAGGACGTTTCTTTTTTTGCTGAGTATATATACTAGCAAAATACCCGCGCTTCACAGCGGCGAAGTACTGCCTTAAAATTTTTAAACCTTTTTAAACTGAGGGAAAATATACCAATAATTATTTGTTAAGGATCTTTGTATACCATATTGTAATTTCGGCCCTCCGGTTGTAATATGACCAAGCTGTGCGCTGAGCTTACTCTTGAGCATGGAACGTTCAGTTGGACATGTGAAAAGTAATCTTGTTTCAAATCTCACAGCTTGGATTGCTGCTGTCATAATCGGTTTAAGTTTCATGGTTTGTTTCAATTACGACAGTATTTGCAGGACTTGTGTTTAAGTGACATTCGGCATCTGTCAAGCGTTGTAAGCATACAACCGGTTTCATTGATAACTTCACATCCAGCTTTTGAGAGTTTAAACATTCATAAACATCAAAGTGTCCACTACTGAAATCGTCACCTGTGAATCTAAGATATTTAAGAGGCATTGGCGGTTGTCGAAAGGTGTAAACTTTCGGTACACTTGAAAGCGACAACCGAACAATTCAGCGGCAGCCATCAACTCAATTGCAGAACCATAGGTGAAGGGTTTAAGCATTTCACTCTTATAGAGCTCCTGTGTAGTATAATTATCTCCTGTACCGTCATCAGTCCACACCTTGAACCTGTCCCAGTCATTCAATACATAAGACACAATGTTCCTCCGGATATCAAGAGTGAGCCTGATATGGCCATGCAATATGTAACAAAGAGAATGGAAAAGGCAGGTGCCATCTCCGGGCATGGAAACCACTCAGTAAGTGACAGTTCTTTGATCGATGGTGATCACCTCGATAGACATGTTAATGAGGGTACAGGTGGAACGATAAAGGAAATGGGTACCTGAACAATGTAAAGTAAGTCTAAAATACCTACACAATAACTATAATCGTAATAAACAAACAATAAAACAGCGGAGAAGCCATGGATTAAATAAAAAGGCTGCAATTATCAGCAGGGAGACGTGAATCCCGTGGCGAAGCAAGGAAGGGAATGTAGAGACCGGAGCGACGGATGGCCTTATATAGGCAGGCAGCCAACAACATGGGAGGCGTTGGGATGAGGGACTTAACGCCGCCTCACACGGTGACCGAGCTGCAGGCTATGGACGTATATATGTACGTAAGTAGGATTCAGTTAGCGTTGGGAACCTGCGTACCAAATTTCTTGAAGATGGGCCCATAAGTAACAAAAACCGTTGGAAAGTTCAATATGGCAGCCGACAGTGGCGTCATACCACTGAAGTAAGTACGTACATTGGTTTTGGTTAGCGCAGGGAAGCCACCTACCAAATTTCGTGAAGATGGGGCCATAAATAAGAAAGTTCAACATGGCAAACGTTGTCGACCATTATGACCGTTACGCGTAGAATTTCAAAATGAAACCTGCTTAACTTTTGTAAATAAGCTGTAAGGAATGAGCCTGCCAAATTCCAGCCTTCTACCTACACGGGAAGTTGGAGAATTAGTGACGTTGGAAAGTTCAATATGGCGGCCGACAGTGGCATCATACCACCGAAATAAGTACGTACATCGGTTTCGGTTAGCGCAGGGAAGCTGCCTACCAAATTTCGTGAAGATGGGGTCAGCCTTCTACCTACACGGGAAGTTGGAGAATTAGTGATGAGTCAGTGAGTGAGTGAGTGAGTCAGTCAGTCAGTCAGTGAGGGCTTTGCCTTTTATTAGTATAGATATACAGGTATATATATATTACACACACATCTATATACACATATATACACACACACATACATACACATACATATATACATATATACACATATATATATATATACACACACGTACACAAAAAATATATGCAGTGTATGCACATACATACATACATACACATAACATATATGTGTATATATGTGTACAGGTATATATATATAAAATATACAAGTGGTAGTGCTGTGGCGCTATAGTTACACATGCATGCATGCATTGAGTAACCCTCAAGGTTCTGTTAAAGCAAGCACCTCCACCCAGGGCAACAGAGGGTAATGTCACTAACCATCTTGTTGTTTTCCCTGTAGCTCAGAAAGGCCCAACAAGGAAGATGCTTTAGCAATCTCATCCTATTTCACATGCCCCACCCCTTCCAGGAAAGGTGCTATGTAAACAACACCCACACCAGAAAAGTGTATTTTAGAGACCAAAGCTTTACAGAGTGAAACACTTTCAGTCTGAATACCCTTTGATTACTTTTTTGCTTTATTTAATTGTATGAGGTGAAAGCCGATTGCTTTTGGTAAATGGGCTTATTTTTATGGAGAATTCTGAATAAACAGGGCTATTCATTGTGTACCCCAACCCTCAAACCAGTGTTTCTCTATTTAGTTATTTATTTTCAACTTGCCCTGCAGCAGTTAATTTTTTCTTTACACCAATTTAGCAGTTTTCGGACATGAGAATAATGAACTTGATGTGCGTTACTACACTAAACGTGAATTAGCTGAATATATTTTAAGGTCTTATCATGACACCAGCTTTATTTTCTAAGAGCGTTCCTGGTTGAGTGATCACAAGGATCTTGATGTTGGGCATCAATTACATGAAGGAATAAAAAGATCACCTCCAAAAGCAACTCCATAATGGAGTTTTGTGGGTAAAACCTTTCATTTGCAATTTACTAAAAGCTATTTTAATGTATTAACTTCCTGGTAATAAATATCTTACTCTCTTCACAACTACTTAATTTCGGTTTACTTTTTCGGTTCCAACAATGGATCAGTTTGACTCATGGTTTTGAGCTTGTTATTTTTTTTTACATTTCTTTTTTCTTACAGTATCTCAAGACTCACTATACCAGTAGCCATACATGCTGAAGCAAGTACAACTCGCTGCAGGAAATGGCATCAGACAGGGTCAGATATGGGTGGAGTTAGATGACTGACTATAACCATATAAGAAAGATAAAGCGTTAGATGTGTATTTATTTATTCAATTTGCTAATAATTATACTGTTTATTTATTCATCACTGTAAAATGTAAGTACTGTATCATCCCTTACTGAATCAGAATACAAGGGGAGTTTTCATTATATGCTAAAGGTGCGATATAAATGAAATGTATTATTATTATTATTATTAGTCTGCCTTCTGCCTTCACCCAGTCATGTGCTTGTCCCTGCAACTACGTGCTGCATTGCACAAACCTCAGTCAGAGCAGTTCACTCTTACTGCTCCTTGAAATCAAAGCAGGTAAGTGACATGATCTTCACGTCTGTAAAAGTAAACAAATAAAAGCACCTTAACTCGTGTAGAAAAGTACAAAAAGGTAGCTCAGTAACACTTTATTTTACAGTGAGTAAACATGTACACAGTATTTCAGTTACAGTAAAAACAACCTTATGGATGTATTATCTAAAGTTCATAATGATTCAATACTTCTCAGACACAATAATTTATCAAGAAAGTACCACAATGATCCACCATCTATCAGGTTCAGACGCAGCCAGCAATTTTTGCTTGACACTTCAGCACTCCATCAGGTACTTCTTTTAAAATTAACTAACAAACTAACAAAAGCACATGAATCTTTTCATTACTTAAACTGGAATCTGCCATCTATGAAAGAAATTTTAGCCATGTGATATTGTAAAACGGTATAAAAAAATATTGTTACACACTACTAGTATATCTAATTACATTCTATTATCACTATTATTTTTATTATAAATCACTGAACAAAAATAGGTAATAAACAAAATCGTGATAAACTCTTTGATGCAAAGACTGGAAATTGTAAAAATCCTCCAACTTTCAAACCGCTTTAACCAAGACCACCTGAATGTTGTGAAATGCGTAAATTTTCTTACTTGTTCCCACCTGCTTTATCCCAGCTTGGGCAGGTGCTGATTTATCACATTGTGCTGTACATAAAAAGCTGACAGCTGAAATGAAACATTTTTTGGACAATAGGATGGAAAGCAGACACCCCTCAAGGGAACAAGAAATATGCACATTCATTTACTTTCCTAAAGAAACCTTTGATTTGAAAGTCTGGACAAAAATCATTTTTGGAAAGATTTTAGCTCACACATAATTGCATTTTCCTATATCATTGTCAAGTAAACAAACATGTGGCAATAGTACCTATATTCTTCTCAATATATGTCAAAATTTAACCTAAATAAGCCACTTTAAAATTTAAAACATTCACATAAAAACATGAAATGCTATTTTAAAAACATGTTTGAACAAAGAAAATGCTACAGTACACCAAGAGAAATTGAAAAGAATACAAATTTAACTCAAAGATATATTATTATGCATCCATTTTCAAACCTCTAATTCCAATTATAGAGGGCTGAAACTTATTCTTTTAGTGAGCAACAATGGATAGGATGCCACTTGATAACTGAGCCGAGTGATAACTGGATTCCCAACACCTATACTTCTTAACAGTGAGCCAAGTATTATCATGGATTAATCTAACACATAAAAATCTTCAGGATGCAAAGAGAAAAAGGACAGAGACAAACACAAACTTCACACAGACAGCAGGTGGGCTAACAGTTGAAGACAGTCTCCTGCAGTATCACCATATTACCCGAGTATTACTCTGTCACAACACAACATTCTCAGACTCCCTTAAAATCAATTTAAGATAGAAGGAATCTAAAGCCAATCTCAACAGCAATGATCAGGGTGCCAATACAGTGAGGGCCCACTCACACAGGACAAATCTAGAACCACCAGTTAACCTAACCAACATATCTTTGGAATGTGCGAGGACTACAAAAGTATCTGTTGAAAATCCACAAAGATGGAGTGTGAAAACTCCACATTGATAATGGCAGAGCAAAAGATTCTGACCCAGGATGCTGGGCCTGTGGGACAATAATTCTGACCACTGTGCTACAGTGGCTAAAGTATTTAATAAGCTAAATATGCTTATGTGAATGTTCATACAGGTTTTAAATTACAGATTACAATAAAAGAAACCACATACAATTAATAAAAATATTAAATCTGTTAGCCTGAAACATTTGTTAAAGACCAATGATTCTTTATATATGAAAATTATACTATTGTCCAGCAAAAATATGAAATGAAGTATACAAGTGTTCCTTACTGTATGTTTAAATAACATAAATTCTCTTTTTTTATTGATTTGATCATTTTTCTTTATAACTGTTTGTGTATTTTGTGTGATTAAATGTAGTGCTTCATACATTATATTTACATTATAAGTAAAAGAAAATGCTGGACTAGTTAATAGTCCTGTGTTAAAATCCAAGTCTAATCACTGTCTGTGCTGAGTGTGCATGTACTTCTTGGGTCTGTTGGGAATTGTCTCCAGGTGCTCCAGTTTCTCTCCCACAGCTCAAAGATATGCATGTTTGGCTAAATGGCAGCTCAGCACATGAACAGTACGTGCCTGACTAATGACACATCCAAGAATGGTCCTCACCTTGCACACAATCCTCCTAGAATAAATGTCAGCTCCAACAAAACTGAACAGCACTAAGCAAATTCAAAGCTGTACTGATGATTGTTCCTTTGTGGCTTTTTCTCCATGTATTTTTCCCACGTTCCAAAGATGAGCATGTAAATTTATTTGGGTGTGTGCATGGGTGTGCCCTGTGATGAACTGGTGTCCTATCCAAGGATGATTTCTTCCTTGCACTTGATGTCACCAGGATGTGCTAAAACCCTTGAGATCCTGAAGCAATTAAGCAATTGTAATAATGAATGAGTGTTTTTATTTTCTTTTACACATTTACACCTATGCAGTGTAAATCTACACAAACTCACACATACAAATATTTATATATGTGTGTATTATATACACACACAAACACACACATATATATTTACACACAGAGAAATAAAGAGGGAGTACATATATAGTTAATGTCAAATGAAACAATATACAGTACAAACAATTTTCATTAAGCCCAGAATAATAAGGTATGAATGTCTAGCTCAATAAATCAAACTGAGTTGTAATGTTATAAATACATGATAAAAGTGACTATAGGTTCCATAAACAAAGAATATCAAAAACCAAAATAAAGTTGCAGGCTCTAGTCAAACAGGGCTTAATTTTATAAGAAAGAAAGTAAATAAAGGTCTCTGCTCTGCAACAACCATTACGTGGTTTGAGATCTTGTTCGCAAATAAACACATGTAAAAAGCTGATGTATTAATAAAATACTAAGAGCACACCTGAAAGGTCAGCTGTAAGAGGTGCATTCCTTTAAAGATAAACTGAATGATCAATGCTTTTGCAAAACATCAGTGGTGTCTGTCTGAGCTTGCCTGCCAGAATTTTTCTATCTCCAGAATTACTCAGATAGAGATCTAAACCGGGCGTGGAGGGGGCATTAACTTAACATCGGGCTTTTTTCTTTTTTTCTCATCTTCTTTTTGCCACAACCTTTACTAACTGTGATTCAAACTGTCTACATGCGTAAAGAATATAAACGTGCAACAGAAATGATTGAAATTGTGCCACATAAGGAGTTACTGAAGTCGTAATGGCATCTCAGCTGTTCAACATCGTCCCTAGGATGCTACGCTGATCTCATCCCGGCGCGCCCCGTAATCATATCCGCTTTCAACAGTTAAAAATCTTCCGCTGCGAATTATGCAGCACATCCTGGAGCTGCAGAGTTCTAAGAGATGTGGTAAACCACCAACATATTTATAAGTTTTCGTTCAGTTACGCCGGATAATATACCGTTTAGCTGTGATTAAACAAAATACAGAACACTGAATAAACAACTCTTCGAAATTAAGTCTCCGACTCTCTCACTTTCTCTCTCTTTTTTCTATTTTCCAACGAAATTCACTTCACCGCATTACAACTTTAAATGGAAATAGTTGCAGTAAGACGAAGGCATGCCGCGAATTACTTTCATTCTGTGAAACGTTAACAGAAAAGGCAATACTGTAATGCGAAATTGCAGAAAGACGGTAATTCACCAAGTGTTAACAAGGACAGTCGTTACAAACAGGCATTGGGTCTTGCCACGATAACTGTCACCCACAAAGGAGCGGCTTAAGAAAATGTAATAACTTCTTGCGACGTGCTGAAGTTATTATTAAGAAAGCCTTTTGCACACTCTGGCGCAAAGTAACATTTCAAGTGAAACACTGATGTTGTCGCCGTGCGCTCTTTAGTCGCTTATCTTATAGTTCCTTACCTGCAGCCTCAAAATCGCTTTCCTTTCCAGGCTTTACGTGTGCTTCTCTCTGGTGGAATACTACTTGAATGGCCGTAGAAATGCAGACTGAGCCGCTGAGCGGAGAGGCAAACGATCAATTGGAATAGGACCTCAAGACGACGGGCTTCCCTTTAGCCCCTCCCTTAAGCACATCGCCCTAGTGTTTACAATGGGCAGCCACTAGTATCCATTGTCCACAGCCAGTTGCAACTACCAACCAATGGTCTCGGTGGGTTCGGCTTTGCTAGCAGAACATGCCGCTCATTCCGCTGGCACGCTCAGGAAGTCGATCATCAAAAAAAAGGAAAAAAAAAAACTTCCCCGAAAATTGGATCACGCTGCCAAAAATGCCTTGCAACATTCCCTTTTTTGGTTATCCTTAGTCGGGCCTCTGAGAGCAAATCCTCTGTCAGGAACAATCATACGAAATGTTAATCTTTCAGGGAAAAAAGGGAGTGCTGCTTTGGGGAAGGATGGGGTAGCTGCCCAAACGCCTGAGGACAGCAAAAGCGGACAAGGACAGAAAGAAAGTGAAAAGAGCACCTCTTATATCACCGTCTTTACTCTTTATGTTTGTGTTTTTATTCGCGACGTGCTATTGTTAATGAGCACGTTGCTTAAAATTGTGCACAAAGTAGTTTAAGTATATGATTTTAAGTAACGATGGGAGAAACTTGATGAGAAAGTCGTGCGTTTTCTTATTCTTAGAAATGTTAATTTAGGTTAAAAGAACACCGAGTACTACTGAAACAAACTTTTCATAACAGTACAATATGTCCGATATCCCTTTTTTATAGTGATGAAATGCTTTTTAAAATGTGCGATCCTTCTGACATTCGTTGAATAGTGTGGGCTTGTTCAGTGTAAAATGTATAATACAATAAGAAAGAATTAAGTTCAGTTTATACTTATTAAGCACATGAGTGCAACGCGGTTTACAATAATTACAGATGTGGTAAGAAAAAGATGTGTGGCATAAACACAAAACATATATGAAGCACAAATTCTAACTAGGAAATCCATATTCTTAAATTAGATAATTCCGGAAGCAAAAAAGGTGTCCAAAAAAGCTCAATCATAAGAGTCAAAGCATCCAGTCAAGGCAGAAAATCCTTTTTAATTATAATTTACATTATAGCCTAATGTCTACTTAGTTAAAGTGTAGTGAATAGGACAGAAAGGAATATCAGTGGTTCAGTACAAGGCCGTTGGCACACCCTAGCAGTATCACAAGGGGTGTTCATAATTAGTGGTCAGTGAACCCCACTGAATCCACTCCACCTGGAGTTCAGAGAAAACAAGGAAAGCCTCAGGAATTTCAGCACACTCTTTGAAATGCATTAAATTCAATGGGGAAGGATGAGCTGGACTAGTTTTGAGTGGATTGGTAATGGTATGGTAGTCTTTTAAGAGTCCCCGAAGGCTAATGAAGCATCAGCTCTACCTGGACCAACTTTTTTTTGGCCACAAATATGACCTGAGCTTTGAGGCAGCTGTGCTAACTACTACACCATTGTGCCTCCCTGAGATAAAATTATACTTCAAGCCCATAATACTCTGGGTCCTTTTTCTCTCTCTGTTTCTCCTGAGCTACTTTTTCTAACTAACACCCACAGTGCTTATGATGTAAGGGATCAGTGTTATATACTCAGGGGGCAATCCCTGTCACTAACTGATCTGTACTAAATACTGAGGAGCAAAACATGCTTAATCCATCAGTGAAGGCAAATCATAGAATGGATGTATATAAAACAACAAAGTATTTTAATAATATTTGCATTATGGTCAGCTAATGAAAACACTAATTTCTCTATAACAAGTTTAGAGCATGCATGATGAAAATCAGGCAGGTTGCATTGATTGGGTTGTGATAAACTCCATTCAACATTGGGTGCTACAGCTCAGTAACGTCATGCTGGCTTCATAAAGCATCACAGGGCACTGGGAAAAAAGTCTGCCTATGCTGCCCACACATTGAATTTTCAGGGAATATGTCAACAAACAAATTTGCCAGTGAACCCAACAAATTTACTGTGAAATATTCTTGGTGAATTTCACCAATCATAATTTTTTTAAAATATTTTTTAATATTGTCACAAACTGCTAATGAGAATGCTAAAAGAAGGCAAATTATCTCACTAAAAATAGATTTTCTGTATGATCTATATATTACTGGACACATTTTAAGGGATATTGTGAGTCTGGAGCTTATCCGGTCAGCATTGTATGCAAAGCAGGGAGCAACTCTGGGACAAATATACAACACTGACTTATATGGGGCCTGTTTGGAGTCATCAGTCATGCTAAGTTTCATGTGTTAGGTAAGCCAGAGTATTCTATGGAAAATCCAGAAGCTGAAAACTCCACACAGATAGTGGCCAGGCTGGGATTCAAATCCATTCTAAATATTACTATGTAATCATCTATTCATTGTATTTAGAAACAAATCTAGGAATATTTAGACTTAGTAAGATTCAAAAACCATGCTCTTTTCTGCATTGTGTCATATTTATGTAAAGTGTTAACTCAACTCATACAACTCAAAATCGAGCCATTGTGGATGTGTGCATGAATGTACCCATCCAGAGATGGACTGGAAAATCCTTAGGTTAGGTTCACATTCTTAACTTTCTTAGTGCTGCAGGGATAAGCATTGGCCCTCATGACTTAGAGCTAGATAAGCAGGTTACAAAATAGATTGGTGGATGGAAGGTTGGATGGACTGTATTCTATATATATGACAATAACATTTAACTTGAACATGATGTTATGTTACTTATCCTGTCACTGGACACTCCAAGGAAAATACAGAATTACTATAAGTGTGAAGCTAGATAGAAAAAAAAATAAAAGCATACAATTTACATGTTTGTTATGTTCACTATATGACATCTCCAAAAAAGATCAACCACGATTGCCTGTGTTTCTAGTGCTCATCATATGACTTCAGGGATGGTTGCCAGTTCAAATTCTGTAAATGCCAAAAGGAACTCTGCTCTGTTGGGCCCTTGAGCAAGGCCCTTAACCTGCAATTGCTGAGTGCTTTGAGTAGTGAGAAAAATGCTATATAATTGCAAAGAATTATTACAAAGAATTATTATGTTTGTTGACTCCTCCATGTAAAGTATATTACATCTTGGGATCTACCACTAAACAGTTATCTTTCTGCATTCAGTTGATAGTGTTGTGTTTAGGGTGGCGTTCAAAGGAGTTAAAGGAACGGTATGCTGTTTTCTAGGACCCCACTACAGAACCACTGTGGGCTCATGGTGTAATTTTTTCTTGTGCACACCACATACTATCTTGTGCACCACATACTGTGTCATGTGCACCACATAATTTCTCTTGCACACCACATACTACCTCATGCTCACCACATGCTCCCATGATCACCACATAGTATCTTGTGCTTAACTGTCTGGTGTGCACCCCATACTACCTCTTGCTCCACACATACTCTCTCATGTGCACATTTTACTCACCACATATTATCTCCTGTGCACCACATACCATCTTGTGTGCGCATGTGATTGTTTCCTCAAAAACAAATATATATATTATACCTTTATTCCTTGAAGCTCCATATTCCTCAAAAATATCTTATGACATATTTTTTCTGTAACTAGAGTAGTTGTGGTGCTTCTTTCAGATCTATTACTAGATAATGACCTTGTTGGCTGAATATAACCTGATTCTGTAGATATTTTACAAGACTTGTGTTTTGAGCAATCATCACATATTTCATAGCCCTTTCTGTTTAGACAAGTAAGTAAGTAAGTGAACTTTATTGTCATTCATACCATACAACAGTACAACAACGGATGCACAGCTGAACGAAATTGCATTTCCCCAGGCTCAATGTGCAGACATAAAAGACAGGTGTATAAAAGGCAAGTGCACGCAAGACAACATACAGACATTATAAACATTTCACTTCTTACACAGAAAGTAGGTAAGACAGCGTAAGATAGCACAAGGTAGCACAGTACAAACAATAAAAATAAAAGATATATATAAATGTAAGCCAGTCAGTGGGTAAAATATAATATGAAAGAAAATATTGCACATCGTTTCACAGTGATTGTGTTATTGCACTATATGGATACAATATTTATACATGATATATACAATATAGACAATGTAATATTGTACGATATTACAATACAATATAATGTAAACTTTAGACCTATTTGTGGTAATAAAGGGCACAGTAAGTAAGAGAGCAAAAGGACAAAGGTTATTTAACAGAGTTTAGTTTTCTGATGGCCTGGGGGAAGAAGCTCCTGTTAAATCTGGTCATTTTGCAGTGCATACTACGGTAACGTTTTCCACAGGGCAGAAGTTCAAACATCTATGTGCTGGGTGTGTGGGATCTTTTATGATCTTAATGGATCTCATCTGGCAATGTAGGTAGTGTAATTCCTGAACAGATGGGAGTGAGGACCTGATGATTTTCTCCACTGTCCTCACCACTCTTCGAAGTATCTTCTGTTCAGCGATAGTGCAGCTGCCATACCAAACTGAGATGCTGCTGGTCAATATACTTTCTACAGAGCCTCTGTAGAAAGTTGTGAGGACAGGAGAGGGAAGGTTTGCTCTTTTCAGCCTTCGGAGAAAATGAAGTCGCTGTTGTGCCCTCTTGACAAGAGAAGTGGTATTTGTGGTCCATTTCAGGTCATCTGTAATGTGCACTCCCAGAAACGTGGTGCTTCTCACTGACTCCACACTGTTTCCATGGATTGTAAGTGGCCGGTATGGCATGTGCTTTCTCCTGAAGTCAACGATGATCTCTTTTGTTTTGTTGACATTCAGTGCCAGGTTGTTTTTTCCACACCAGGCAATGAGTTGATTGACTTCCTCTCTGTATGCGGAGTCATCATCATTACTGATTAGGCCCACTACTGTTGTGTCGTATTTCAAGTACTAGGGCGGTAAAGTGGTTAGTGCCATCAGAGGAACTGCCTGTGTGGAGTATGAAAATTCTTTCTGTCTCGCTGTGTTTTTTCTCTGGCTCTTCTGTATCTCAAGGACATGCACGTTAGGTTAGTTGTTAACACCAAATTCGCCTTGTATGAGAGTGTTTGTGTGTATGCTCCATTTCCCTGCCTTTTGCCCAGTGCTACCTGGTTTTAATTGGGCTCCTACAACTTGATAAGTAGGTCAGAAATCTGATGAGTGGATGTAACCATATTGCTTAGGTCTACCTATCACAAACCTTGGCAAATAGCTATTAGACAATAACAACAAAAGGTTAGGTAGACTTTTTCATCTCAAAGGGAAATGTGTCCATTGTCTATTTTTGGAATGCAATCAATGTGTGAAAGGGTCACTAGAAGCTTGAAACTCAGTAAAACTAGATTACCAGACCATGGTTACATGCATGCAGTTTACAGACATCAGTCAATCTAAGAGCAAGTCTTTGGACTGTGAGAGGAACTCCACGCAAACATGGTTAGAATATGCACTGTTCACACAAAGGGCATACCAGTCAGGAACTGAATGCAAGGCCCTAATGCTGTCAGTTGGCAGCCCTTCTGGGGGCACTGCCAGTAAATACATACTTCAAATGGAGATGACATTTTCTCTTTTTATAGATAATTTGTACACCCTTTTTCATTATGGGTGCAACAAATGATTAAGTTGTTTGCCCTGAAACTAAGAAAGATGTGACCACAATCATAAAGGAAATATACCGAATAAAGAGGAAAACTGCTAGTGGGTGCCCAAAACAGTGCATTAAATACAGCTGTTGTAAGTCACATTTTACAAATGGAAATTGCTGGAGACAAGTTGGAAATTAATTTGAATTCTTGTGGGATTACTCTCACTTTTATTTTTTAATGTATTAAGCAAAGTTTAATTTTCCATCCACATATCCATTCATCTCTTTTACAAACCAATCTTCTCCAGTTGCGAATTGCAGAAAGCAGCAGTCTGTGTCAGCAACAACCAGGACAAGACAGAAACGTTTCGACTGTATAACAAGCCATTACAGGGCCCTTTCACAAACACACGTCCACACCTATACTAACACACACACACAAGCACGGATACCTTGGAGTTGCCAAATCAACTAACAGCATGACTTAGGACTGTTATATACCTGAGCCACAAGAGAAGCCTACGTAGAGCAAAACGGGGACCCACACAGTGGAGATAAAATAGGTACCATAGTGTTATGAGGCAGCAGTGTTGTTCACAGAATCAAATGGATTCCAGTCATCCTGCTTCTCAAATAAACATCTGTCCTTTCCTTAGTATCAGTTATTCTTGTGAGGTTTGTGGTGTCAATAGCCTGAACTGAATAGGCCACCATCAGCTTGTATATGAGTTTATCCAGGTCGTTTTACAGAGACTCCATCATTTCTAGTACACCTTACATGGGAATCAACTAATGGGTTATTTGTCACTAAATGCACTTATTTCACCATCTCAGATGGATCTTCTCTGTCTAGAGGAAATTCAGATCCAGTCTCCGTGTGGGTTGTTGATCTTTTCAACTGGACTAAATCAACCATTGTGTGGAGAAATATTATTTCTGCCACTTGCACAGTTCATGACTGGAGAGGATAGGGGTACACTGAAATGTTGAACAGAAAACCAACACCTACAACTGAAAACTCAGCATTCACTTTAACACTCCTCCAATTTTCTGGTCAATGGCAAATTTCATCCTCTTCTAAATTAAAATAAAGCCAAATAAAGTAAACTTTATTGTCATCCCATCCATAAACAGGTATACAGTACAACAAAATATTGTATCATTTTCACTCAAGGACAACCAGGAACAAACTACTGAGATTTGTAGTTGAAGCAGAAACCTTGACAACCTTTAAAGAAGTATCTGGATGAGATATTAGGATGACTTAGCTATTAACTAAATAAACAAACCTGATGGACTGAAAGGTTTCCTCTCATTTATTACAATCTTAGGTTCTCTAGGATGCCAATGCTGCATACAGGACAGGGGATGTGTACCTTGAACTGCACATAGTGAATTACAGTATATTAAATATCTGCTGAATTACACAAGACTACACACAGTACAATTAGACAATGTGAAACCATGCAATAAATACACTAAAATGGTTTAATGATAAATAATACACATTATGAGAGATAGACATCTTAAGTAAACACATATATGCAGACATACTTGATGGAAATATGCAAACATCAAGAAAACAGTCCATGTTTTGTAAGTGAAGTGACTAGTGCTAAAAAGGAACTAGTACAATATAGTAAATAGTGCAGTTGGGGGTGTTTAAGCCTTTGTTATATTGGGGGTGAATGGTTAGTTGAGGTCAGCAGCATGTTGAGGAGCCTGACAGACTGAGGGAAGAAGCTGTTATACAATTGGCCTAGATGCTGTGATACCTTCTGCTAGATGTCAGGGAAGCAAAAGATCCATGTGAAAGGTGGGAGCAGTCATCACTATGCTGGCTGCAGCATTTTTCATAAATGTCCTGAACAGGGTTGGAGAGAATGAGACCCAAACAATGCTCCCATCTATTTTTACTATTGGGATCTGTGTAGCCTGAGGGGTTGCAATTTCCATACCAGACAGTATTGTATCCTTTTAGAATATCATAGGGACTACAGGGCTGACTCTTACTCTTCTCAGTCACTGTCGGAAATAAACGCAGTGTTGTGCTTTTTCAGCTATGGAGACAGTATTGACAGATCATGTGAAGTCATCACTGATATGCATACCAAGAAACCTGTTGCTTCTGACTGACTCCCCGGTGGAGCTGCCATGGGGAGTGATCAGCTTGTGATGGTAGATAAAGATGAGAAGAATCTTTTATATAGTGTCATAGGTGGCATATTCAGGGCACCTACACTTATTTTAATTCCACCCAGAACCAAGGACTGGCACAGTTGCTCACATATTTTCCTTGTGTCCTCAAATCTAATGCCTAGAAGACCACTGACGTCACTTCTGTTCATCCTCTGGAAGTGTCCCCTCTTCTGCCTGGGACCTACTTAAACCAAAGCTCCATCGTAAGTAAAAATAAACAAAAAGATGTACTTAGAAAATGGCCAACTTTAATTATTATTATTTTTTTTAATTTAAAATCATTACTCTTCTTTCTTGTGGAAAGAATGTATCACCAAAAAGTACATATTGGTAACAACATTCTAGAACAGGTTTAGCTTCCCTGCAACTCTATATTGGACTAAGTGGGTTCAGTAAATGGTTGTAGGGTGTTCTTTTGATTAGTTAGGGTCATGTTTTCAGTATTTGGGCATCATTTTCTGGTAGCAAATTATGAATCTGTGTCAAGGAGATCTCTACTTGTGAATATTGTGATTCTCCTTCTATTTCCTTAGTGAGGCACAACAGCAGGTTCCCAAGTTGGTAATGCTGCTGTTTTTTTCAATAATAATGATAATAATAAATAATTAGATTAATATAACACTTTTCTCACTGCTCAAAGCACTTTAAATAGGCAGAGGGAAACCACTTAAACCACCACCAGTGTGCTCACCACCCATTAGCTATTAGGTGGTGAATTGGTGAGAGAGCTAACCAATTATACAATCAAGGAATGATTATGGGGCCAGAATGGACAAGGCCATGATGGGCAATTTAGCCAGGACATCAGAATAAATTGATCATACTGTTTTCAAAAGATGCCAACCAAAGAGAGTCAGGACCTTTATATCTCATCCGAAGGACAGTGCCATTTTTACAGCACAGTGTCGCTATCACTGCACGGGAGCACTGGAATCCACACACAGATTACAGGGTAAGCACTCCCTGCTGGACTCACCAACACCTCTTCCAGCTTCAACTCAGCCTTTTCCCAGATGGTCTACCATCCAGATACTGGCTAGGTCCAAACATATTAAGCTTCAGGTGGATTACCTGTTCTGAAGAGTCATAACAGACTTGAGTCTGAACAAAATGTTTTCATCAGACCAGTGCAATGGCACTACTGAATTTATTTTGTGTTTATTTTGGGGCCCAGCATCTGCCATTAAATGGGGTTCACCCTATGGTGCCCCAACCCTTCATACTTTTCTTTTGTAATCTCTCATAAAGCAACATTTACAGTATAGACCTTCACAAAGCTTTTTGCCTGCCAAACAAGATTAGAAGACGGTATCTAATATATAACTTAATTTATACAATCAAAATCAACACAGAAAGAGTAAATGAAACTAAAAGTTGCAGCACTGACAGATACCAGGAAGAATCTGGTCTGATATCTGATAAGATTTAACTGTACAAATTACATAACAAAAAGTTACCGGCTGAAACGAAACACCTTTATTTCATCAACTGGAGACAAAAACTAGCTGAGGCAGTGACTGAGGTTGCATCTGTTGTGGGTCTGCATTTGCCTCTTAGCAATGACTAAGTCGTGCAAACACAATTCACTGCCTAGAATGTTATCATTCCAAACAAGGATAGGTATACCTTTACCTGCTGACAGGTTGGCTTCTCTTTATTACACAGAAGGAGAACTAGTTCATCAAGATAAAAGGGATTTAGAAATGTAAATGCATGCATTATGCAAACAAATGTTTCTAGACTAGACATACTAGGCAAAGTATGTTGTTGAACTGTTCTTTGTTCTGAGCACCTTGCATATTCCAGAATCCTTGTAACTCCAGTGGGTAGGTGCAGAAAGTCAGTTACTTCAAACAAACAATAATTGTGTGGGAGCCCCAGGCACATTAAATGTTGCCAAGTGCAAATGCACCCCTGTGGATGACAAGAGGCCAGACTGGAATGCTGCAGAAGATCGCCAGGAAAGAGAGAAATGTCAAAATAAATGTCAGTGTAGGTTACAGTGGCTACTAAGAAGGGCTATATTCTGAAAATGTGCTCCCTGCCTCGGAAGACCAATAATCAGAGGCATCAGCACGAAATAAAAACAGGGAGAGAGAAAAAAAGAGAAATAGGCTATGTAGAAGCATGCCTTGTTCTCCCTGGGTGCAAGCAGGCAAGTAATAAATGACTGGGGTCCAACTACTGTATATACATACAATGAGTGGTTTTGTGATACTTGAAGGTGGAAAAATCTATAAACTTCAGCACTAGGTTGGCAGAAGTTGAAACACTGCTAAGCCCATTGAGGCTGCAGTTTTTTTTTTTCTTCTGTTTACTTTCCTTGTGCTTTTAATTTGTGATGATACAATTAAATACTTTGTCCTTTTGATTTTTTGGTGTCATTGTCAGAGCAGAGGATTGCTGCATCCCCTCCTGTTACAGTTTATTGTTTATAGTTGGGCATTGCAATTTTTTCTGAAAAATTCAAACATTTTTGGCAGAAGGTTTTGATGGAGTTTTTAATGACCCTGGAGAGGTGGAGATATGCTCTAGAGAGGAGAGGAATGAAGGTCAGCAGGAACAAGACAGAATACATGTATGTAAATGAGAGGGAGGTCAGTGGAATGGTGAGGATGCAGGGAGTAGAGTTGGCGAAGGTGGAGGAGTTTAAATACTTAGGATCAAGAGTACAGAGTAATGGGGATTGTGGAAGAGATGTGATAAAGAGAGTGCAGGCAGGGTGGAATGGGTGGAGAAGAGTGTCAGGAGTGATTTGTGACAGACGGGTATCAGCAAGAGTGAAAGGGAAGGTCTACAGGATGGTAGTGAGACCAGCTATGTTTTATGGGTTGGAGATGGTGGCACTGACCAGAAAGCAGGAGACAGAGCTGGAGGTGGCAGAGTTAAAGATGTTAAGATTTTCATTGGGTGTTATGAGGATGGATAGGATTAGAAATGAGTACATTAGAGGGTTGGCTCAAGTTGGACGGTTGGGAGACAAACTCAGAGAGGCGAGATTGCGTTGGTTTGGACATGCGCAGAGGAGAGATTCTGAGTATATTGGGAGAAGGATGCTAAGGATAGAGCTGCCAGGGAAGAGGAAAAGAGGAAGGCCTAAGAGGAGGTTTATGGATGTGGTGAGCGAAGACATGCAGGTGATGGGAGTAACAGAACAAGATACAGAGGACAGGAAGATATGGAAGAAGATGATCCGCTGTGGCAACCCCTAACGGGAGCAGCCGAAAGAAGAAGAAGTTGTCTAAATTCTGGTCATCAATCATCTTCTTTTTTGTCCAAGTTCTATTACATCATTATGTTAAATGATTACACCATCATATAGCATTCTATAAAGTAAATGTAGTAGGATGAATCTATTGCCTGAACCTGCTGAATCAAAATTTAGCAGCATTGCAGATTTTGGTTTCAGAACCTATGCCAAAAGCATCAAGAGAAAGGTATCCTTCATTTCTTCATCATACTTTAGTTTGTTGAAAAGACATTTCCACACTCGCTCACCCTGCCCAGTTGACTACCAATTTATGTAATACTCGCTACATACTGTATGTGAAAAAAGGCAAGTCAGGACAAAACTCCACAAAGTCACACTGAAAGTATCAATCATTCAGAGAGACAATAGCCAGCTAGGATTCAAGCCCAGTTAATCAAATTAATGAGTAAATTTAAAAACGGAGGAATCAGCCAGTGTATGGATAGGTGGATGACAGAGCTGTTGCAGGTTCCCACTGCTTCATCAAAGTATTAAAATGCCAATTGTGCATTCCTGATTTGCCCTCCTTGGTGGCATGTCAGAGGACAAGTACTTTGAAATTTTAACATATACAGGGGAGGCAAGCAGGGGAGAGTTGGGGTAAAGAGGGGATAGGGAGGCAAGATGGAGAGAAAAAGTCCCATTTATCTTATTTAATATCTAGACATCTATTTTGAAGTGTTGCTAGTTGCAGAATTGGGAATCCTAAACATCTTATTATTTTAAGGTAATCCAGCTTTCCTATTTTATCAAGGTTCATGAACTCTAAGATACAAAGTTTTAATAACAGGTTCAAATGTTTACATTTTGTAGGTTGAAATGTTAAAGGTCTCAATTGTTAATTTTAAAGGAAAAAAGTATTACTTCATCTTGGTAAACTGAAGGTGTACTGCATTATAGTAGAGAAAATGAAGGAATCTAAATTAACCTTGGCTAAACCCCAAACCCGGATGACAAACAGGGAGAGTTCTCTATTTTGAATTCCAGTTATGAACACTCATTTACTCATAGTGGTGGGAGTTTATGCCATTGACAGATCATTTCAAACTTTAACTGCAATGTTTAAGACATCCTCGAATGTATTTATTATTTATTTTATCAATGACACTAACTTGTATGACCTTTTAGGCTTTTTTTATCATATTTTAGACAATAGGCTTTATTTTCTTTATCATATCTGTTTATGAATTGACTAAATTTTCAACAGTAACAACCTGCTTCCTTTAATCGATTCTTGCTAATATGACACAATTGTTATTTCCAACCCTGCTGTTCTTTTTGTGAAAGTTGAACTTTTAAATAGCACTATTCCACCTTGTAATTAGTAAATCAGGCCTTCCTTAACTAGAGGTGAAAAAACTATTTTTTTTTGTTGAAACTAATGTATCTCAAAAGAAACAGACCCAGGGGACTTTGCGAAACATTTAAAAAATACTTTAGGGGATAAATAACTCCTTAATAAATTACACGTTTGACAGATGTAAGGAAATAACCAGTATCTCATCACTAAGTCCTTTGTCTTTTCTTCTAATTTAATCTCTTCTTTATCTTTTAAATATTATTTTGTAAAATGTGATTGGGGTTTTTTTTCTTTGTATATTATCATTTTTATACATATTGTTTGTTTATTTATTACCTTTATTACTTTATTTTGTTTCTGTATTTACTAGCTCTGTGTTCTATACACCATATTCCCCTTATGTTTAAACTAAGTGGGTGGGGCCTCCTAATGCTTCAGCAAGTTTGGGAAAACAAAGAATTCAGAATCAACAACAAGCCCATGAGTTTTTGGCTGGGGAGAAGATGTGGTTCATTACATAAGACATGCACCTGAGGGCTCCATCATGAATATTAGGTCCAGGTTAAGTGGGTCCTTACGTTATTCAAAAAAGAGTGGGCACAAAGTTTTCAGACTTTTTAAAGCCTACGCCTCATTTTGGATTTGTGCAGGACAGAAAGCCTGCCTTTTGAGCTTGGGGACAGGTGGCATTATGTGAGGCCTGTTTCTGAGGCAAACACAAAGTGGAGTTCTTGCATGGCTTGTGATATTTTGAGTGTTTAGTGTTGCTGTTTCACAAAACGTTACTAGCTTACTGATTTCCTGGTTACAAATCCTGGCCCATCTTTGAGTATAATTCACCTCCTGATTCCTTATTCCAAATTAATGCTACATTTAGTTAGTGGATTATTTGCTTTAGCATTAAGTCATAAGTCATTTACTTCTTTGATCAAAAGTAGTTTTTCTGCTATAATTACAGTAGATCTAAAACCTGAAAAACATTTTGTAAAAATAGATTTTGTAAAAATAGGTTTAAAATTATAAACAAAAAAAAAATCAAAAATTACATTTCTAAATTTTGGTTACTGTAAATTTGGTTACAGTTTTAAAACAAACTGAAAAAAATGCCAATCTATATTTATCAGTTATCTCTGCCTTAGTATACTGCCAATTAATCAGAGACGCCTTTGGAAAAAGCCCATAGAAACTGGATGGCTAGAATCAAATAGCTGTGCAAAATTCAAGTACTGTACATGTATCTTGCTAAAGGTGTTCAATTTTGTTATAATTTGGGGATTTTTGACACTGCAATTTTCATTTTTGTTTTCTTTAGGCAAATATTGATTAATTTGCCATGTGTTACTTCGTATCTATACTAATAAAAGGCAAAGCCCTCACTGACTCACTCACTCACTCGCTGACTCACTCACTCATCACTAATTCTCCAATTTCCCGTGCAGGTAGAAGGCTGAAATTTGGCAGGCTCATTCCTTACAGCTTACTTACAAAAGTTGGGCAGGTTTCATTTCGAAATTCTACGCGTAACGGTCATAACTGGAAACTATTTTTTCCTCCATATACTATAAAAGACTTCTGTTCGCCTCCCACATAATTTAGTGCCTGCCCATATAAGGCCGTCCTTCAGCGGCAATCCAATAGAAACACTGCCGCTAAATATTCACGGGTGAAGGACTGTGCTTATGCAGACGAAGATGAGATGGTCAGGGTGGTGTTTGGCACAAACTCAGCGAAACTGCGAGAGAAACTTTTAAGTGCCGGGTCTTAGCTAACATTAAATACAGCCGTGGACATCACACGAGATGGCACCAGCACAGCTGGGAACCTTCGATGCATGTACACCGAGCGCCTTACGTGAACTGACGCTGTGCACAGACAAAAAGCAACAGTTCCAAAGAGTGCTGAACAAAAACCGAATTACACACTTGAGAAGGCAGTAATAAAATATGAAGTGTGTGACACGTACAAACATATTCATAAGTGCAGCTACTGCGGAAACAAAGCACACAGTGGAAAAAGTCAATGTCCCGCTAAAGGAAGACAGTGTAAAAAAAAACCCGTGCATGCAGTGTGTCACGTCTCAGATAAAGAGGAAGACGAGCTGTTTATTGATGCAGTAAGAAACGAATCGATGAATGAAACCTCTTATCTTTACAACGATTCACAAACACGGAATGTAACTTGAACACAACACATCCTACATATACGAACCTGATTGAAAGAAATAATGATAATCAAATCCTTGATGACAGCAACACTCATAACACTCACAAAACAATTACTGTATATTGACAATCATGTTACGTTATTTTTAAAATGTTCCCTTTTCTTTTTCATAACTTCTTTAACACACTACTTCTCCGCTGCGAAGCGCGGGTATATATATACAGTACAGGCCAAAAGTTTGGACACACCTCCTCATTCAATGTGTTTTCTTTATTTTCATGACCATTTACAGCACTCCATCACTCTCCTTCTTGGTCAAATAGCCCTTACACAGCCTGGAGGTGTGTTTGGGGTCATTGTCCTGTTGAAAAATAAATGATCGTCCAACTAACCTGACTTCTGCACAACACAACTGCTGGTCCCAACCCCATTGATAAAGCAAGAAATTCCACTAAATAACCCTGATAAGGCACACCTGTGAAGTGAAAACCATTTTAGGTGACTACCTGTTGAAGCTCATCGAGAGAATGCCAAGAGTGTGCAAAGCAGTAATCAGAGCAAAGGGTGGCTATTTTGAAGAAACTAGAATATAAAACATGTTTTCAGTTATTTCACCTTTTTTTGTTAAGTACATAACTTGACATGTGTTCATTCATAGTTTTGATGCCTTCAGTCATGAAAATAAAGAAAACACATTGAATGAGGAGGTGTGTCCAAACTTTTGGCCTGTACTGTATGTGTATATATGATATAGATAGGTATGTATATATATATATACATGTGTATATGTAGATATGTGTATATATATGAAGATATGTATGTGTATATACAGTATATGTATGTGTATATATATATATATACTGTATATATATATATATATATATGTAGACTCAAACTGATTATAACAGCAGCAATCCAAGCTGTGAGAAAACACTAAAAAGGAGGCGTGTCAGACGTCGTGGTACATTTTCTGATGCAGCTAGACGAAAACAACTTTATGATGCTGTGGCCAAATACACAAAACAATTACTTTGACAATCATGTTATGTTATTTTCAAAATGTTTCCTTTTCTTTTTCTTTTACTTCTTTAACACACTACTTCTCCGCTGCGAAGCGCGGGTGTTTTGCTAGTTTATTTATATTTTTGGCACCATTCTGTTTTATCGAGGGAGCCATCATTTTGGCTTCTTCTTTCTGCTGATGGCCATTTTGTTGTTAACAACGTGTTTCCTTTGCTTCCATGCGAAGCCCTGAAGTTGTGCTGTCTGACATTATCGCTTAGCACCGTCTCTTGCATAAAATATTTTGGATACAATACTAGCTAGTGTAACAGACTTTCTAGGCAGTCAGGATTGCATGTCTACTGATTTAAAGTTTGGTTAACATACTGAGCTTTTTTTTGTTTGTTCATTGTGGTTTTCTGGCACTGAAACCTACATGTTAGTTTGATAAACATTTTCATTTTTTCATCTCCTGGTCCAGTCTATCTCTTTTCACACTGCACAAGCACAATTTTGGAGTGTTGTGTGTTGGCTGAGTAACATGCTGACAAGTGATATGGAAACACAGAGTGTCTGTTTTTTGAAATTGCAGAATTTCCGTGAACTCCATGAACTGCGCTGAAGTCAAAAGAGAATGACGAATGGAACTATTTTTGAGTGGATTATAATGGTGCATTGGTCATTTAGAGTTTCCCTCTGTGCAGATCTGGCGGGTTGTAAAATCATAGATGCCTGAAGCAGATCTGGCATCTACTGTATATTACAGTAAGTAAAAGTTCTGAGCATGGCTACTACAGTTCTGTGATGTCACACTGGCCTAGGAAAGCATCATGGAGCACTTGGGGAAAAAATGCTCATCTAAGATGTCAACATGGTGAAATTTCAGGAAAATATTTGGCAAACAAGGTAACTTTAACACAACATATTCACTGTGAAAAACACAGACAAATTTTTCCTGTCAACACTAATACTGAGAGAGATCAAATGAATACAACTCCTTTGTTATGAAAATTGAAATCTCCTAAATTAGAAACTTGTCATAACTAGCTATAATGTTACATAATAAACCTAAAAATTCATGTTTTCATAAACAAGGCATTACATTTTTGATAATAAATGTCTCATATAAGATGTGGCATACCAGGG
Organism: Polypterus bichir lapradei; assembly: GCA_026402145.1. Lineage (NCBI taxonomy): Eukaryota > Metazoa > Chordata > Cladistia > Polypteriformes > Polypteridae > Polypterus > Polypterus bichir. The sequence goes on along the minus strand of JANRMT010062796.1, from coordinate 4,679,837 downwards.
GGCGCACCACCTCCCAAACCCAACACAGACAGGCGTGGGACATAAGTTCAAGTCACAACACCTTCCCTTATTTCCCACAAGCCCAACACAGTTCAGCACAACAATAGCACCTAACACTCTTCTTCTTTTTTTCCTCCTCCACTCCTCCTGGCTAGCTTTGCCTTCTCCCACCCGACTCTGGCTCTCCAAGCAGTGGCTGCTGGCTCCTTTTATAAGGCACCTGGAAGTGCACCAGGTGCTCGTTGTTCCAATTCCGGCAGCACTTCCGGGTGTGGGAGAAGTGCTGCCCATAAGGGCTCAGCAGCAGCTGCAGCACCCCCAGGTGGCGCCCACGGATCCCATTCGGGCTGTATCAAACTCCAGCTCCCATGAAGCCTTGTTGGAGTCCAAGACACCACTGCACCCCAGGGGAGCTGCCACCCAACACTCCAGGGAAGGTAATGCTCTGGATTTGCTCCCTCCCTGAGTCCCTCCAGCATGGAGGTATCCCAGCCGGGCAAAGGCTGCATTTGAGAGAGAAAATTTGGCCGTACGCCACAAAGGACATTTAGTATTTTCGTTCTTTACCATTCAAAAGCCAATTCACTGCCCTTTTTCTTTGTCAAATGGAATGAATAACATTAAAATACAGATGGACTTCAACAATGAACATGACAGTTCACTGATGAGCCACATTGCACTCACAATTTTAAAAATTGTTATCCATAATGAAACCATTAACACATAATATCTTATTAGTTAAAGCATTAATATTAAGTAAAGCCATTTTAGTGGTCGCAAAGAAATTATATCTATAGCAGACTGTTTATTCTTCATAGTTAGTTTGTAATTGATTATTAAAAGTTCAAAATAAAACACCTGTTTAGTTAAACTTAATGCATATACAGTATGGCTGTCATTGTATGTCTAGTTAATTATTCATGAACACTTTATTTCCTTGCTTATGTTACCTGAGAGGATCCTGGAGACATACCTACTGAGGTGTGAGCCATTATGTCTGCAGAATTATGATCAGCAGCTCAATTTCTGTAAGCTTTGTGTGATTTTATCATCAGTGGTTGTCCGGATATATTGACACCTATGTTAATGGTCTTCTCTTCTAAAATCTATAGAATTGAGGAAACAATCATTTTCTTCACCTTGGAGTTGCGGTGGTGACTGTCATTAATTCCGGTGTACAGTTCCTGTGCTTTTCAAAGGTTAATGAAACTTTCTTAGCAATGCCGAGAACACAAGTGCTAGGTAAGTCTTATGGTCAGGTTATGATCAATGGAATCACTGATGATGAATTTGTCTCCACAGTTAGATGTGTAATGTACTCTAGACAAAATGAGAGCTTCAGACAGGTTGGTGGACGTCAGGCTGGGAGGTAAAGGTGATGTGGGCTCAGTCCTCTGCTTGTGGCACTAATGCTTTCAGTCAGCACCATGTATTGGAGTAAGAATAAAGCAGATGTGTCCTGATCTTAACCATTGTGCCATCATTACTAGAGAAGGCTGAACTGATGGTAAATAAAACACATTTATCTGCCTGCAACCTTGTCTTCTATTTCCTCCACTGTGACTGACATACAATGGCCTGCTAAATTTCAGCACATACCTGGTCTATATACCTGTTGAAACTCATAGCAGCTAGAGCTTCAGGAGTCACAGCAGGAGTCATATAAGACCTAGTCTATATAACAGAAAATATCTGGGTTTATTAACTTCATTTTATTCTACTGGCATGAAAGTGCAGCTTGTATTGTCATTTGGACCCTGCTATTAATTTCTAACATTTATGGTGTGAAGTTTTGAACATCCTCTTTGTATTGGCTGAGTTAAGCTAACAGACTTCAAGTTCCTCATACAGCCCAAAGTTATGCTACTATAAACTTACCTGATGGGGTTGTGCATGTAAATGTGCCAAGAAATGAATTCACATTCTATTCAGCCCTGATTCTTCTTTGTGTTTCCTGATGAAGAAACAAACTATGGTGCCCACAAAATCCAGCAATAGCAATGCGACTGATAGATGCATATGTGTTAAAAACTGGTATATTTTTTTTCATGAAAGAGGAAATTCATGAAAGCACCAAATTACAGCTGCATTGTTTATGTTATACAACTATAGACAAATTTGGCTTAAATGTGGTTGGGATAAATTCGATGTTTACTGAGTGTGATATTTCTAAATCAATACAACACCTCATGAAGGAAAGCTCGATGTGATTTAAACAGAAAATAGCAGTGGTGTTCTTATCAACATCATCTGACTGATAGCAAGTCTGTGGTTACAATGAATAAAACAGCTACAGCTCGGAAGTCTCCCAAAACCACCCCTTTTGAACACATAAACTTGTGTTGTGCGTACAGACAATAGATTAGATTAGATTAGATTAGATAACATCAGATATACCAAAAATAAACATAATCTGTTGCAAGGGAAAAGCAATTCTGTAAAGCAACATTAAACTTTCATATTCAAAAAAATTCCTGGACTAGGAGTCAAAGTGAAAGATGTATTGCTGCTGACTGTATGTGGTATCTGCCTTTCACAGTTACAATTCAGTTGGAGTAAACTAAAATTCCTTTTGTTTCCCTCAGACCAAAAGGCAATTTTCAGGAATAACAATAACACTACATCCAGCTCTATGATTCTGGCCCTGTCCCTTCCATTGCAGGACCTATACAAGAGATGGCTGGAAGCCCTTCTTCATTACTAACCATGCTCTCGATGAGAATTCTGCCTTCAAGAAGCAAGCGATTTTATGAAGAGTCTCTAACAACAGTTGGTTACACCTTTTTGTTTCCTTTAAGTGACCATTTGGGGCTGAATTTCTTTGCCGATTAAACAGGGTGCTTACAAATACCACAGACTACTGATATTATCTTTTGATTGGCCCCACAGCATATATTACATACGTCTGAGAGACTTTTTTATGTTGCTTACTGTATATAGTTTGCACTTATTGTCTGTTAGTATTTGTTAAGAGAAAATACATTTAGGGAAAATACAGTTTGCCTTCACTTTAATGATAATGTAGCTACATTTTTTGAAATATAGTCGTATTGCTTCTTTTCATTGCATTTTTTATTTAAATAAATCCTCTCATCATTTTAATATTGGAGTCCCAGAGGCACCAAATCCCAGTGACCCTGAGATGGATAATAAGGTTGAACAATGGATAGTTGGCGAGATGTTTTTAACTTCTTCCGTCATGTTCATATAATCTACTCTGTTTATGTAATTTCCCTATGACTGAAATATTCCTATAAGAGAGAGAAAAAAAACTTGATATACATGTTCATTTTATAGACAGCTTCAATTGGAATGCTTATTGCATTTCTTTTAACAATTAAGAGAAACACTGGACATCTGTAAGTGCAGCAAGTAACAACATCACAAAATTTTACAGTTTACCTGAATATAAATATAAACATGTGGTCAAATAATTATACACAGATGGGTCTGCCCAGTCCAACCAGGAAAACTCAAAAGAGATCGTTCTTTCAAATGAAAAAGAAACGGAATTCAAGGCTTCATGTTTGAAGACTCTATGATTAATTGCAGACCATCACAATCACTGCCTCAAGTCTTGAATGAAAAATGTACTACTGGTACTTTTACATGAAGGGCATGAATATCTTCAAGGATAATTCCAGTGTTCCATTAGAATTTCATTAACAAAGGTATTTTTAAAGTCCTTGATTATGATCGCAAAAACAGAACAAACAGAAGAACAAGTTCACATAACATATATTTATATATATCATATTTCATGTTTTGTATTTCTCGACAGGGGGCATGTTGGCAGAGTGGATAATGCTGCTACTTCAAGGTTTTGAAAATGTTACATTATGTTATGTTAATGTTATTGTCTGAGAAAGTAGTTTCAATTTAACATAATCTTTGTTTGCATGAAAAAAATAATTCTTTCTTTTATTATTTTCATGGCTGAGCAAAGGTTTATACTCAGTTGCACTTTTAAACCTTTAAGAAATATGTACTTTTTCTTTTCCTCTGAATTACATATCTGTGGATCTAAAAACAATACTGAGGTTTGATGACATCTTGTCTAAATTATATGTTTCACATCCCACAGAGACATTACATATAATCAAATACATGTTTCTCATTGACGAATGTTTTTCATTTGATTTCCAGTTTAATCAAATTACAATTTCTGACTAAGAAGTGTGTGCATGTGTGTGTCGCACAGTGGAAAAAAATAACCCTCACCAGACATTTTGTATCAAAACACTGGAAAGCAACGTTGGACATTCTCACGAATATTTATGGGTTAGATAGCAAAGACAGATACTTTGGAGTGTCAGAACTAACATCTTTGTAAATTGCCAGATTAGTCCGTGTTGACAGAAAGAAAAGTTACTTCCACAATTTGAGATAAAAGTAATTATTGTGGTTCAAATCAGAAATCTGCTTCAAAATCTACTACAGCTTTGACGAACTACATCCCTTATCCCATGCTTGTGAATTAGCAATTTTAATTTACTAACATTGCAGAAAGCTGTACCACTAATTTCTAAAATGAAACCAGCCACATATAGGACCAATCTCAAAAAATATGTGAAGAATTCAATTTACTCACAGTAGTTCTCACTTCGAATACTGTTATTATTTGATACTTTTAACTGTGCCATTGTTGAACTTTTTAAATAAATTCAGTTTAGTCCCGAATGTATTTATTAAGTAAAGGCAAACTTTTAACATCCTTTTCTTTCTAAACTCTGTACAAAGACCTGCATGTTCAATTACACATTAAACATTGCAACATGTTTCAGTCTGGCTTTCACTGACAATGACATTCAGATATCCAAAGATACAAAAATACCACAATAAAAATACTTAATAGATTTAATAACAGTGTGATGTGATTAATTATACATATCAATGAAACAGACTCAAAAATTGTTTTGGACTGTCTGGTAATGTTCTTAAGCGATTCATTTTAAACATATGAAATGATTAATATGTACAGAAATGTGATGATAGAATCCTATTCTTCTTGAAATGGTGTCCATCAGAGCGCAGTACTGGGACTCTAACATATGAAATAATTAATATGTACAGAAATGTAATGATAGAATCCCATTCTTTTTGTAATGGTGTCCATCAGAGCTCAGTACTGGGACTCTTACCCTATTCTCTTTGTGTGCTGCAATCATTAGATGATTTCAGTCATGAAACACAATATTCATTATTTGGATGCAGCTCAGCAGTATTAATTCATCAGACCTGTCAATGTTCTTTTGTGTGTCATTAATTAGTGGGTGGGCAATCCATAACTATACTATCTTAGGCTTTTAGCTGTACAAACATTTAAATTTTGAAAAAATCAAGTCATATTAGTCTCAGCAGATAGATCCAAACTGAAGACCACTTTCTTTGACAAAGCATACTGTTTTCAAATGCTTTACAGCATATTCTTAGCAGTTGCTTTAGGGTACTGCTGCTCAAGGGCCAGCTAGCCATGACTCAAGAAGTTGGCGAATACCTTCATTAGCAATATCAAGTGCCTCCAGCCATCTTGGCATATTATAAGGAGGCAGCTGTTGGGATTCTTGCATCTTGCATCTGCACAGGACTGGTAGCCGATGGCTGACCTTTTAAAGCAGTCGAGACTTCCATAGTCCTTCAGCATCATCACCTAGAGTACTTGATATTGTCCTGCTGTCTAAATCAACTAGGCAGGTGGTATTGATGGAACACACAATTCCCAGCTAAGACAAAATGGAGGTGGCTAATGATAGGAACAGGGCTAAATATGAGGGCCTTGTTGTGCAGTGCCACAACCAACAATGGAAGGCCTGATGTGAGCTAGGAAGAGAGGTGGGCTGCAGTGGTTTTGCAGGCTAGTCCCTCAGCAGAGTGCACAGTTTTCTGGGGGTGACAGACTGAGCAAGAGCAGGGCCATTAACAGTGTAACAGAGTTGGCAAAATATTACTCTAGATCATCACCACAAGGTGTCTGAAGGTGCAGCACGCATCCTGACCAAGTCATGTGGGAGAATAGCACACAAACCCACGAACAATCTGCGCACGGTCCTCTTTAATGCTAAAAACAAGAAATTGACAGCAGAAACATGAAACGCAGTTTACAGCATTCCATGCAGTTCTTGCCAAACGGTATACAAAGGACAAACATCAAAAAGAATCGCAACTCGTATATATGAACATCGGAACACCGTCAGAAGAAAGGACTCACATTTACTGATCTATACGCATACTACAACCCCAAATCAGAAAAAGTTGGGACAGTGTGGAAAATGTGAATAAAAAAAAGAAAAAAGCAAGTTATAAATTCTCCTCAAATTTTATTTCA
>JANRMT010062796.1:4651185-4673112 GCA_026402145.1 Polypterus bichir lapradei | reverse complement strand
GGGGGCGACCGCCCTGGTTCCTTTGGGGGCCACGGGTACAGAGCTTTGAAGCTCCACCCTGTAGGGGCCCGTGGTCGCCACCAGGGGGCGCCCCCATGCCTTTGGAGCCCTGGACCTCAGCATTTCCGCCACACCAGGAAGTGCTGGGGGGAAGAGGAGCAGGGACACCCAGAGTGCCTTCATTCAGGGCGAGAGTCGGGAGCGGAGTGGACTGAGCTGGAAGAAAGAAAGCAAGGAGGCAGCCTAAACAAAGTAAGGCATTGTTTGGCCAGGACTTTGGGGACTTTGGGGGTTTTGTGGTGCACTTTGTGACTGATATTACTGTAAATAAACGTGTGGTGGGAAAATGAACGTGTCTGCCTGTCTGTGTCTGGGCCAGCCTCCACAATATATTAAAATGTACCAAGCAGTTATATGGGAATAATGTATTTTTTTTCTTTTTAACCATATTGTCATCTTGATTTTCATTCTACTTTTCTAGGTGTCTAATTGTTTAATTAATCCATTATTTACTAATTAGTGGGTCTGATGCTAAAGTAGTTGCAGCCTTTGATTATTCAGTGTTGTTTGCCAGTGTGTCTGCTCTGCTCATTTTTAATTGTGATTAATAAGATACAATGAAGCGGATAAACTGCACAGAGAAAGGGCAAAATATAATGAAATCAACAAAAGAGAGTTAAGTATTTAAATCTAGAGCAAAAGCAGAAATATTTCTAAATGTCTTATAAATGTAAAAATCATGATGCTGTGCTTTTCTGAATGTAGAATAAAAGATGAATAATCCCAGCTAATTAAATGAGATCAGTGTTATCAGGTGTTGTCACTGATTAGGAATCTGGTTGGAACATAAACCAGCAGCCACAGGGGGGTCCCCAGGACCGAGGTTAGGAAACACTGGTCAGGATCTGTGGATCAGGAGAAGTGAGCAGTGTGGTGTGAGTGCTACTAGGCCACAGGCTAGGGACAGATCAGCCTTGGCAGGGTCACGTGGGTGAGGGTGAATGATGTAGAAAGACCTGAATAACGCAGTGGACCCATGTTACATCACTGATGATGTGCCCCAGTGTATTAGAAAATGTATAGTTTGGTTTGTGTACCTCTTAGTAGGCCCCAATATGCTAAAGGTGTGAAGACAGTGGATGAGATGTAGTTCTGTTTCCAAGATAGCACTTTTGGATGGGATGATAGTAAATGACCATGGCAATAAGTCAGGCAGCTTTTCCTTTCAAAGTCAGTCAGTCAGTCATTATCCAACCCACTATATCCTTTCATAGTGTGAACTCTTAATGAAAATTACACTTGCATAACTGGTTTCCTATCAAAGAAGTTGGATTAGTGACCAGAGGCCATAATGGACAGCAGGATTTTTGAGTATCATATGATCAGCCAAAGCCAAACCTTACAATGAATAAACATCATTAAAAGGATCAAATGCATGACACATATTCATATTCTCAAAATCAATGCCTCTGTTTTTCAGGGGTTAGTGCACAGAAAGTGACTTTCAGTGTTCTACTACCAGAATAAAATTTCAAATCCCACAGGTGGGTTTGGGGTGGGGTGGGGGGTGTGATCCATTATTTCAGCATTTTCAGTAGACAGACTGTGCTCCAAATACAAGTTAAAAAGAGAACTGGTGAAGCAACCAGTGATAATACACCTTCATGTTTAAGAAGTAAACCAGTTCCCACATAGTTTTAGGTTCTGGTATGCATTTAATAGCATCTGCATTAGACTCTAGAGATGAAATGCACTTAGCAGATAAATTGAGTGCAATAGTTTCTATTATTGAGCTCAAAAAGCATGTCTCAGTGTTAAGAATGAGTTTATGCCAAAAAATTGTAGCAAATGTCATGCTAAGGAATGCACCATGGGATCTAACATTAAGATTATGAGCCACAATCTCATTACAGTATACAGCGACCCCAGGGAGGTTTGGAAATGGGAAGATATTATTTTCTGGAAAAAGGGTGGTGGTTAACCAAGTCCAAAAGGCATATCTCTAAATTTTAACATTGTAGTTTGCACAGCAAATAAACTTATAGACATTCTGCTGAAGACGAAGAATACTTCTAAGTCATATATGGTAGTACTGAGCTACAATGCTGTAGGAAAGGGATATTTCAGACTGCGGCATATGGAAAATAATTCAGTAATGGACATACAATTTGCAAGTTTGGAGAGTCTGCCTCTTGCTTTGCACTCATCTGCCACACTACCATTCTAAAATAGGGTTGTGAGAGTTCAGTAAATAGATGGAAGGATGGATGGATGCTTGGATGGATGGATGGATACATATATGCTCTACTCTAACCATATACTGAATTGATGTCTAAACTGTGAAACAATCATGCTGATTAATGCATCTCTGCAGTACACTCCGGAGCGGCTTTAGAAATGCCACCTCTGAGGCATTAACATTGGAAATGTTGGAACAATATTTTCAAAATTTTCTAATATTAAATTTAAATACATAGTACATTTTTAAAATAAACTGTGTGCCATCATTTAATAAAGTGAGTAGTAGAGCGACATCCTTTGTATGAAAATGTGCTATAGAAATAAAAGTTGTTGTCACAATATGGAACACATTCTTTAGTGAGCACCAGTCCATCTGACTTCTTGGTGAATACATTTTCTTTGAAATGTTTTATTTCAGTGTTTGACATTATTTGAATTTTTATTTTGTAAATGGACAACTAGATTTATAGATAGCATTGGCACTGGTACAATCTTACATACTCGTATGTCTACATTTTTATAAGATTTCACTACTTAATCTGCGCAAGTTTTTGTTATTCCATTGTCATTTCTCATTGTGTTTTTTTAAGAGTATTTCTGCTTTCGTAGTTCAGGCCAGTAGTTAGCCTGCCAGCATGTTGTCATTTTGCTTTAAACGACAGGCAGTTTTCCATTGTAGACAAGTCAAATCTTTCTTATAAACTTTTACGTACAATACTTCATCTGTGCATTTATGGATAATATCTACTAATTTAATCATTTTGCCATGGTAATCTTACTATAGTGGTTGATTGAATACAGGATTTCTCATGCTTTACGATGAAAAAAATAAATATTAAATAGGTTACAAAAGGCATTGGTATTGTGGCACAGTGATTAGATCTGTGGCCTCACAGTTCCAAGAGACAGCGTTCCAATCTAAACCAATCCGTGTATGGGATCATCAAAGCCCAAAACCTAAACCAATAACATCGAGTACAAGGCAGGATCAACCTCTGCATAGGTCACCAGATCAACTTATGGTATGTGCCTACAATTATTAATAAAGAGACAGTTTACAGATGAGTCACCAATAAACACATATGCCATTGGTATGTCTGAAGAAAACTGGAGTACCCATTGAAAGTTACACAGTCAAGAAGAACATGCAAACTCCTGTAAGATGATGCTTTCAAAGTATAAAATAACTCTGTAGTATTGCTTAGCATAAAAAAGAATACATTACAAAATTGCATGCTTAAGTAAAAGACATGTATACCTATGTTAAGTGACTGATAAATATTAGTCTTGAGAGGCCAGATGTGATTATTGAAATTAGAATAGATGTCTGTGGACAACTCGCTAAAATCTTGAAGTGCACAGCAACAAAATCTGTTATTGAAAAGGCTATGTGTAGAAGGGCCCTTTCTAAAAACCCTTACCCATTTTCTTCCAATCAGCACGTACTGAAAACATTCGCAAAAAATCTGAAAACCTAAGTGAACCAATATTTTGATGGCTAGCAAAATTGTCAGAATTTTTTAAGGCAGAATTAATGTAAATGTTTCATAATGGATGTCTTAATAATAATATTCAATTTAGTATTGCAATCTGTATACTCAGGTATGACATGTTTGGCATTTACATTTAGGCAGTAATTATAACTCACTTTAATTGTTCATTTAGACATGCAGTCAGAACACAGATGGTGTACAGCCTCGGTTGATGCCACACTGTAGTTCCGCTGGTATCAGCATTGTTTGGTACATTTATTGTTTCTGTTGCATTGACTACAGGACTCTGCATCCCTTGTAGCTCTTTTTTATTAACAGCAGAAAGACCTCACTTAATGGGAGTTCTTGTCAGAAATTTTTACCTGGGTTTAGTTTGAATGTACATTCTAGAGTTTATCTTTCTTGGACATAGCTGCCATGTTTTCGAACCTCACTTTCCCTCTGACTGTATCATCATAACTGTGAGAGACAGAGACCACAAACTGTACAGCCAGTGGCAATGCACCATTCACTTTTACCACTAGTCCAGTCTCCGAATCTCAAAGTATAATCTGGTTTTACAGAATGTTTTTCCCTTGCAAAAGAAAACATTTATTTCAGATGTATGCACTTGCATTCTCTTTTACACGACACACCAAAAATTATTTGTTTAAAAGGAACGTGTTTAGGAGACTTTTCATTAATAGATGGTTTATTCATCGTAACCACAGGCTTCCTAACAGTACGTTGACAAGAGCACCAATACTGTTGGCTGTTTAAATTATTGCTCTTACTTTTAGCTTCACCTTCATGAGCCATTGGAATGGTTTAGAATTACCACCCTCAGTGAACCATTTAATTGTTTCCACCCACATTTAAGCCAGATTCATTCATGGTTGTTTCCAGACATATAATATATACGTCTGGCCTTGTAAGAATAGATTAAGAGCAACAAGAAAAGCAGTAGATCTCCAATTCACGAGCTTCCTTTTTTTCTGAAAACCTGTACTAGCTATTCATACACATACATCCAGCAGCCTGTTATGTTTGTGTAGACAATTTAATGCTGAATATTGGGACTACACTGTGTTGCAATGGTGTTGTATAAAATATGTGTCATGCCTGCATCTTGATGTTAATGCACATGTGTTGTTGCTGAAATAATTTATAAAGTATCTTCAGTAGTAAAGAAAACATATGGATGTTCAACTAATGCATTGGTGTCTGTCTTACTTACTGTTGGCGTAAGTGTACAGTAAAGAAGCAACATATCCACACTGTTATTGCTTGACTTTGAAGGCACCGTAATTTGTGTTTTCAGCATTAGAAACAAGAATCAGGTCTGGATAGAATGTTAATTCATCTCTGAGCATGTTTACACACGTAGTCTCAATTTAGAGGCACTATATGTTTTGTAATATATTACTCTATTTTCCTCTTTTGTATTATTAATGTGTAGCCTTTGTCAGAATACCTCAAATCTCCCAGACGTATCACTGTTTATAAGGTATTGTACCATATAACTTCTCCCCACCTTCCCTTTTACATTTATAACATCAGGCAGTTAGGTGTAGTAAAAGACAAACAGGAGTTAAGTTACACTTTAAATAATGTATTATTGATAATATTCAAAAATAATAACAATAAGCAAAGTACAAGTGAACTTTGGTCAACCATACAACCTGATAAATGCTGATGTGTAGTTCAGGCGTCACACAGACTTGTTTATTACTTAAAATGTTTCTAGTTAATGCATCATTTTTGGTCAGCTTTCTTCAGAACAGGCCACATGCTTGTCTCAATATGGCTGCCGAGCTGTGCTCTTCATTGTGTTGTCAGTTCAGTTCATGCTCCTTCATCAGTTGGTAAGAGAGAGAGGGAGGAGTAAAGCAAGCAAATTTATAGATTTTCTGTGCAAACCCTACAGCCAATAGGGAGTCATGGTCAGCCATACTTCAGATCAATGGGGCACACAATACCTTTCACACCTGCCCCCAAAACCATTTGTTCAGCTGATGCTTGCCAGCTCGGTAGTCTGGCTTTCCTGTGGGGGTTGACTGAAAGATTCCTGCAGAGAAACACTTGCCAAACTGGTTTTAGGCACTTCCCCCAACCCTGTCATAAAATTACAAAGAGACTCAGTCCTAAATAGGCATTTACAACCATCAAACCATTGCTATTCTTATCAATGATAGACATTAGTGTTATAAGTTACAAATAAAGACATACAAAATATTTATCAACTTATATGCAAAATTTCACACCACAACACTATACTAGCATGTCTTTGGGCTGTAAGAGGAACCTGAAGCGTCCAAGGCTAATCCAGCCTATACAAACAGTGTGATCAAAACTGCACACCATAGACAGAAATCAAAAATGAGGTCCAAATGGCAAAACTTCAAGCTGCATCATCATGCCAGCAAAAAAAAATGAAGCCAATAAAGCCAAAAAACTTTCAGCCATTAGTGAAATATGCAATAGTTTGTTTCCTTTGTCTTTAGTATAAATAGTTATTAAACACATGCTTGGAAATATTTAATTATTTTGAGTAATGGCTGATTTCTGATTTAGAGCATGTTAGTGGATACTGTGGAAATGCAGCAAATCTTATTAAACTACAAGACCATTATAGTCAATCAACACTCCCAATTTAAAAAATTAACTGCTCCCATGCAACTTATGACTATTCTGCCTAAGACTGTCAATAAGTTTCTGTCTCATCTGCCAAATGTCTACATTTACAAGTAGTAATAATTTCTCTCAGACTAGCAATAAAAAACTCTGTTGAAACTATTGGTTTGTGTCCAGACTGAAGTACTTTTTAGAAGTTGGCAATAAGCTTTTGTGAAAAAGAAGTAGACCCAGTAGAAAACATCTCTCTGTTAATGGCAACACAATTCCATTTTGGGGCAAGATTCTGGCATAGTGTTTAATGCTACTGCCTCACGGCTCCAGGGACTTTGGTGTGAATTGCTTCATGGATTATAAACATTCTGCCCATCTCTGTTTTAGTTTCCTGCAGATGTCTCTGTCCATAATTTAGCCTAGATAGTGTGTGCGTAAATGAACATTCCTGTCAGGGAAAACTAAGCATATGTCAGTGCAGTGGGATGAAGAACACAAATTCTAGACACTGGAAAAATATCATTTGATATAATGAACCCTGATGAATTACACACCATGCCTCCCAATGGTAAGAGTAGATTAATATTTGAATGGTACAGGATATGCAAACTTCTATGCCAATCAAGTACACAACATACACAAATGAACATTTTTTCAGCAACGTAATGCTCCACAAGGCCAGTAACAACCTCTAATGATTCCTAGGACAAGATAGTGAAATCATCTTAATGTAGTGGACTCAAAGTCATGAGAAATCCATCTAAGAATGAGGAGATAAAGTCAAGAGAATGTCTGTGATACATTTTTAAACTCACTCATTCAATTCAATTCTTCCAGAATTGTTTTATTGAGTCTAATATACTTGGATTTATATTTTTATGTTTTGGTTTGTAATTGGTATGATGCCCTTTACTGCAGTCTCAAACAGCAAGTCTCCATTTTGTGTTTTTTGAGAGATTGCAGTTAGTTTTTTTTTCTTTTTTAACCATCTGGAACCGATATGAACCGATATTTCACACTGTAAAAAATAAAAAACCTTTAAATGGCTTCTTTGTTTGTGTCAATGAGCTCCATGGAGCATATCCTAGAATAAAGTTTTGTAGTTTGATTTTTCTGAAACTAGTTTTATCAAATAGCAGAATGTCACTTGTTATGAGTTCTGGTTCTGTTATTATTAGACCCATCTTTGAGATTTCACTTTACAATGAGCAAAATCATCAGTCATATGTTTGCAAGATGAGCGAGCACAATGTTCTGTTTATTTTGATAGTTTTTTCAAGTCTTGTAACATGTTTTTCCATGGGAGGTTCAATTTAGATTTAGGTTTTATTTGATACAGGACCCATTTCCACCATTTGTAGCTTCATGTAATACAGGGGTCCCCAACATCTGGTCATGGAGGGCCACAGTGGCTGCAGGTGTTCCTTCTAACCCTTTTATTAATTAGTGCACTGTTTTTCTGCTAATTAACTCCTTTTCCTTTTTTTAAGATTTCTTCCCCTGAATTTCTTCATTGTTCCTCCGAATTGCTTCATTTCTTTCATTAAATGGCACCCAAAAAGAAATAAACGTGACGTGAGTGAATCAACAGAAGACCAACTAAGTCAGGGCCTCATACTCAAAAAACTAATTTCACTCTAACCAGTTGCTTAATTAGGCACTGATTTTTGTTGTTAATTAAATGTGTACTTTAATTCCATGGCTTGTCGCTGCTCTCATTGTGTAATAGCATATATTTCCAAAATTGTTGATTTTCTCTTTTCTAAGAGCAGAGTTAAAATGTTTTGTGGACCTGAGCAGATCAGCATTCCTGATACTTTCACTTTTCTTTATTTTCAGATATTGTATGATGGACACTGTTTGCTGGCCATGTTTTGGTTCATTTTGTATCTCATTATTGTTTGGTGTTAATAAAGGAAAAAGAAACATTTAAGGGGCCTGAGTCTTCAAGAGCAAGTCAAATAAAATGAATTTAAAAAAAGGTAACTAGCAGCAAAAAATGGTCACTAATTAAGAAAAGGATTAAAATGAAAACATGCACCAACTGGGGCCCTCCAGGACCAGAGATGGAGTCCCTGATGTAATGTTTCTTATGTTATGGCTTTTGTAAGGAAAGGCTGATTGAAAAGCAGATGTTAATCAAAGAATCACAGTTAGAAGACAAAGAGTCAGAAATCGGGAGTTCTAAAGGACTCAAACTACACGCAAGCACAAAAGGTTACTTTTTGAGAATATCCACAAACTCAGATAATGAGATGTCTGATGCACTACTTTTGTATCATTGCATCAATGATGTTCATTACACTGTTTCTGACGATAAGCTCCATAACAACTGACACCACAATGTAACAATGGCGACTCAAAATAACTGCACCTATAAGAAACAAAATAATGATGGAAACAGCACAATTTATTTTATTAATAACTGAAAATAATTTTAATAATAAAAATCTGTACAAAAAATGATGCAGCCCTTCAGTAAACCCCAAACAGAACAGCTAAGAAAAAAAAATCTGAAATAAGTACTCAGGACAAATCAATTAATTTTTCACGTTATTATGATGCTGTTTTGTTAATCTGTGGTCACGGCCATGTTACAGAGTCTTTTGTTTACTGGTGCTGTAGTGTTGCTTTGTTCAGGTAGTTGGAGGTGCATGGCAGGTGATTTCATGCATGAGACACTATAAAGCTCATGCACTTTCTGGTTATCTGAGATAGTGGAGTTTATCGAAAAGATTTGGTGTTATATTTGTTGCCTACTAGACCTCCAGAGTAAATAAACATTTGCTTATTATTATGACATCTGATTTTTAAAAAATTATTCCTGTATGCATATTCTGGCAAGGTTTCTGGCTAACTGTAAATCAATTATAGGGCTTTGACATTCACAAAGTCCAAAACTGAGATTTGTTTTTGTGTTTCAAAGTTTAAAAATGGTTTATATTTTTCCACAATGCCAACCATTTTGTCGATCTTGTTGCTATAATGTGTCCTCTTGTTGACTGGAGGCGTGTTCACAGAGGTCACAATCCTGACGTTGTTAGGTCAAAGGTCTATCTATCTATCTATCTATCTATCTATCTATCTATCTATCTATCTATCTATCTATCTATCTATCTATCTAGTTAATGAAACATTGCTCTTCTTTTTTGACGGTGAATTTTTGATCATGTTTTGGTTCTGATCTCTTTAATTCACCTTTTTTCACTTTTGTTTCATTCTCTCTAACTTTGATTTCATAGTTTAGTTTTAGTTCTGGCTAAAAAATTATTTAGACCCCAAACCCCCTTTCTGCATGTTCATATTCTGTTCCTCTCTCATTTAACATACTATCTCCAATCTCTGAAATACTACTCTTAAAAATTCTGACTGGATATTTAGATTTTTCTTTTACATTGATGACCCAATTTCTGTGTCTTTTTTGTTTTTTTTTTAAATTTGTCTAGTTAATAACAAGGCCTCACCTCTCTGTCCTAATCAATAATAAATCTTTCTTGTCTCTTTTTTGGTAGAACAGACATGGGATACCTTTTTCTGGTGCTGTAGCCTTTTCACATTTGTTCAGGTCCTGGCTAGAATTCCATTTTTTGTAGGTTAAGCATGCTTAATCATGCTTTCTTGGAGGATTTCCCAGGAGACAGTTTTCCTCAGAAGACACTTGATTTATGTTGCTGTGTGACCCCAACTGGCTCTTGTGAGTATTAGTCTGGTGTGTGCACAGGAGTTTGTGCTGTGATGGACTGTCAGCTCATCCAGGACACATTGAGTTCAGGCTGCTGGTGCCAGAATCATTCCGCACTCCTGTGATCCTGCAGGAAAAGAATACATGAATGAATAATCGAATGGATAACTGAGGGGTAAAATCATATTTTCAAAATTAATCATTATTAATTTGAGCGTATACACCATCTTCAGATATGTTTTTTAACTTATTTGTTTGACCATCCACATTTTAAATTTTTTTTTGTGAGTCCTTAGTGCTGTCTTAATCAAATGCATTGCTTGATTCTGTGTGATTTGTTTGTATTTTGTGTCCCCCTGCATTTATGCCAATAATGCTCCATTTGTTTTATCAGTTTGGTTTAACCACATTAAAATTATGCAACTCTGGATACAAAGTACTTGTCACTTCTGTTTTTTACATTCAATGTCACCTATTGTTTTGGGAACATAACACACAATTATTATGTTCTTAAGTTTTTATCTTGTCATTCTATTAACCCATAAGTTTATGCAACCTTGTAACAAAAATGGCTATTTTAGGCTTCAACTAATTATAACAATTTAATAAACACAAATGAAGAGTTTGTATTATTGTATTAATAATGTATTAATGCTTTAGAAAATAAAGATTTTAACAAATGAAAGTTCTTTGAGTCTATCAAAAATTCATAAGAAGTATGACAAACAATTGATCACTCAGTCTATCAAATGACTTTATTTAGCTAACTTGTCCAGATTCTGTTTTAGAAGATGTTCACGTTTTCTATTTTGTGAAGATGTGGTTCCCAATTTTTGTCTTTAAATATGTCAATCTAACCTTATTTTATTCTTATATGAAACTTGACTTTGGTGCTTGAGGTACATTAGTCTGTTAAACAATTCATCCATGAACGTCCATAACTAAATTTCAAAATAACTAAATAACTAAATTTCACTCACACAGGGAGCCAGAGACTACTCCAGAAGTGCAGTGCATTTAATCATACACCTGCTCTGAATCTTTTACTTAATGCAGCCATTAACTACATTAATATTTAATGGTAATATTAATATAAACCACTTCATTTGTGAATAATACTGTAACGACACTGACAAGTTGCATCAGCCCAGGATGAGTCACCCATAATATGGACTGGCATTCCATCACGTAAATCAGCATCTTCAAATTTAGTGGCAGTTGTGTCTGTAAAAGCAAGAAGCCTGCAATGTTGTAAATAGAATTCCATCTAGTGCAGCAACGACCACATTCCTTTTAAATACAGGGAGCCTACCAGGTAAAGAGAAAGAGGATCCATTCTGGCACTCCATGCCAGGGCTACATTGGTTGTCAGAAGCAGGACAAAAAGAAGAACTACTGTCCACTTTTTGCAAGTGCCAAATGCTGCAGAGACCACAATGGACCTGTTTGGCTCTTCTCAGGAGTTGCTGGAGAGTGTCAAGGCTGAGGACCTGGAATGACATTTGCAACTTCAGTTCAGGGGTACGGTGCCATAGGCTTGGCATCTTTTGGCACTGGTGCACCGATAGCCATGACCAGGATGGGTAGGGCAATCAGGACATATAAACAAGAAAGGTTGGTGCATTAAAGTACTTTGTGCAATTTTATTCAACAGTGCCCAAATACACAAATACAATGAGGTGTGGTTCTTCCATGAATAAATGAATAATCCAATAAAAACCATTGCATACATGGGGATAAAAAACATGAATATATATGTTCCTTCAGAAAGTTAAAATTCAAGAACAAAAGAGATCAGACATCGGGTTCCCTTTTCATTCTCTCCTGTAAGCGCAGCACATCCTTCTCCCTCATTTCCCCTGCTTACCTCTTTGGGTCTTCTAAGCTGATCTAAGGAGTTGGCAAATGCTACCCCTTTCTTGGCTCTTGTCCCAGCCACCTCAGTCATTCATCATTGGGACGCTCAGAAACAAATTGCCATTGTCCTGCAATCTGTCCTCAGTCTTGCAGGACCTCTGGAGCACCCAATCGCTCCTGCTCCTCCGTATAGTTCAAAAGGAGCTACATGCCCTTCAGGGCTATCTTAACAGCATTATAGGCTCCCGAGAAAAGCAGTGCAGTGGGGCCCCTAACTACACAACCACTCAGCAAGTCACAACATACATAGATTAGCATGGGGCCCCCGGGCAACTGCCCAGCGTGCCCCTGTTGCCCCTAAAGCGTACTACCCTCGCCACCTCACAGGACCAGCAACTGCTCTGCCTACTCTTCATCATGCTGACTTGATTTCCTGAGTGTTTCTTTTATTCTTTCTCAACCCTTTTTTTCTCTTCCTGGCCTTTCTTTCTCAGTCTCTCTTTCTTATTCTGCTCAGACTCCTTTATGCCCTTGTGGGTGCAGGTGCTTTGCTTAATGACCCACAGAGTTTCACTGAGGAACAGCTGAGCTGATCATGCCTACACTCTAACAACCAATCAGCTTGATTCCCCATTGACAACCCCATGGCCACATGGCTTCGCAGCAGTGCACTTCCTACACCGACAAGCCTGAGCTGCATTGCTTTTCTTCTTAAAATTCTGTGCTGCCATGAACCTCAAACATGCAGCACCACAAGGAGTGAAGACAGCTGAGAGACTGCTACCTTAGCAGCTACACCAATGCTCCTCCATTAAGGTCCATTGGCCTGTGTGGGTGGATGCCGGCTCATCTTTTGGCTCATGGACCTGGGAAAACGTGGTAAATTGTGTTACTACTGGTGCCTGTGAGCCGTGTGAAGCAGGCCCAGTGGTAATAAAACTGCACAGGCAAAGGACGAGGATGATCACTAAGGCATTACAGAGCAGAAATATAATGAGTATTAGATCTGAGATCCAGAACTGGAACGGTGTTTGCAGTGTCAGTTCAGTGAAGAAAACAGCCCAAAGACAAGTATATCTGCAGCTCCACACAAGGAGGTTCAACTGCTCCCTTGTCATCGCTAAAAATTTACTGCACCTCTTCTGCACTGCATAACAATGAAGCACTGAAGACTCCTGCTGATGTGCTTTTGTCACCAGCCACAAAGACCACCCCACCATGTTTAAGAGTTGTATGCCATTTCAAAAGTTGCAAGTGGCTGCTAGAGATAGTGACTTCGAAGAGAGGGCTATGAAACAGCTCTGACAAGTTGCCTCAGCCAGAATATGAGCTGGCATTCCATCCTGTAAATGAGCAACTTTGAAACCACTGGCAGGTTCACCTGTGACAATGGCAAGCCTGCAATGTTGCAAACTGAACAGTGAGAAGTCCGTTTAAGGACAATGAGCCACCTAAAAGAGCCAGGCAAGGGGATCCATTCAGGTTCTGCAATAGTATAATGTGAACTAAAAAATGGAACATTTCTAAAATATTTAAAAATATAGTTTGTCACTTTTACCCCAAAATATATGCTGTAGAAAGAAATCCATCCTTTTACTTAACCCATTTCTTCTGATTCAGGGTTGCAGGGAAATCTGAGCCCATCTTGGAGCCACTGGAGTTTTCCCTGATTGGTAAGCCAGTCCATCTTGCACAGTGACCCACCAATATAATATTGCCAAAAAATTCAATGTGCATGTCTTTATAAGTACCTAGGGATGGAGAGAATATGTAACCTTCCACAAAGACAACTCCATGGACGATGGACCTGGGGTGGCAGCACTAACCACTGTAGCAATGTGCCAACTCAAATATAAAGTATTCAATCAAATTCAAGTGCAGAACAATAAAAATATTTTCATTAACAGTTATACTCAGAAACAGAAAAACATGTTTCAGGTTTTGCTGTGAGAAAATCCAAAAACAGAGGAATGATGGATAGGCTTGTTAAATGTTGTAACGTCAAGTGTTTACTTTGTAATTGTGATTGCAGTATTACGTACTTGGAACACATTAATCAAATTGATCATAAAGATCAGCAGAAAAATGGCATTTTAGTGACCAGTTTCCTGAATGGTGGGAAGGCCATGTCAACTCCCCACTGAAAGAGGAGGAAGTTACAATTATGATCACCTCCTGGTAACAGAGACTTTAGGTAGGTCTCTAGAAGTTGGCCAGACATCTACTTTTACTTAACAAGGTCTATTGTTGTAATTTTTATTATCATCATTTTTAATACTTAATAATAAATGGTCTTTTGTTATTCCTGATAGTATGCCATTATCAAGGTGCCAGACTGCATTTTTATTGACACCAACAAACTGGAAGTCACTTATCATTGTTTTAATTAATTATTTTGGGAAACCTGCCATAAGTCAAGCAACTCCTTTCAGACACTGTGTACAATATATAGGAGCAAGATGTTTGCGAGACTTTACGGCATTCAAAATGAAATGTAGCATATAAAACAACGATTTAAGGGTTAGATCCAAAATATGTTGCCTTCAGTTCACAAATCTTGTGGAATGGCCCCAATAAATGAATTGTATCACTCTAATGCTCTCTATCTCGTGTTATCCTTGTATAACATTTAGACAGGTGAGGAAATTATCATGTATAATCATTCATCTGCTCTGACTTAATTTTATTTTGTGTAAGCTGTGTGTATTAACAGATTGTCTCACAGCTTCCAAAGAAAAAATATTATGGGTTTCTGACAAAGAAACTGGAGTTGGGCGCGTAGTTTGATAAAAATGAGGAAAGGTGTTTCTGAGAAAGTAACAGATGTTCATTAATTAAGCTTTGTTAAGGAAACAGCTTGAGCCCCAGGACTGACCTTAGTAATGTTTCATTTGATTTGTAGCCAGCCTGGCTAAGGTACTTCACACAGAATTTGTGCTCACATAAAAAATAAAAAAGGTAATAAAATAATTATGATGCTCAGGTCATAATGCTGTCACAGTTATCATTCGAACTTGTATATCTTTATTTGGTTTACCAGTTTTCTTTGTTAATATAAAAGTTGTGTTTTAAAGGAATACTGCACCCAAAAATGATATATTTTTTTTGCCTCTTGCCTACTCCGGGTTGTTTGTAATGATGGCTGAGAGAAAATTTTAATCTCACATTTTCAAGCAGGACAGAGATAACTAAATTTCTGACATATGGCAAACATAATCCATATGCCAGTTATCCAGTCGGATACTCACAACATTCAAAACATGTGTTTTTTGCTAAAATATTGTTAAATAAATACTTCTGGAAAATTATAGTAGTACACATAGAGGAAGCGTGTTTAGGTTTTTGAACTGAAGTCCTACCCAACTCCCATTCAATGGTCAAGAGCCCATTCGTCATGAAAATATAAGATTGAAATTTTTTTCTCACCCACCCCTACAAACAACACAGAGAAAGTAACAGATTTTTAAAAAGTGAAATGTTTCTTTAATTACCTCCTTTTTTCAAAGATACTTTAAATCAGGATGGCCCATGCCTGAAACAACATTGCAATCCATGTAGCGTTGCCGCCTTGTTCTTCTGTTCATTTTAATGGTTAAGGACCCTCCGTGTGGGCACACCATATTCTCCCTATATATATCTATACTCTTCCTCTGAGGAGACCATGTTTACTCCTACAATCAGTAGTTATTCCAATAAACTGAATGACACTGTATGTGTGAGTGTGGACACACATGTGCAAGTGTGCTAGGTAATGGATTGGCATCAAGTACAGGGTTTGTTTTACCTTTTGCACCCGAGGCTGCCAGGATAGGAACTGGCCAAAGTAAATACTGATTTACTGATAAATGCAGTTTCAGAAAACAGATGCGGGATCCACTTGCTAAAATGATTTGACTATAATTGTTTATAGCTGACACAGAATCAGTTACTCTATGTGTATTTTTTCAGCATAAAGCTACTGTATATTCAGTCTTGCCAAATAACAAATAATAATAAATTTGCATCAGGATTGAATTGTCTAAAGGTGCAAAGCTTTATGAAATTCAAATGCCAACTCCATATATCAGTGAAAATAGCATCCTTTATATAATTTTTGATTGTCCGTAGGCTTGTGCTGCTGCCTCGCGGAACCAGAGCCCTGGGTTTGAAGTAATAATAACAATACATTGTATTTATATAGCACCTTTCTAATGCCATTGGTCCAGTTACTCAGCCTTTCTTTGCACATCCTTAAAAAGTGTGCATTAGATTAATCAATGACTCCACCCTGTTTAAGTATGTCTGCTATATGACGGACTTCCACCTCATTTAGGGCTGCTGCCTACTTTGTGCCAAGTGCTGTCTGCTTGTAGTTTCCCAAATATGAGTGGGATTCAATAATGTTTATATGATTAAACATTTTGATCTGCACATTCTTCTGGATGTTGCTGCACTGTTTATCCTAAATTACCAGAGTCATACTTGAAATAATAAGGCAGTATGATGTAATGGTTAAGGCTTTGGACTTCAAACTTTGAGGCTATGGGTTCAAATCCTGCTACTGACACTGCGTGACCATGAGCAAATAACATCAGGTGAAAAAGTAAAAGAAACGTAACCAATTTTATCTCAAATGTTGTAAGTTGCCTTGGATAAAAGCCATCAGTCAAATAATGATGTCATTTCATTTTTTAATTCAGGCCAGAATTACAGGCTTGGAGCCTATCCCAGCTACAAAAGAGTGCAAGGCAGGAACAAATCCTGGACAGGGCGCTAGTCCATAACATGGCAAACCCACACACCAAACACAGACAAAGGCCAATTTAGAATCATCAATCACATAGCCTGCATGTCTTTGGACAGTGGGAAGAAACCCACATGCACATGGGGAGAACATGCAAAAGTCACACAGGGAAGACCCGGGAATGCAAACCCTTTTCTCTGTACTGCAAGGCAGCTGCTCAACCGTGCCATCTGTAATATTAATTAATGATAAATAAAAAGAATGTGCTGAGTAAAACAGTGGAGTCAAAAGACAGCCAAACGTTGCTTAGTCCTAAATCCACAAGTTAATACACAAACCAAATTAGAACTCCAGAAGAAAGCAAGGGTTGTACCTACTGTCAGGCACATGTGATTAGGAGGCATCCTCAAAAGTCTATGCAGATAAGCAATACCACTCTGAGCAGAGAGGGGGCGCTCTCGTTAACGCAATCTCCTTTTTCCATCTCTACTTCAGGGGAACCTTGAATGGAAGGTGAGTGATGTCATTTCCTGGTCTACATCACTAAGACCCGCCCTTTCTGGAAATGTGGGCTTGAAAACCAACCAGGACTGGAAAGAGGCAGTCAGTTTGTTGAATAACCGTGACTGAGAAGGATCCCTCAGAAGCACTACATTCTTTTCTTGTTTTAGCACCCTCCAGTGCTATTTTCTTTGGCCAATTTTCCCTCACAACCCTGGGATTAAAAATGTGTCTGCTGGTTCCCCAACACTCCTTTGTGGCTCGAGTCTGCTATTTATGACACTACGTTAAACTGAGTATGTAGTGAACACACATCTTGATATATGATGGGAGGCAAGCATGTGATTAAAAGTTTTTCTTAAGGTTTTTATGAGAGTGTTTTCTCAAGACAGTTAGATATATTAGCTCTTTTGAATTAAATAACTGCTGCCTTGCAAAACTAAATGCTGAATTAATATGTTAATGTAGCAAGCCACCTCAGCAACAAGCTTTACAAAGCACAGGCCACGTATGGCACCAGCAACAGGCGGCATGCATCCTATGTTGAAATGCCAAAAGAGTGGAGAAGCTACAGTATGCATAAAAAGTATTCACTCTCTTGGAAGCTTTCACATTTTATTATTATATAAGATTAAATCTCAGTGTCTCTAATTAGGCTTTTTTAACACTAATCAGCAGAAGAAAAAAACTATGATGTGAAAGTGAAAACCGATCTCTGCAAAGTGTCTAAATGAATTACAAATATAAAACTCAAAATAAGGAATCACCCCTTTAATATGAATCACCTAACTCATCACTGGTGCAGCCAATTGGTTTTAGAAGTTACATAATTAGTTCAATGGAGATCACCTGTCTGCAGTTTCAGTTGATTGTAGTCTAAATGCACCTGCGTCTGGAAGGTCCACCTTGTGATAACTCAGAATTGTGACCCAATCTACACAATGAAGACCATAGAACGGTCCAAGGGTGAGTAAAAAGCATGTGTCAGAGGATGGAGACAAGAAAATGTTTAAGTCACTGACTATCCCTTAGAGTCCAGTTAAGCCAGTCAATAAGAAATGGGATGAATACAGCACAGCTGTAAGTCTGCCTAGAAAACTGAGTGAGCATGCAAGAAGAAAACTAGTGAGGGCGGCCATCATGAGACCTGCGATAACTCTGAAAGAGCTACAAGGTACAGTAGCTCAGACTGGAAAGACTGCACATACAATAGCTGTTACCTGAATGCTTCACCAGTTAAAGTTTTACAGGAGATTGGCAAAGAGAATGATACTGCTAAAAAAATGACAGCTATTGTTGGGAGACTCTGAATTCTGCTGAAAAAAAAGTCTGTGGTTTGCTGAGAGTGAAATTCACCTTTTATAGCCATTACAATAAAACAGGATGTTTGGTAAAAGCCAACCTTGCACATGATCAAAAAACAAACCGTGAAGCATGGTGGTGGCAGCATCATGATGTGCATCAAAATACAGGAAAAACTGATGGAGTCTACAAGATACCACTGCCTTGGGACAAGATTTGTTTTCCAACTTCCCTAAGCACAAAGCCAAAGCTGTAGACTGTGAAAGGAGCGTTCATCTAAGAAGGTGAATACATATGCAATCATTTTGTATTTATGTTTGTAATTAATTTAGTTCACTTTGCAGGAATCTCTGTTCTCTTTGATATTTAAGTGTCTTTTTCTCTTGATCAGTGTCAAAAATCAAATCAATTGTGATTCAATGTTGCATAATAATAAAATGTGAAAAGTAAATACAGTACTTTTAATAGACACTGTACACTGCAACAGGGGTATCCAACCCCTAAAAAGAATAATAGTATTAGAAACTGACAGCCAGATAGATCAAACTAGAACTTAATGTATTGTAATGTCACCATAATGAAATTAAAAATACCATTGCTACCTGATAGCTTCAGGGTTCCAAGGAACCTTACTGTATATGGAAAGAACATGAACACAAAAATTAATTTTAAAGCATGCTTCAAATAGATTGTGTAAGGATATTTAAGATGGTGAAATAAATAAACCTGCAAATATGAATTCCAAAAAGAATTTGCAGTTGTAGGTTTTCAGGTTCATCTTAGCTATACTAGAAGTAGTTTTTCGATCTGCGGACTACGCTTGGCATACTTTTTTGCGTAGCTTTCTACCATTCATACAAGAACATACAGTTATGACTACTGACTATAACATGTCTGTAATATGTGTGTGCCTTGACGGGCACCTCACTTTTGGTGTATTGTTAAGTGCAACATTTTATCTGCTAAAAATCTCCTCTGAAAGTAGGATAGGAGTTTAACAAAAAAGTAGTTTTTCTTCTAAAAAGTTTATTAGTCAGAGTATGACCCAGTTTTTATGGCGCTGGACAATAAACTGTAATTTCTGTTCTCGCCGCTGACTCAATGTGTGACCCTAAATGACTTATAGTACTTAATCTGCAAGCTGTAGAAACATGGAAGCAATTGTGCTCTGAACTTGTGATTTATAACAGGAAATGTGATGCTGAAGCAAAACCTGGGCATATAGGGGAACTCCTTCTTGATTGCCAGGTCAGAAATTCAGACTACAGTGTAACAGATCCCTTCTTCTATGAGCTTTTATTTCAGAGGCAGTGATGGTGCAATGGGGCAGTTGGACAAAATGTAAACAGTATGAGGTTGTTGATTTGCTTATTCTTTCATGTTAATTTTATTTTAAAAGTTGGAATACATCTCATTCATCCAAACCTTATTTAGCAGAGTTAGAGTTCTGAGCCGACTTCAGGGACTTTAGGTGCAAAGCAGGAATTAACTGTACATAGTGTGCCAGTCAAACAAAAGGTACACGCACTCCCACACTCTCACATTCACTCATACAATCATTAAGGCGGAGTGGTGGCTAAAGATCTGTGCTGGTATCTGGAAGGTCAAATCCCGTTACTGCCAAAAGGGATACTACTCCATTGAGCCCTCGAGTAAGGTCCTTAACGTGAAAATTGTTCCAGGGGTGCTATACAATAGCTAACCCTGCACTCTGACCCCCAAAGGTCATGTGAAAAGGCAATGTCCCGTCAGGGATTAACAAAGTATATCAAATCAAAAAATACTAGCCAATGTAGAGTCACTAATTGATCTAACATGCTTGTTGTAATGAAACACTTCAGAAAATTAACAGCTGGAAAAACCTGATGATTCGCAATTTACACTGGTTTAATATTAGGTCGATCCAAAAAGTGTAAACTTCTACACTTTCTCGTGAAGCAAGTAAAATTGTTAAATAAAATGTGGTACTGATGCTTTAGGCTAAGAAACAGAAAATGAAAGCTAACTGACACCTACAACAGACCTACATTTTCAGAACAGAATAACCAACCTCATTCTCTCAATATCCATCTGCTCATTTTACTGAGTATCAATATGAAAACATGCCAAATTTAATAGATCATACCATTTCATCTCTAAAAACAGTGTTCATTTACATCTGAAAAACCTGTCAGTCCCCGACAACCAAGGAATGTAATCTCTCCAACACATCCTGGGTTTGCTGCTGTTTCAAATAAACTTTCAAAGAAGGCACTAATGGAACCTCCTCAATCCATGGTAAAAACATTTCAGTTGTCTCTTGTGAATCTGGATTCTGTCCTCTGTGCAGCCACTCCATTTTGGTTTCCAGTTGGACAGAGGCAGTGGTGCTGTTAGAATTATGTTTTTGGACTTCTCTAGCACCTTCAACACCATCCAACCTCTGCTCTTTAGGGACAAGCTGACAGAGATGGGAGTAGATTCACACCTGGTGGCATGGATCGTGGACTATCTTACAGACAGACCTCAGTATGTGCGTCTCGGGAACTGCAGGTCTGACATTGTGGTCAGCAACACAGGAGCGCCGCAGGGGACTGTACTTTCTCCGGTCCTGTTCAGCCTATATACATCAGACTTCCAATATGACTCGGAGTCCTGCCACGTGTAAAAGTTCGCTGATGACACTGCTATTGTGGACTGCATCAGGAGTGGGCAGGAGGAGGAGTATAGGAAGCTAATCAAAGACTTTGTTAAATGGTGCGACTCAAACCACTTACACCTGAACACCAGCAAGACCAAGGAACTGGTGGTGGATTTTAGGAGGCCCAGGCCCCTCATGGACCCCGTGATCATCAGAGGAGACAGTGTGCAGAGGGTACAGACCTATAAATACCTGGGAGTGCAGCTGAATGATAAATTGGACTTGGCTGTCAATACTGATGCTCTGTGTAAGAGAGGACAGAGCCGACTATACTTCCTTAGTAGGTTGGCGTCCTTTAACATCTGCAATAAGATGCTGCAGATGTTCTACCAGACAGTTATGGCGAGTGCCCTCTTCTACGCGGTGGTGTGCTGAGGAGGCAGCATAAAGATAAAGGACGCCTTACACCTGGACAAACTTGTTAGGAAGGCAGGCTCTATTGTAGGAATGAAGCTGGACAGTTTGACATCCGTGGCAGAGCGACGGGCGCTGAGCAGGCTCCTGTCAATCATAGAGAATCCACTGCATCCACTGAATCCACTGTCATCTCCAGGCAGAGGAGCAGCTTCAGTGACAGACTGCTGTCACTGTCCTGCTCCACTGACAGACTGAGGAGATCGTTCCTCCCCCACACTATGCGACTATTCAATTCCACCCGGGGGGGTAAATGATAACATTATTCAAAGTTATTGTCTGTTTTTACATGCATTTTTATTACTCTTTAACTTAATATTGTTTTTTACATCAGTATACTGCTGCTGGATTATGTGAATTGCCCCTTGGGATTAATAAAGTATCTATCTATCTATCTATCTATCTATCTATCTATCTATCTATCTAT
>JANRMT010062796.1:4559535-4651175 GCA_026402145.1 Polypterus bichir lapradei | reverse complement strand
TATCTATCTATCTATCTATCTATCTATCTATCTATCTATCTATCTATCTATCTATCTTTTCTCCTGAGTCTCATTGTTTCTGGCAGTATCTAGTGCTCAAGTTCCAAAATGAGGAAAAAGATGTAAACAGACTAATACATCATAATCTTCATCCAAGATCCTTAGTTTATTGTAGCTGTTTCAAAACTGTCAATGGTCAATCTCGCAGTTGTCAGTACATTAATTTATGAACAAGATCTTGAGTTATAGGACTTAGTAGAGTAGGGAGTGAGCCACACTTTTTCAGGAGCATTATTGCCTCACATTTGGAGGTGCCATCCCAACCTAATCAAAATCTGCTCTGAATTTCTCTGTATTGCTCTTAGCTGGGAGTCCCAAAAGCACATAAGTCCCATAAATACTTTCAAAAATTGCCCTCTGGGGGATTACCGTCAAAACCTCAACTAGAAACAAAAAGGGTTTTGAAGAAGCTTTAAAACATTTACTTTAATTATAAACAGTCCCAAGGTGAAGTCAAAAACCGAGCATAATTTCAAAAATCCAGGAAATCTACAGAAACTACAAAAGGCCCTCCAATTTATCGGAAGGAGGGCAGTTCCTGGTGGTGACTGGATCACCTACAAAACACATGAGACATAACCAAGGCATTTTCTAGTTACAAGCAAAAACAAAAAGTAAAGCACATAATAAAATAAAAGAACATTAACATAAATAAATGGTACAAAATTGGACAAAACTGACAAGAAACACGACTTTGAACCCCAGCCTGAGGAGAAACACTGGGTGAAGCATGACAAGTATGGGTTTGAGTTCATAATCTAAGTAAAAATGACAAAAGCGTCTGTGAAGACCAGAAATGCAGCCTTCAAGAACTGTGCCTGGACACTTGAACAGGAAAGGGACAAAACAGACATTTCATAGACACTGTACATGTACTTGCCTCCATGTCAAATACATAACCACAACTTTTTCTTGCTAAATACAAGGACTAAATGGTATACAATTGAATGCCATACAAATAATGTTTTGATTTAGGTACCACAAAATAGAAAACAGACCAAACCAAAAACAAAACAAAACATAGAACCTTTACTGGACCGCCCAGAAGGGGTTTATCCTAATGCAGCATGACATTGTAGTTCCATGGGCAAGGTTCAGCCAAAATGTCTCAGAATACACAAAAATGTACAAAAATGCCCTTCAAGGTGTTCTGTACTGTTTGAGTCCCAAAAGCACAGCTTCTCAAGTTGCCCACTAGAGGATGAAAACAGCATCAAAATACCCTGTCCAGAAATCCAAAGGGCCAAGACATAGCTTGATAAAAACAAAAGTTTAATTTTTACAAAACCTGTGCAGGCACAAAGCTCAGAATAGAACAAAGAATTGACTGAAAGGCAAGGATAAGCACAGAAATCAGAGTCCCAATACAGAATCCAAAAATCATAGTCGAGAAACACAGCATAGGTCTGAGATCCAGAAATTCAATTGGCAATAGCAAAAGATACTCACAAGAAGTCTCTCCTCTCCCTAGCACATTCAATGAACCGTGAGGAAACATGGGGAGGCCCTCCCTTAAATAAGGTGGAGGGCATTCCTGGCAGTGATGGGCAGTTAGCCCTGCCTTTTGTGGGACCACCCACAAAGCACAAGGGACATAACTAAAGCTCTTCCCCTTTTTTAAGATGTGCATAATAAATTAAATAAACATTAACTTTTTTCTGCATCTATTTATAATCTTTTATTGAATTTCTTAAATATATATACATAACATTCCATACAATCATGTCAAAACTTAACAAAACTAAATTCAAATCAACCCCCATCCATGAGAAAGAGATAAAGGCCAGCCGCCAGAGTATAACAAGTGAGAGTAGTAAAGAGAGAAATGAGTCTTTTCCCCCAGTATAAGTGCTTATTCTAAAGTATTATTGATTAGATCTTGCCAGTTTAAAAAAAAAGTTTTGAACAGATCGTATAAGTGAGAATTAGATTTTTTCCGATTTCAAATAGTATATACAGTAACATCGGTTACTCACTGACTTACAGTAAAAGAGGTGAGTTAGGATTCTTCCAGTTGAGCAAGACAAGTCTACGTGCTAATAGTGAAGTAAAGGGAATTACAGTTTGTTTGTTCTTCTCCACTTTAAGCCCATCTGGAAGTACACCAAACACAGTTGTTAATGGATTAAGAGTGATAGTGACACCAAGGCTGTCTGATAGGCATTTAAAAAAGTTTGTCCAGAAGGACGTTAATTTGGTACTTGCTCAAAATATGTGCCCTAGTGAAGCTGGACCTCGATTGCAAGGTTCACAGGTTGGCTCTTGCCCTGGAAACATTTTGGACAATATTAAGTGAGATAGATGTGCTTGATAAAAGATTTTAAGTTGAATAATTGCATGCATTGCGCATATTGAGCTTGAGTGAATTCTGTGGATGGCTGCCTTCCACTGTTTCTGAAATGCTGAGTAAGACATCCTTTTCCCACTGTTCTCTGAGATCTTTAAAAGGAAGGAACTTTAAAATGATTTATATATTATAGAAATGGTGTCTGAGTCCTCAAGACTGATCAATATCTCTTCTGGAATAGAAATAGGTAGGAGGTGAGGAAAATTGGGCAGATTTCACTTAGCAAAGTTCGTAATTTGGAGATAGTAGAAAAATGGTGTTGATGGGAGACTAAATTTAGAGTGTAATTGTTCATAGGATGCGAAGACGTTATTTATATATACTGTAAATCTGTAAATGATTTAATCTCATACATTTTCCAAACATTAAAAACTGTGTAAGTTTGAGAGGGTAGAAAAAAGGTGGTTATCATGTAGAGGTACCACAAATAAAATATTCTCTAACTTGAAGTGTTTCATACATTGGTTCCATATTTTGAGTGAATGAAGGATCACTGGGTTGTTAGTATATTGACAATACCTTGAAATAAAGATTAGTAAATTAAATTGCATAAAATAACGAAAAATCAACAAAACATTACACTTTGAACCCCAGCCAAAGGAGACATGCTGGCTGAAACATGACGCAAGGAAGACAAACCATTAAATTAATAAATAAATAAATCTCTAGACCACAATCTAGTGACATGATTGAACTATTTAAAATTAGGAAAGGGAGTTAGTAGTACAGTGGATACCGGCTATTACCTTAAAATAAACACTAACAAGAACATGAGGTCATACATGGAAACGTGTTTAGGGAAAATTAGGGTTAGGGTTAGGGTTAAAAAAACTTAGGGTTCAAAACTTAGAAAATGTTTCTAATAAATCATAGAGAAATGGAATTAATTACTACAAAGTGTGGAAAGGAGCAGAATTTCAAGACATTCAAAACTCTGCTACTGTAGATGTTATTTTGGAGAAATCAGGTGAATAGGATTGACAAGCAAATGAACCTGCTTGGTATCTTCCTATCAAAAGTGTTCTAATGTCCTAAATTGTCACTTTACTTCATATAAGTACACTTGCATATCCCATCCTACAACCATCATTATAATGATGATTTCTGTTGAGGAGCCCCAGTGCTTTACTGTGAACTTTTGTCCATTTACACTCCTTTTTCCTGAACAACTGAACAAGATGCAGAAGAAGCTGTACAAGAGAGCCCACCGTAAGGAGATGTGTCTGCCCGGGACCCTCAGGACACACACACACACATACTAGGATCCAGTTGTTCACAGGTTGACCTCTATTTTACCAGTTTCCAGATCATATTGCTTTGTCTTGGACAGGAAAAAAAGGCAGAGAGAAGTAATTTGGAAAGGATCAGGAGACGGGAGCAGGGAATAACATGGTGTAAATGACAAAACAAGCACCAGAAAAGGTGGAAAGCCAAAATGAAAACAAAATAACAAGCAAGAAGCGTTACCAAAAATCAAAGTAGGAAAAAAATAGGAAAAGGTCTTTCAGCCATAAACATTCTATTATTAACACTGAAAAGTTAAAGTTTTAGAAAATGTTAGAAACCAAGAAGTGTACATCTCGGCTTTATATACCTTTCTGGTAATGAGGTCATGGCACATAACTTTCTGGTGTAATGCGATGGCAATGACATCACACTGGTATTCACAAAATGGCCACCATTAAAAAAAATCAGTGCCTCAAAATGTCAGTAATCACGATAAAACAAAATGGGCAGTCAAAAAGTAGTAATGAATGATTTCAAATCTCCACATAAACATTAATACAACACAGCAATTCAAAAGCTAACATTTCCGTAAAGCATTAGAGAAAATCATTACATATATGGCCTCAGATCAGGAGACATGACAACAAATTTGATTGCTATCCTTTAACCGAAAGTACTCTGGAGAAAAGGTCATTTACAGGCCATCATAAGTTTCAATTTGACTTTTCTTATTAGCATGCTAAGACTAACACAGAAATCCAATAAAAATGTACCATTCTGGTGTAAACCAGGCAAGTCATTTAACTTACTCATACGTCTCAATGAATACAGTAAAAAAAAAACTATTGTAAGTAACGGCACTGCAAAGATGGAGAGGCTAAAGAAACCTTAATGTAGTCTTCATTAAGAATGAATTAAAGCACCTGGGGCCTGTTACATAATTTGGTGTTTCTCCCTTCCACCATTAAACATATTAATACAATTAACAATACAATTGATACAGTACACAGTACAGAGATAAAGTGCCTTAAAAAAACTAAATTCAGACAGTTACTGATTGCTAAAAAATTAACAGAAAAAAACTTAAATATAGAGCAACCGAGGAAAAACAGAAACCAAGCAGCATTTTGAGTTGGTTAATTCCTTTATGGTTGATGTTTTGAAGGAATTTATTTAATTTGAAAAGTGGAGGGGTATGGTCATTAAAATCGCAAATTTTGATGTTGTTAAAGCAGCAGGGTTTAAAGGTCGATACTGGCAGCCATGTCTGTGGGTATCTTTGCGAAAGACAGACGATTTGCATTCCTGTTTAGTTTCTCATTGGTTCTTGAGCCCCTGCTGTCTCCTAGTACTTTGACTTTGAATTGTATTCTGGCTTTGATGGTCAATTTATTTTTGAGCTTTGGTTCTGAATCTTGCTCGTTATTGACTATGAATTTGGACTATTCTCTCTTACCCTAGGTTTGGCTCAGCATAACATCTTGTAGCGTGCGGCCAAGGCCCTTGCCTGGCCGGAACGCTTCCATGCTGAGAGGACCAGGGGAGCAAGTGTGGCCAGTACGTTACCTCCCCCGGAACATTAGATGGCAACCCCCCTGGGTTGCAGTGGTGCCTCTGACTCCCACAGGGCTTCATGGGATTTGGAGTTTGGTGCAGTCCTGTTGGGATCCGCAGGCACTGCCAGGGGCTGCTGCATGTGGAGTTGCTGAGCCCTTATGGGCAGTCCCTTCCGCCACACCCGGAAGTGCCGCCGGAAATGAAGTCGTCAAGCACCTGGAGCACTTCTGGGTGTATTATGAAAGGAGCCAGCAGCCACTACAATGGAAGCCTGAGTCGGGAGGAGGAGGAGGACGAAGCTTGTGGAGGAGGACTGGAGGAAGAATAGAAGATATAAAAGTATTGTGTGGAGTTGTGCTTATGGGGACTGTGTTGTGCCTGTGGGAACGGGGAAGGCGTTGCCCACAGGCGAAGAAATAGAAATTAAACATTTATTTGTTTTATAAGTGTGCCTCCCGTGTCTGTCTGTGTTGGGCTGGCGCTCATATAGCGCCTTTCAGTCACAACCTCCAGGGTGAATCCCTCAACAAACCATTGTGCATAAATACATACAAATACTTGATCCAATTCAGGGTTGTGGGCAGACAGAACCTATACTGGTAATCTTGGCTGCACAGCCAGAAACAGCCTCAGATAAGGTGCTTGTCAACTGCAAATCCTATTCCCAAACATAATGTCATTCACATTCCTACTCACACTCACTGAGCAATTTAGAATCAACAAATAGCCTAACACAAATGTCGTTGGTGATGTTGGAGGAAAAGCCACATGTACAAGGGAAGAACTGCAAATTTTGTACAATTTAGAAGTGAGGGATCTGTTCTAGTTAAAAGACTTTTAATGTTAAGTTTTTAAATACTTGCACCATCACACTTTTTCCAGATTCAAGAGAAATTGATCCGAGAAGCAGGATCTCAGATAAACAGATGTAACACAGTGGCACAAGGAAGTTGAAAGTGGCATTTTACAAGTGCTCCCTCAGGCAGGCAGGACTTGTTAGAATTCAATCATGTCATCTTTAGAAGTTGAGGCAGGGATCTCGAGTGGCTAAGTTTTGAACGAGACAGAAAAAGTCTACAAAGACAAGTCCTCATCTTAAACACAACAAAAGGGGCAATTTTATGGTAGAGGAAGCATCTTTTAAAAGTTTTATTTCTCTCAGGAGACTGAAGATTTAGCAACTGGAAATGTCCAGCTATTTCTTTCTAACAGTTTGTATGAACAGTCTGTGGCGGTTTCTGTCCAGAGTGATGATAAGAATTGCCAAGCTGTGTTAACAGATGCTTTGCAAGCTCAACTGCTAAATTCATCAGGGGAGGGACTTGCAGTGAAATGCTGGAAAGTCTAATAACCACAAACAAGGTGTTAACTAAAACACAAAGCCAAAATTCTGAATAAGGTTGTTATCTGCTTAAGGCCCAAAAATTCGTTTACTTTGAAAATACCCCTCAAAAAATAGAGCTGGCTTTGCCCCTTCATGAACTGAGCCATTGTGATTTGATCAGTCCAGCCTGTCATCCATTATAGGTCTTGACCCACTCCACATCAGCCCCTCCAGGTCTCGGTGGTGGTCCATGATCATCTCCTTGGTTTTGGAAATGTTCGACAGCAATTGGTCTGACCCACAAAG
Organism: Polypterus bichir lapradei; assembly: GCA_026402145.1. Classification (NCBI taxonomy): domain Eukaryota; kingdom Metazoa; phylum Chordata; class Cladistia; order Polypteriformes; family Polypteridae; genus Polypterus; species Polypterus bichir. Next base: position 4,644,354 of record JANRMT010062796.1, on the reverse strand, counting down.
TCGTTCACTAGACCCCTGTACTCCTCTTCTCGTTCACCCCTGACACAGCCCACAATAGCAGTGTTTATGTATGTGTGTTTGCCCTGTAATGGACTGGCACCCTTTCAAACAGAAATAAAGTGTCAGTTTAGTTTTAATCCAGTTATCTGCTATAGAGTATGTTGAAACAGTGTGATCAGGTGATGCAAGTGGCCAGTGTCCATATGTTGAATCCCCAGGTGTTCATGTTGGGGATGCAAAAAGGAGATGTTCAGTATATTATTTACTTCACAGCAGATGAAGAATTAAACATTTTTATAAAACACAAGAAAATCATCACTGGCTCCATACTTGTTTTTGAATTCATAGCAGCTGATGATGACGTTTAACTCTTTTTTGCACAGTTCAATGACTCTACAGACTGAGGGTTTGATTAGCACATACAAGGAATAATTTCACTGTACTCTGCACACATGACAACAATGACTCTATTAACCTACAATCCATGCTTCTTTATGGATGAAAGTTTCCAAGTCATATTTTACACAATTAGTAAGTGCTTGTATTTTTTTTATCCAGTACATTTATTGTCCGTTTTTTCATGAAAAACAAAAAAATCCTTGAAGCAAAACAAGTATTAAGTATTAAAGCTTGTATTTGAAAATGACACATACAGAGAGAAAAAGTTTCAGGTATAGATTGTCATCTGCTTGATGACACAGGCAGTAAATCATCCAGTGACCACAATATCATTACAGACTTGTTGAGGCATTTCCAGGCTGGCAGAGGTTGAACATAAGAAGCAGGAATCAGCCAAGCAAAGAAATTTCACAGATGGTTCCAGGAAACTTTGGTGAAATAAATAAAAAAAACAAAAAAACAGGAACCATGCTCAGCTAGGCGCTGCCTGTTCCTCACTGTTAATGGAAAAGCTTCATGAAATGCTTAGCTTCAAGCCTCCAGTGAAATTACACCACTTATAATACTTATAATAGGCAGGCGAGCTGATATGTATATTAGGAATTCATTAAAATTTAGTTTTGCCAGTTTTAATTTTAATTTAATGCATTATTTTTTATTTAATTTTTTTGATGTCATTTCATCGACATCTTATGAATTTGTTTTTTTACGATTATGGCCATTTTGTACACTGTTCAAAAAAATGAAAGGAACACTTAATCTTGTCTCCTGATACAGTATCTTCTCCATGCTCTTGAGATTGTGCTGGGAGACACAGCAAACCTTCTTGTGACAGCATGCATGGATGTGCCATCCTGGAGGAGCTGGGCTATTTGTGCAATGTGAATCGGCTGCAGGTACTGCCTCATGCTGCCAGTAGTGACAAGGACATTAGCAAAATGCAAAACTAGAAAAGTATCGGTCAGGACGGATAAGAAGAGAGCAACTGTCTGTGACCACCACCTACAAAACCAGTCCCTTTTTGGGGTTTGTCTTGCTGTTGCCTCTCCAGCGCACCTGTTGTCACTTTCATTTACACCAAGCAGATGAAGTTGATTCACAATTGCTTATGCTTCTTAACTGGACAGATTGATATCCCTGAAACTTAATTGACTTGGTGTTAGACTGTGATGATTAAGTGTTCCCATAATTTTTTGAGCAGTTTATTTGTAGATTTTATGGGCGCCAACATTTTGTTTGTCTGATCTCTATGCGTGCCATGTGACTAGTGACATCAAATCAGCCATGATAGATTAAGATATTATCTTAACTTTATTATATATATTATATTATATATATATATATATTATATTAACTTACTGTCAAATTGCTAAATATTTGCGCTTCAGTAATATTAAATTTCATTCATTAAGTGCATTTGCTTTATGACTTTTCCTGGGTTTAGGTTTGCAATTTTTCTTAGGGAAGAAGCCCCACAGAAAATATGAATTAATAAGAAAATGAAAAAATGCTATCTTAAAACTATAGCAAAAATACAACCATTTCTAAGCTTCTTATGAAGGTAAATCTCACGCTCCTGCACTTTTCATAATGCAGAATAACAGAAGATAGAAAAAGATCAGCTAGTTAAAGAATGAATTCAATTAGAGGCAAACACAATTCACTGATTGTCAAACTGGTTGGAAAAAAAAACCCTTGCAGCCACAGAGGGGCCTCAAGACTGAACTTGGAAACCACTTCTCTAATGCCATAGTCCTGTCTGACTACATTTCTCCTAAAAAAAGTGTACACACTTTTTCTGCCAAAGACAATAAATACTTCAGAGATCTGTTACACTAGAATATCATTATGGAATGTCCTTCCACAGTTTGACTCAACTTGGATTAAACCCTCGATTATTCAAATTATGCTGGCCTTCGTACAGCAAAATCTGACAAAACTAGATTGATTTTCAAAGACGTTTGCAATTACAGCCTTCAATCCAGATCATTTCACATACAGGTAAGCCAAGAGCAGATATAAAAAAGTGTTGCTTCTGATATCTTTCTATCCAGACATTCAGACTCTTTTATTGAAAGACTTAATGAAGGTCTTTTGAAGCCTCCTGGACTAGTCGTTGTCCACTCTAGGGTGTATTGGACCTGTCTCTCAGGCAGAGTTGTTGTTCTCCTTATCTTATATATAAACGTCTACACGTGGAAGTGTGTGTGTGTCTGTCTGGCCCGGAAGTGAGAGGTGGAGTCGGGGTAAGGGCTCCGCCTCCGAGGAAACAGAAAACTCGCTTAGCCGCTAATAACACAAGTGAGGCCAGCACGTCAGCAAAACGAAGAAAGACAAAGTTGCTTAGCTGCTAACATCAGCAAAACGTTATCCCTTTTACATTTCCTCCCACTGCTAATACACAAGCGAGGTGACCATGTTGGCAACACGAAACCTCCTAGGTGAGAGATGTTCAAAGTAGTTCCTTTCAACTACCTGACATCACTGCATTTCAATTTTTTATCTGATGATTACAATAGTTTCTAGGACCCTGTGATTTTTACAGCATGGGCTTACACAGCTAGTTATGAATATGTTACCCTTCTTCCATTTTAACACTATTGGGTGTGGCTATAATCAGAAGTTCTTATCCTTCCCCCATGACCTTCTCGGTCAGTGTTGTGAACCTTCACTTTAGGAACCCTGTCCCGTGACATAGTTAAGGGTTTTTATTAATTTTTACAAGCTTATTCTGCATGATTTTCATTCCCTTTTCACTTCTAACATATGTTTGAAATATGCAGAATTCATTCTTGCTCATCAAATATTTTTGGAATAGTTTTGAAGATGTCTTTTCCAACTCTGTTTTGCTTTTATTACAGAGGCTGCCATCCTGTGGGCTGATGTCTATATACAACCAGCATGAGAAGCAAGATGTGTAATGCCTGTGATGCGACAGTATAAATATCAGCCCCTAGGGTTCCTGAGTTATCAGACATTAGATTGTAAACAAGTTAGTTCTGGTTTAAAGAATCTTTGGTTTTGTTTCTTGACAACAATTTTTGGAGTTATTATTTTTGGTTTGACGTGGGTTTTTTTTTTGGTAATTGGATTAGGCCTGACTCGCATTTATGTTTCATCTTCTGATCCCTCACATAAAATAAGCTGCCTTTTTCAGTATAGGCGAAACATCTGGATTTGTCCTGTGCTTGCCTGCTGCAATGAGAAGAGGACGGAACTGAATTATCTGCCCTCACCCTCTCTACTCTGAAGTGTTTGGCTCAGTAAGATGATTGAAACTGTGAGAATATTAACCCAAGAAATCAAAGTTATTTACAAGGATCAATTCAAAGTGTGATAAATGTTGAGTATGTAGAAAAGAGCAAACTCACATGTATGGCTGGGATGACACAAATTACATCTACAGAACATAAGCATATGAAAAAGAAGCTACATGGCTCTTATCAGTACACATTTGCTGTGCAATAGGCTTATGCATCCATGACTTGCTCTGTTTCTGTATTAACACAGCCATCTTCCCATCTCTTATGTCCTGGTCAGTCTTCAACAAATATGGTCTTCCCATCTCCTGCTGTAAACTGTATTTGCAATTAACACTGTGAGACTGTTGCATAATGGATTCTTTCAAAGAATCCTTGCATAGATGGTATGAGTGGGACAATGAATACTGCACCACAGTGGCCTTTCCAGATGCTACTGCATCTTTGATATATAGTCAGTCAGTCAGTCAGTCATTGTCCAACCCGCTATATTCTAACACAGGGTTACGGGGGTCTGCTGGAGCCAATCCCAGCCAACACAGGGCGCAAGGCAGGAACAAATCCCGGGCAGGGCGCCAGCCCACCACAGGGCACACGCACACACACACACACACCAAGCACACACTAGGGACAATTTAGGATCACCAGTGCACCTAACCTGCATATCTTTGGACTGTGGAATGAAACCGGAGCTCTTTGATATATAGTATATACCAAAATAATCCATGCCTGCAACATCCAAATCAAGTCCTTATTCTTTGCTAGAACTTACTTTACATGCAGAATACATGTAAGTCTTTTTTCTATGTAGTAGAAGGGCAGATTTTGAAAGTATGTGGTTTTCTGATGTTAAAATCTGAGTGCTGAGCTGTTTAAGAGTTCAGGGACTAATTGGATGGAAAAGTAAAAGTCATTAGTTTATAATAAGTGCAAAATTTAGCACGCTGTCTCTGATCAATATCAAATTGACACTTTTGGACATATTTGGAAAGTTGAACCTGCATGCTTTGCCTGCTGAGCACTGCTGTACGGTGAGAAGAGACAGTCACTAATGTAAATAAGGCAGCGCTCTGCTAAATCAGGCTGCACCATAGTAATCAGATCAGTAATTTATGGTAAACATGTCACCACTGTCTATGTAAGGAACTGGTTCAAAGTACCAGCACTATTTTTGTAAAGAGGCATTAGACTTTCTTTGGAAAGAAACCAGACAGATTATTAAGTCTGTAGTAAAATAACACAGAAACATGTTGAGTCATCCAAATAAAATGGAGAAATGATAAATGCAGCACCAAGCTGGATGTCTTTATTAAATCATTGGAGCGCACTTAGTCTGTTAAGACTTTAGTATTCTCTTAAAAATGGCATTGTGAAAGGAGTACTGACATTCATCAATGAGTTTCCTGACCCACTTTTTCCAGATAAAAAGATAAATTTTGCACAAATGTCCCCCCACTCACCCAGCCACACACACGCACACACAAAACCTCTTGTGCATCAGTCTAGTTTAGAGTCCTAACAGCATGTCTTGAGACACTGGCGTGAAACCAGAGTTCCTGGAGGAAAGCCATGTGAATTCACTAGAAAACAGAAACTCTAAATAGAAAGCACACTAAAAATAAAACAGGTGACCGGAAGTCTGACAAAAAATTTCGAAACAGAGTTTATTTTCTTGCGTGTCAGCTCTCTTTTGTTTTCATTTAACTAACATTTTAATATCAAGTACTTTGGTGCTAAATTCTTTGATGGTACTTTTTCTCATCCCATTTCTACATTCAGTCTACATATATATAATTAGCCTGCATTGTGACATTTGTGGATTCAATTTAATTTATATAGCACACCGTACAAATATCAAGTCAAGTTGGGGAGCATGTACTGGTACAATGTGTTGCTGCACCCACTACACAGCGAAACAACTCAGTATCCCGGTTTGCAACCCCCCACGCAGACACGCGTTCAGTCCCACCATCCAGAAATGACCCTTGATCTGCTGCAGCCAGGTGTTACGTGGGCGACCCCTTGGCCTGGTCCTGCCACTCGGGTCCCCAACAATGAGGATCTTACGAGCCAGATCTCCCTTGGCGAAATGCGCCACATGGCCATAGTGCCATAACTGACTCTCCCTCACAATACAGGTAATGTGCCTCATTCAGGACTCCATGAGCAACTGCTCATTCGACACAAAGTCAAACCAACGGTACCCAAGGATTTTCCGCAGAGATACAGTACCAAAGGAGTCCAGCCTTCGTCTCAGGTCACTGGATATCGTCCATGTCTCGCAACCATATAGCAAGACAGTAAGCACTAGGACTCTAAAGACTTGGACCTTCGTCCTTTTGCATTGATATCAAGAGTGCCACACACCCCTTTCCAGCGACCTCATGACGCCCCATGCTCTCCCAATCCATCTACTGACTTGATAGGAACAGTCACCAGAGACATGAATGTCACTGCCAAGGTAAGTAAACCTCTCAACAAGGTTGACACTCTCTCCTCAAACAGACACAATGATGATGGCTGTGCCCAAGAGGTCATTAAAGGTCTGGATCTTGGTTTTTATCCAGGACACTCGCAAGCCCAGGCACTCAGACTCCTCGCTCAGTCTCTTGAGCACCCCAATCAGAGCCTCCTTTGGCTCCGCGAAGATCACAGCATCGTCAGCAAAGTCAAGATCTGTGAATCTGTCTTCACCAACAGATGCCCCACAGCCACTGGACCCCACGGCATTGCCCAACACCCAGTCCATACAAGCATTGAGCAGAGTAGGAGCAAGAACACACCCCTGATGAACCCCAGAATCAACTGGGAAAAACGCAGAGCTCTTGCCTCCACTCTGCACAGCACTCACAGTACCAGTGTACAGGCCGGCCATGATACCCAGCAACTTCGAGAGGATCCCATGAATCCTCAGGATGTCCCACAGGGAAGCTCGATCAACTGAAAATCGACAAAGGCTGCAAAGAAACTCTGCCGATATTCGCGTTTGCGCTCCATGAGAACCCTCAGTGCTAGGATGCGGTCGATGGTAGACTTCTTAGGCATAAAACCAGACTGTTCCGGTTGCTGGTAGGTGAGCAAGTGATCACGGATCCTGTTGAGGATGACCCTAGCAAGTACCTTACCCGGCACCGAGAGCAGTGTTATCCCCCTGTAGTTGATACAATCCAGGCGATCACCCTTCCCTTTCCAGTTAGGGATGACAAGTCCCTTTTTCCAGTCAGTTGAGATGATGCCAGTCTCCCAAATGGAAGCAAAGATTGCTTGCAATGCCAGGAGGGACAGCCTTACCACCAGCCTGGAGACGTTCACCACAGATACCACAGATATTCTGGTACATTCTGGTCTGTACCTGGACCTGAGAAGGACGGCTGCGAGGGCTCTGAGGGCAGATAAAGAGGCGTTTGTTAGAGTAATCTGTGAGCAAGTGACATAAGTGGTCTAGCGACCCACATCCTGCTTACAGAGGAATCAAAGCATTATGCACATCTGAATCTGTTCCTCAGAGAGTCGCAGTCAGGGCAGCTGATGGAATGGTCTTTACGGATGACACTGGAGTTGTGACCCACTGGGCTGGCTAATTTGAGCAGTTGTTCAAAGCTGATCCTCTGGCTAGGACGTTGGATATCTCTGAGTCCACGGTTCTTGAGGCCGATCCTCCAATTAGCTGTGAACCACCCAGTCTCACTGAGATTGCACAGGTGGTGAACCAGCTGAGGGACTGGAAAGGCTGCAGGGATCTGTGGTATCCGGGGTGAATCTCTCCAGTACAAATATGCTTAAAATAAAACACAAAATTGCAATAATTAAAACACAGCACTGTAACAACATGCACATATATACATGTTATTTATTAGTGTTAATATAGTGTTGTATATTTATTTTGTAAAACAGGGGACACAACTACATTAATGAATTGGGGCACCACCTTGGTGACCCCCTAACATGAAAAGGTTGAAAATAACAATGCACACAACAAGTTGCAGATTACGTCTTAATAGATAGAAGCTCAGAACTGAACTATTTAGCAAGATGGCAGGTTCGGAGTTATGTGATGTCTCGGCAGGAAAGGGCGGGACCAAGAGGGCAGAAAATGAAAGTGACATCAGTCACGGAGGACTTTCAGTCTTCAGTTCTGCAGTGGGAGAAAGAGAGGAGGTATTAGTCCATAGTCGCTAAACCCTGGTTTGACAGGTAATTGCCATCACCAAAACTCTTAAGGTACTTCCCATGCACATGTGCATGTGCATGACAATATATGAAATGACTGTAATTGGTACTGGGCAACACAGAAAGAATAAAAAAACTTTTAATTTCTATTTTATTTCCATTTTATTGACTATTGGAGTCTGCAGGGTGCTTTTGATTTAAATGACCTGATCATCTCCCCATCACTTCAGTCTGTGCCTCTTTCCCACATTTGCCTCTGTCAAATTTTTGATTCCCAATAAATTAACCACATCAAAGTACATGCCCTTAACTTGCGTCTGTTTGAGCAGCTTTGTGAGGAGATGCAGAGCACAAATGTCTTGGATGGCTTTCTAGAGGTAGATCACTGGCCAGAATGCTTGAGTTACGAGAGCCACTTCAGAGATTACTTTTAGAAAAACAGTCTCCATTGCCATTACATTTCAGTACCACAGAACAAATCACAAAACCCGCTTACTTGTGTGACATATTAAACCTGCTCAACGAACCTAATCTGTCATTTCAGGGTAGATCAACAACTGTCTTCAGGTTGGCAGGATTCAAAGCCAAACTGGAACTGTGGGGACGGTGAGTGAACACAGGGATATTTGATAAATTTTAAACATTAGGTGGGATTTTGGAAGAGACTGAGCCTGGGCCTTCATTCTTCCAGTGCCCCATGATCATCTGTCTTTGCTTTTTTAATAGTTTGAGCATTACTTCCAAACCACAAAAGAACCCACAGACTGGGAAGGAATGGGTGTGCCAGGTGAATCAATCTTCTCAGTGCTGGAAGAAGATCAACTGCTTGAGATTGTAAATGATGGTGGGCTTAAAAGTATGTTTGAGACAACTTCAACTCTGCTAAAATTCTGCATTAAAATCAAGGCAGAACAGCCTAAGATCACCACAAAAGCAATGAAAACCCTGCTTCCGTTTCCAACATCCAATCTTTTTGAAGAAGGGTTTTCTGCAGCGACAGCAACCAAAACGGAATTACAGAGTAGACTGGACATAAGGAACACACTTTGGGTGTCATTGTCTCCTATCACCCCTAGATGGGACCATCTCATTGCAGGAAAACAAGCTCAGAGCTCCCACTGATTCTGAATTATGGTGAGTTGTATTTATTATGCACTTTATTATGTTTTATTATGCGCACACAATGGCCGGACTGAGGAAAATCCTCTTACGTGAAACCGTTCCTTTGTGCAAAAAAGATTGGAGATTGCTGCTGTATAAGATTAGAAAATATTGTGATTTTAAGGATATTTGATAAATAAGCAAAAATTCCATGCCAACAAGGTCTGAAAAGCAGACATCTACATGCAAAACAAGGAAAAAGGGAAACTTCTCATCAGTGGTAAATATCTAGGTTATATTTCTTAAGATTTCTATTTGTTTTCTCATTCACCACACATATGTAAATACAGTCAGAAAACTATATGCCCTTAAAGCTAATCTGATTAACAGTTCATGTTTCTTTCTAGCTGACTAACTTCAGTCTATTCTATTGTCACACAAAGCTAACATTAAGAACATTCAATTATCTTTAACTTATATGGGATGATACAGAATCTTCCATTATCTATAATAAACCTACATTATGTTCATGTTCAAACTAAGCAAAAACTAAGGTACATTTACCATTGCATTAGCTTAAAGGATTTGGCTCTTGCAGCTTATTTTGAATGACATCTGGTAGCGTTGGCCTTACTGGCCATTATTGCAAAAAAGGCACTTCTTCCATGTAAAATTGTAGGCACGGAGCTGGACAGTTTGACATCTGTGGCAGAGCGACAGGCGCTGAGCAGGCTCCTGTCAATCATGAAGAATCCACTGCATCCACTGAACAGGATCATCTCCAGACAGAGGAGCAGCTTCAGCGACAGACTGCTGTCACTGTCCTGCTCCACTGACAGACTGAGGAGATCGTTCCTCCCCCACACTATGCAATTCTTCAATTCCACCCGGGGGGGTTAACGTTAACATTATACAAAGTTATTTTCTGTTTTACCTGCATTTTTATCACTGTTTAATATTGTTTTTTATCAGTATGCTGCTGCTGGAGTATGTGAATTTTCCCTTGGGATTAATAAATGATCTATCTATCTATCTATCTATCTATCTATCTATCTATCTATCTATCTATCTATCTATCTATCTATCTAAAGGAACGCAGCAGACATAATTTGGTTTAAATGGTTCCAGTTCCTTACCTAATTCATAATTAGCCTATCCCTGACTAAACACACAACTTTGAAACCTGTTACACTGTACAGGCTTGTTGTGGATTTATTTAAGACCATCACAACCTGACTCAGCTCCCTCCAGGTGACATTCTGATCTACCAGCCAAAGCTCAGGTTACACATAAAGGCACAAGTTTAGTTAGTAAATGTTAAGTGGTAAAAAAGCTGCCATTTTCCCCAATATCTGTTCAAAGTTTAGTGTATCTGCCTCAGCCATATATTGGGTCACTAAACATCTTTCTTCCATGACACAAACGCGCATTTGATTTACAAAGACACAATATATGCAGTCCAATGCCAGCTACTTTTTGAGCCCAGTTACATCTGCAGATAGGAATTCAACATTAGTTTTCAAAGTTCAAAGAATTATACCTTTTCTGGGAAAATGTTGCCAATTTCTGATTGCATCATTATAAATGAAAAAACAAAGACTACCATAATAGGGAAAGAGGGCATTAGTTTTTTTTTATATGTTATTTCTTTAAACATCTCTGTATGATTTGGAAAGGACTTGTGTTTAACACACAAACTATATTTGTAAAGTGACATAACCTTTCTTTTTAAAATTCTTAATAGTAGTTTTTAAATAATTGGAAATAAAGATATATATACAGATGAATGATTCGTTTTATCTAATGGAAGGTGATGGCATTCACATTTTTCTGTTCTGCCAAGGAATTTTCAATTGCTTTGCTCTGAGTGCCCAGTTTTGCTCATTTCTTAAGAGTGGATGTAGTTGTCATTATTGTCTGGGCCACTAACCTTGTGTTAGTCACACAACAGAACACACACCATTTTAGTCAAGCCTTCAACTTGGTTTACTTTATGTCATTGCAGAGGAATGGACACAAATTAACTGTTTTTTAAGAGACCTCTTCTTTTAACTCCTATCAGTCATCTCAATCATTTATTCATCTTATAACTCGCTTACCCTGTAAAGGGTCACATGATGCCAAGGCCATCAGAAAAGTGTATAATTCAACACAAAGGCACACAGGTTCACATCTGGGCACTTGACAGATTCCAGGTGATGTCTTCGTTCTGTGGAATAAAAAAAGGGTCCACAGGAAAATCACAGATAAAACAAAACCTTTAACTAGTAGTGATCCATTTTCATTCTGATCCGGCTGTTGTCATACTGCAGTGATGCACTACTGCCATTATTTCTTTATTAGTCTCTCCTGGCTTTGACACATCAAGGTAGGGATAGAGCACCACACTAACAGAGGTTTAAATTCGATAGAACTGATTAGATAAAGTGTATGGAGAAACAGCAACTGAAACATCAAAAACAAGGATACAGGCTTCCAGAACACATAATACATCCAATCAATCAATTAATAAAAATAAACTTAACAACGGAAGCATTGAATTACCTGATAGCAGTCGGCAGAAAATACATCGAGATACTCTTCTTCTTAGCACACTGTGGTGGAATGAGCCTGTGGCTAAAAATGCTCCATGAGAGTGCCCCCTGGAGGGCATGGAGGGGATTTTTCATGATGGCATCCATTTTTGCCATCATCCTCTTTTCCATGTCAATTTCAGGGTTCGTCCTGTGATGGAGTAGGCTTCCCTGATAAGTTTATTCAGATATTGTGCTTCTTTTGAGTTCAGGTTTGTTCCCCAGGAGACTGCAGGGTAGAACACCACACGGGCTACTATGGACTGATAAAACCTTTCCAGCAGCCTTCTGCACACATCAAAAGACCTGAGTCTCCTTATTTAGTACAGTCTGCTCTGGCCCTTCTTGTACAGCGCCACTGTGTTGTCAGACAAGTCCAGTTTGTTGTTCATGTGAACCCCAAGGTACTTATAGCTCTTTCACCACTTTCATGTCCTCCCCTTGAATAATGACGGCTCTCGGACACTTCTTGGCACATTGATAGTTCACCATCAGCTCTTTTGTGTTGCTGATGTAGAGTTGCATGTTGTTGTCCCTGCTCCACAAGATGAGGTCCTCCACAACCTTCCTGCACTCTGACTCATCTCCATTATTACTGCAGCCTGTGATGGACGAGTCAACTGAAAGTGTCTGTAGGTGGTAAGTGCTGGTATTGTGCTGAAAGTCTGCTGTGTGGAGGGTGAACAGGAAGGAAGACAGGACAGTTCCCTGAGGTGCTCCAGTATTACACACCACCATTTCTGACACACAGTACCTCAGTCTCACAAACTGTTGTTTGTTGGTCAGATAGTCCATGATCCTGGAGATTGTGGAGGTATCAAGATTCAAAGCCTTGAGCTTTTTCCCCAGTTGATGTGGCAGAATGGTGTTAAAAGCATTGGAAAAGACAAAGAACATTATCCTGACTGTGGTGCTGGCTTTGTCCAAGAGGGAGTAGGCTCTGTGGAGCATGGAGATGGGAGCATCATTGTGGTGTAACGAGTCCACAGCTCAAGTCAAAAAGGCCACTTTTTAAATAAATAGTTGCCGCATTTGCGGCTTAGAGAGGGGGCATGGTAGTGTGGCCGGAGTGGTTCTGAGATGATTCGTGATGCGGACGGTCCTTGCTTAAGTGCACAGGTGAGGAGTTGTCCGCATCCGTAATATTTGCCGGGAGCTGCTGATTGCCACACCTGATCCACGTCCCCGGATCATATAATAGAAGCGCGAGGCGGATGAGAGGGGAGGAAAAAAAAGAACGGGAGGTTAATGGAAAAGAAGGAAGCAGGATGGAGAAAGCCGGTGAGAGAGAGAGAGAGAGAGAGAGAGAGAGAAAGCAAGCGAGCGAGCATGCGTGCACAGACTCACGCTGTTTGCAAGCGGCTGGGAGAGGCGAGCCCGAGTGGGATTTTTGGCCAGCACCCAATGGCCAACGGTAGTGGTCGCTCCTGATGAGCGTTTGTTTGGAGCAGGAGTGACCGGGAGAAGGTTGGCTCACCGCAGCGAAGGCAGCCGGAGTTGGGAACTTGGGAAGTGGAAGCCCCAAGTGTGAGCGTCCTGGTCACTAGGATGCCCAAGTCTCAGTCTGGGTGAGCAGAACCTGGAGCCAGGGATCGGAAAGGCCACCAGACCAGAGAAGTGAAGAAGGTCAGCTGCTTGTAGGGTGACTCCCTTGGTACATAACCTGGATGGAAGAAACAGGGGAGTCACCTGTAAAAGAAAGCACCAGGCTTTGTTTTAAAAGACTGCTTCTAGCCATTGTTTTAACCTAGTTGTTTTTAAAGGATTTTTTCTAGTGAGTTTTTAACCTCCAAAATTCACCGTTTTTTATGGATTATTTATTTATTAACTTTGATACACTGCACGTCAACTTGGGCACTTTGTTTTGGTTTGTTGATTTTAAATAAAAACACTTTTGCACTTTTTGCACCATCCTCTTGCTTTATTGTTGTGCCTCACTGTCCAGCTCATCTGTGACATTACCGACGGTGTCGGGTTCAGAGCTCCCAGAAGGCAAGATGGGAGCATGGAGCGAAACCCACATCATCACAATCATCCACACCTATATGTGCCTGATAGTCAAACTGCAGAGGATCCAGATATTCAGCTGGGTAACCTTCTGCAAATGCAAGGAAAGAGAGGACAGGTGCTAAAGGACATTACAAAGCTGGGCAGCACGTGTTTCCAACACCATGGGGCTGATTCCTTCTGGCCCTTAGCCCCATAATGATGAATATAGACTGCCGAGCAAGGGGCTTGGAGGCCAGTTGGTGTAGGTCAATGAAAGTTTGATTTTTTTTTCAAGGACTGTGAAAGTTTATTTTCCCTGTAATTAACATGAACTAGAATTTTTGCCTCTTGAGGGCAAACACTTGAAGAAGTAGAATTATATTATGGAGTTATCAGGGTTGTGAGATCAGAGTTTAAATTTCAGCCTATATCTACATGGGTATTTTCTCCCTTTGCTTTGGTTTCATCTTATATCCCAAAATGTGTGAGCGAACCTAACTGACATTTCTAAACTGGAATTATACAAGTGAGGGTGGATGAAATGCAAGAGAAATGGTTGAAACAATTATTATAAGCTGTTCAAGGTGATGACCAGATAGGGAAGGCAGTGCAAATGACAACTAATTGGAAGAACATTTTTACTGTTACTAAAGAGGTCTCATAAAAACAATCTGATTATACTACAATTGAAGTGATACCTCAGTCTTTCAATGTATTATGTTGGATGGGAAATGCTAGATATGAAAGCTGATTTAGGACAAGCAAATCCACAGAAGATCAAAGTTTCAGCAAAATTACAGTTGAGAAACAATACAGTATATTAGAGGAAAACAAGAAAGCAAAAATAGCTTTTCTTCTCTTTCACATAGTGTCTTATAGGCAGGAATTTTCATTCTCCTGTTGATTCTTGAGATGTTGGGGCTTGTGCTGCATGTTTGTTTAGTAAAGGTTGTTCACATCTTTTCATGGATTATACCTGTTGTAGAGGTGGAAACACACTCACATGAAGACCACACTATTCATCAAACTGACTTATTCTTTAAATCAGATGAGTCCTTTAATAAAATGCCACCTTGCATCCTAAAGGTTGAGATCAGAAACGACACACAAGTGACAATAATTCATGAGGTATGGTTTGACATCACAGACAGTACTGAAGCCTCAAATAGAGAAAAGCAATGTGAAAAACTAACACTGAGCAGATGAAATGACCGAAAAAAAAATATGATCAAAGCATTTGTTTATATTGATAACAAACAGATGTAGTTGTTATGAAACTCTGGGTTTATTGAAGTGCAAATTATGTTTCTGCATCCTGTTTTTGGGAATTTGCTTCCTTTTGAATTATTTTTTATGGTTTTTGATGTTATTATTTTGTGTCTCAGTTTCTTTCACTTGATGATTTTGCACATTGGTTATGGTTGTTGCTAACCAGAATTCATTGTTATGTTCCTGCCACTTAAAAAACTCACAAAAAGCCAGACCTGCCATCTTCAATGGTCTGAATACTCTGAAAAGGCTTCGACTGGCAGCTTAGCTCCAAACTCAAAAGGTAGGATTTCAGACTGCACAGCCCCAAAAAAGAAGCTAAGACTTCTAAACAGCAAAATCTCAAAGTCCAGGAATGGAGGACCAGAAAACCATAGAAAAAACAGTATGGTCCAAGGACACATGAACAAAGTACCTTTATATTCAAATAATTTCTTTAGCATTACAAAACCAACATAGGAAATGTAAGACAAGAAGAAAAAGGAGCAAAAACTGGCTTAAAACACAAACAAATCCAATACAATTTCAAATAAGAAAAACAATACCTTTAAAGAATGAAGGGGTCAAAAGCCATGAATCCAAATGTCGAACCAAAACCAAATGCAAGAATCACAAAACAATCACACAATGTGGAGTTGCAGCTTCTCCATTTATGCTAGAGGGGGGCAGTCCTCCAGCTGCATAATCAGGTGGCCCTCTCCCCTTAGGCTCTACATGAAGAGAACAGGGAAGAAAACGAGTAAAACTTCTACATGTAGTTTAGATAGATAATAGAATAATTCACATATAACAGAACATTACATAAATACAGCTCAGACAGAACAAAGGCAAATATGAATTAATAACATAATAGAAATAAATAATATTTAAAAAAAAAAAAACAAAAGGATTACATACACAGGGCATAAACTTGTGTCGAGGAAAAATTCCTGACTGAACCATAATAGTCATGTTGTATGATGCCAGCAGGTCAGCAATGTATATTATAAGATGGCATCACATTGTTTCTGAGTTCCAAACAACCAGTTTTTGAGATATAGTTACTGTATTTTACTGTTCTGTCAACAGATAGAAGTGTTGGCAGGTCACATGGGCAAATAAAAGGACCAGAAGATGAATGTCTTTCAATAGTGGCTGGGATCGAAAACCAGAATCAGAAAAATCAAACATTTTAATTATAGAAAGTAAACCAGGTCAAAAGGGATGTAGCCATAGGTCCAAATACAAAGGAAAACAAATGAAATAAAAGAACAATCAAGGATGTCATACAGCATGCAGAATCAACATATAAAGTGACATCACGCAATTCAACTTATGGAAACTACACTCCTAGAAGTAGAGTGTCACAACACAGCAACAAAATGGTAGTGACCATAAAATACAAAATGGCGTAATAATCAATGCAGAAAATAATGACGATGGAAATAGAAAACTTTTATATATATTTACATCATGACCAAAATTAGGTGGACACCACTCCAAATTAGTTCAGGTGTTTCATTGTTAAGCGCTTAATCATATGGTCTCTTTTGACAAAACATTGGAAGGAGATTGAGTCATAATGAAGAGCTCAGTGACAATGGCACTGTCAAAGGATGCCACCTTTGCTGCAATCCGTAAGTGAAATCTCTACTTTGCTAGATCGGTTCCAGTCAACTTTAAGAATTATTATTATGAAGTGGAAACATCTAGGAGCAACAGCAGCTCAACCATGTGTTTGACAAAGAAACTCACAGAACAGGGCCATCAAGCGTTTGAGTTCATAGCACATAAAAATTGTCTATTCTTTTGCATCACTCACAGTTCCAAACTGCCTTTGGAAGCAACATCATCACAAGAACTGAGCGTCTGGGTTTCCATAGTCAAACAGCTGCGCACATGCCTATAATCACTGTGCACAAAGTCAAGTGTAAGATGGAGTGGTGTAATGAACTCCACCATTGGACTCTGGAGCAGTGGAAATGTGTTGTCTGGAGTGACCAATCAAGCTTCACGGTCTGGCAGTTTGATGAATGAATTTGGGTTTGGGGGATATCATACCAACTTGCATAGTGTCTTCTTTTTGGTGGACGAGAGATAACATTATGACGTTGTTTTTCATGGTTTGGACTAGGCCACTTGGTCCCAGTGAAGGGTATTGTTAATGCACAGCATACAAAGACATTTTACACAATTGTGTGCTTGTAACATTTTGGTAACAGTGGTCCCTTCATGGTCCCTGTGCACAAAGACATATTTTAACGAGTTTGGTGTGGTCTAACCCTAGTGGCTGGTTTAAATTGTAGTCCTGATATCAACCTTTTTGAACACCATTGGCATGAAATGGAACACAGAATACAAGCCAGGTCTTCTCAATCAACATCAGTACTGGACCTCACAAATGCTCATTTGGTGCAGAATGGGTATAAATTCCCATAAACACACTTCAAAATATTGTGGATCTTCCCAGAAGAGTGGAAGCTATTATAGCCACAAAGGGGGGACCACTCCATATTAATACACATGGCTCTGGGATTAGGATTTCCAAAAAGCTCATATAGGTGTGATGGTTAGGTGTCTACAAACCTTTGGCCATATAGTATATATCTGTAAATGCTCTGAGTCCTAAAACACCAAAAACTGTAAGTATAATGAAGAAAATTTTATTTCAGAAAAAAGATGAAGATAAAAACGTGTAAAATCACAACTAATATGAGTTTTGTATTACATCTTGGTTATTTAGTTATTCGATTTTCCTGGTTTACACCATTTTTTTAATGTAAGAATTCTTTATTTTTACTCAAGGTCCTTATGGCGGCAGAACAATAGTCATAATGTTAGCAGTTGCTATTGTCTTCAACATTCCAGTAACTTAATATAGTTGCTCTCTTGTCTGATGCTCTTGGTGTCTCAGTTGATCTTGAACCTCACATACACGAGGTCTCACTGGTGTTATGCTGGAAGGAGGTCCATTGTTCAATGCTTGCTTTAATACAGTGATATTTGGGAGTATGCAGCTTAACATTGCTCTCCTGGAAGTATCACACTTTTCCTTTTGCTTCTCACTTTCTTAGGGGCATCCTGTATCACCTCTGTTTTGAAAAGGTAAAAATCACAGAGGGCTTACTGGGATATTTTATAAAATCTGAGGACTTTGATAGATACCATTCTTCATCATTCATTTCATACATAGCTGCAAAACCTTGTTTTACTTATTTATTTAGTCTTTCCAGAACGTGTTTATGTATATTATTTTATTTCTTCCAATTTCTCTACTTTGGTTTGAAGTGAGTAAAAGGTGGATATATAGAAAATTATGGATTAGGACTTTGCTATAATTTATCATTTACCTGATTTGAAATGTG
Source organism: Polypterus bichir lapradei (assembly GCA_026402145.1). NCBI lineage: Eukaryota > Metazoa > Chordata > Cladistia > Polypteriformes > Polypteridae > Polypterus > Polypterus bichir. Next base: position 4,626,249 of record JANRMT010062796.1, on the reverse strand, counting down.
CTAAATTCAGTTATATATTCTCCAAAGACACTTTGCAAAAATGTGTTAAAATATTACTAGCTATCATATGTAGCATATTAACTTCAAAACAATCCCTAAGGTGCTGATATGTCAATGCAAAGAAAGCAAAAGTCTGTAAGAGTGCTGAAGGACAGCTCCAACAGGAGGAGGAAACATGTGAAGGCTGGAGACAGATGGCCCAGAGGTGAACTCTCTTCTTTTTGGATAGTCTGTTTTCATTTTGCTGTATTGTAGGACAAAGATGGGCTTTCTTGTGCCTATTGATTATTAATATTTCATATATGCTTTCTTGTACTCATTTTCCAATTCACTATATAATATAAGCCTAAGGTCCGTGTGTCCAGTCCGTCAGAGCAATCTGATTATTCAGTGTGTGAGACGCACGAGGAGGAGTAAAGGCACACGCTGAGAGAGTTGTCTTCAAAGATGTAAAGCATAAAACTGGACAAAAATACATAAACAGTAAATATGCAAATAGAGAGAGTAGAAGAAAAAATGGTAGCTGATCAATTAATATAAAAATATGATGTTTTTATAAAACAATGCATTAACACACATACAGTATGTTAAAACTATAAAACAGCTGTAGAAATGTGGTAGTACTGTCACTGCTAAAAATATTTGGCAGTCTGAAAGATGGCTCCTTACTTGTCCCCTCAAAGCTTTGAAATATACAGTGACAACTTACTTTCCACTTTACTGTCGTATTTTAAGGGATACATGAGTCACAGGCAGCTGAACCATTTTCCATTTCCATTTTCATCTCATCTGCAACCTTAGAGCACTGCCAGGGACTACCATACCCATTAGGCAGCAGGATTACACTGGGAATAATTGGGGGACATTTTATCTTCATGTACAAATTTTAAAAAGCACTTGTAAAAGCGGGATCTTTCCAAAGACTGCCACTACAGCATTTTCTTTTGTGGATTTTGCCTAGGAGTAATAAGTCTTTTGGTCTCATCATAAAATTTTGTGTTAAGTCATGTTCAATTTCCAAACAACACTTTCCCTGTTTATTTTCATTTGGACTCTTTTCTGAGAATTCTACAGGTCCAAAAGGAGTGTACAGTGTTACTAAACTCTTAAGGAGCAGTAGTATCTTTCTTTCCACCAATTAAGAAAAGTGAGTTTTGCCAGTTGAAAAAAATCACATGTGAAACGACAACAATTTATTTCTTGTATAGCCCAAAATCACACAAGAAAACCCTCACTGGAGTTTAACAGGCCATGTTTTTTGACGACCCACCCAGCCTTGACTCTCTAAGAAGACAAGAAAAAAACTCCAAAAAGAAATCTCGTAGGGAAAAACAAAATGGAAGAAATATTCAGAGAGACCTTCTAGGTGTGTTGGATGTGCAATGAGTGTCAAGAAATGGGTAAATTCAACACAGAAAACGGAATACCAGTAATCCTCTTCACTGAGCTATAGATGGCCAATCTACAGTATCATTGCTACCTGAGAAATAAAATACAATAATACAAACTGCTTTGTTCTTGCACAGCACTCCTCACCAAGCACAGGCACAGAGTCCTGCAACATCTCTCAAGCCAAAATGGAAGGATAGATTATACCATTCACTAAATATAGAATTATCACATATGAGGATACATCCATCCATCCATTATCCAACCCACTATATCCAAACACAGGTTCACGGGGGTCTGCTGGAGTCAATCCCAGCCAACACAGGGCACAAGGCAGGAAACAAACCCCAGGCAGGGCACCAGCCCACCACAGGGCACACACACACCAAGCAACAATTTAGAATCACCGATGTACCTAACCTGCATGTCTTTAGACTGTGGGAGGAAACCCACGCAGACATTGGGAGAACATGCAAACTCCACGCAGGGAGGACCCGGGAAGTGAGCCCAGGTCTCCTAACTGCAAGGCAGCAGTGCTACCCACTGCACCATCATGCCACCTATGAGGATACAGATTTGTTCAAATATTACAAAAACAAATTAGAAACTAATTAACATAAATGAAAAACAATAATCTCTGCCCATCAGCTAAATTTAGAACCACAGCCAGATTGTAGAAAAGGAGGCAGACAAGCCAGATGCAGTCAGAGTCCTGGAGACTTCGGCCAACAGGCGGCCTCCCCCTGTGAATTTTGGAAATGAATTTTGGAGTCAATTTCACATTACATTTTTGCGATGTTATATTTTACATAACCTAAATTGTGTGGTTCGGAATGGTGGCCTATCATATTGATCCAAGGTGCAGATATGAATGTCTTTGCATTATGTACACGTGACAATAAATCTGAAATGAACCTGATGACAATACATTTTTTATTCAAAGCAAAGCCTTAAATTTATGAAAATACCAACAAAAAGAAGTGTAATGCTTTTAATGCATGCTATTGTTATGGCAGAAAGAGAAAGATGGAGGATGGCATTACTAACCTTTACTGTTTCCTGTTGGTAGAAATTTATTCAAGTTCATTTTATGAAGAGGGAGTTATAATTGTAGACTGTGGTATACAGCATTATGATCTGTTGCAATTTTAAATGAAATGTGAATCATCTTTATATTATTTTGAACTGTAGCTTTCTAATCATATGGAGCCCCCCCAATTGGCCACCCCTCCTTCAAATGCTTTCCACAGTTCATGACATGAGTGTCTGAAAATTGCTATAAGTAGAAAAAAAGAACAGGAGATGATAAACACCACTTAAATGTAGCCAGGCCTGGCAAGAAGTCACAACTGGGGGATCATAATAGGCAGGCAAACATGACTGAAAATGGCAAAAATGAAAATCCAGGCTCAAAGCCAAAACAAGAGTCAAAACCAAACCTGAAGCTAGGGCCAACTCTGAAATGAAGCTAACTCTCATAGAGAATTTCAAGACATTGTTGATACACTAAGGAATAGCATATGGTGAACCCACCACCATATTTAAAACGTCAATTCACTTCTTTGATGTTACTACAGCATAACAGGTTTAAAAATGTTTTACATGTATTGCAGGACAGATACATACCTAAATTTGGAATTAATAGGAAATAAAAAAAAAACTCCATGGTGGATTAATAAAGATTTAAAAAAGAAGATGCAAAGAAAAAAAAGGCTTTATAAGGCATATAAGATTAATGACTGCAAAGTGAATCATAAAGAGCATATGAGAACATGAGGGCAACTACTTAAAAGGATATCAGGGAGGCTAAAAGGCAGTTGGAGAGGAATATAGCAGATAAGGCGAAAGAAGACCCCAAGAGATTCTTTCAGTATTTTAGTTGTAAAAGAACAGTCAAGGAGGAGGTCAAGTTCATCAGAAGATACAGGAATTAAATGATACAGACAGTGAAATAGCAGATGCCCTAAACTTACATTTTTCTGAAGTGTTTACAAGTGAGCAAGTGGACAACCTCCCAGAGGTAAACGCGACTACTAAGGAGGTACTGAGGGATTTGGAAATTGTAGTGGGAGAAGTGCTGCTCAGATTAAATAAGCTGAAATCAAACAAATCACCAGGACCAGATAATATTTATCCTCGGGTTCTTAAGGAGGCTAGTTAGTACATATATAAACCCTTGACACATATTTTTAGGAAGTCTCAATGCACTGGGGAGATTCTAAAGGACTGGAAAATGGCAAATATCATCCCATTATATAAAAAGGGTGACAGGGCAGATCCAAGCAACTATAGGCCAGTAAGCTTAACATGCATCACAGGAAAATTAATGGAAGGAATTATTAAGGATAAGATTGAGCAACACCTGGCAAGGACAGGAGTTATTCTGAACAGTCAGCATGGGTTCTGGAATTCTATGAGGAGGCAACAAAAGGATACAATCAAAGTGGAGCTTATGATATTATTTATCTTGACTTTCAGAAAACATTTGATAAGGTGCCACATGAGAAGTTGGCATCAAATTTAAAGAAGTGGGAGTTCAGGGTGATGTTTTTAGATGGGTGCAGAATTGGCTCAGACACAGGAAGCAGAGGGTGATGGTGCGAGGAACCTCATCAGAACTGGCCGATGTTAAGAGTGGTGTTCCACGGGGGTCAGTGCTAGGGCCGCTGCTATTTTTAATATATATAAATGATTTAGATAGGAATATAAGTAACAAGCTGGTTAAGTTTGCAGATGATACCAAGATAGGTGGATTAGCAGATAACTTGGATTCCGTTATATCATTACAGATGGACTTGGATAGCACACAGGCTTGGGCAGATTTGTGGCAGATGAAATGTAATGTCAGTAAATGTAAAGTATTACACATAGGAAGTGAAAATGTTAGGTTTAATACACAATGGGAGGTCGGAGAATCAAGAGTACACCTTATGAGAAGGATTGAAGAGTCATAGTGGATTCTAAGCTATCGACTCCCTGACAGTGTTCAGAAGTCATTAGGACGGCTAACAGAATGTTAGGTTATATAGCACAGTGTGTGGAGTACAAGTCCAAAGAGGTTATGCTCAACCTTTATAATGCACTGGTGAGGCCTCATTTTGAGTACTGTGTGCAGTTTTGGTCTCCAGGCTATAAAAAGGACATAGCAGCACTAGAAAAGGTCCAGAGAAGAGAGACTAAGCTGATTCCAGGGTTACAGGTGTTGAATTATTAGGAAAGATTAAAAGAACAATTTAAGCAAAAGAAGATTAAGAGGTGACATGACTGAAGTGTTTAAAATTATGAAGGGAATTAGTACAGTGGATTGAAACTGTTATTTTAAAATGAGTTCATCAAGAACACGGGGACACAGTTGGAAACTTGTTAAGGGTAAATTTCACACACACCTTAGGAAGTTTTTCTTTACACAAAGAACGATAGACACTTGGAATAAGCTACCAAGCAGTGTGGTAGACAGTAAGATGTTAGGGACTTTCAAAACTCGACTTGATGTTTTTGGAAGAAATAAGTGGATAGGACTGGCAAGGTTCTTTGGGCTGAATGGCCTGTTCTCGTCTAGAGCGTTCTAATGTTCTACTGTGACGCTTGCAGTCACATGATACATAAACAACAATAAAATGGACAAGATAAAATAAAACTCTGTTAAAATGAATCAAAACAAAAATTGAACCTCAGAAACAAGATTCTGATAACAAAAACAACATATAAATAGTTTATCTATACTAATAAAAGGCAAAGCCCTCACTGACTGACTGACTGACTCACTCACTGACTGACTCATCACTAATTCTCCAACTTCTCGTGTAGGTAGAAGGCTGAAATTTGCCAAGCTCATTCCTTACAGCTTACTTACAAAAGTTAAGCAGGTTTAATTTCGAAATTCTACGCGTAACGGTCATAACTGGAACCTACTTACGAACATATATATGGCCATAGCCTGCAGCTCGGTCGCCGTGTGAGGCGGAGTTGCGTCCCCCATCATCACACCTCCCACGTAATTGAGTGCCTGCCCATATAAGGCTGTCCGTCACCAGCAATCCAATAGACACGCTGCTGCTAAATATTTGCAGGTGAAGGACTGTGCTTATACAAATGTAGATGAGATGGTCAGGGATAGACTAGTGTTTGGCACAAACTCAGAGAGAAAGTGCGAGAGAAACTTTTGTTTCAGTGTCGGGTCTGAGCTAACATTAAATAAAGCTGTGGACATCGCAAGATCGCACGAGATAGCACAAGCACAGCTGAGAACCTTTGATGCATGTACTCTGAGTGGCTCACGTGAACTGACTGTGGATGCAGTACGCAGAGAACAAGCAAGAGCTCCAAAGAGCGCTGAACAAAAAACGCATTACACAATTGAGAAGGCAGCAAAACAATATGAAGCGAGTGACGTATCCAAGCATATTCATAAGTACAGCTACTGCGCAAACAAAGCACACGGTGGAAAAAGTCAATGTCCAGCTAAAGGAAGACAGTGTAAAAAATGTGGTAAATTAAACCAATTCGCTATAGTTTGCAGGACTAGGAAAGGTAAACCCGTGCATGCAGTGTGTGATGTCTCAGATAAAGAGGAAGACAAGCTGTTTATTGATGCAGTAAGAGAGGAACAACCCTCTGAAGCTGAACAAGCCTTTGAAGACATATCAATAGGAAAGCACGGTGTAAAGCTTAAGTTTAAATTAAGTTCATAGACACGCTGCCGCTGGCGTTTGTCATGCCTACGACGAATACGATATTTATGAGATACAAGTTTAATGAGAAGACGCAGGGAATAAACAAGACTTTTGATCACTTTGTAACTGAGTTAAAATTGCTGTAACAGTGTTAAAATTGCTGGTGAAGGACTGTGCTTATGCAAACGAATAGCAAAGCAAGGTGTAAAGCTTAACTTTAAATTAAGTTCATAGACACGCTGCCGCTGGCGTTTGTCATGCCTAAGACGAATACGATATTCGCGAGATACAAGTTTAATGAGAGGACGCAGGGTATAAACGAGACTTTTGATCACTTTGTAACAGAGTTAAAATTGCTGGTGAAGGACTGTGCTTATGCAAACGAGGATGAGATAGTCAGGGATAGACTAGACAGACACGGAATGTAACTTGAGCACAATACATCCTCCAAATACGAACCTGATTGAAACAAATAATGTTAATCAAATCCTTGATGACAGCAACACTCATAACAGTCACAAAACAATTACATTGACAATCATGTTACGTTATTTTTAAAATGTTTCCTTTTCTTTTTCATAACTTCTTTAACACACTACTTCTCTGCTGTGAAGCACGGGTATTTTGCTAGTATATACTGTATGTATAATGGAGCGTGAGATCGACTGGCAGATCTGTGCGGCATCCGCAATGATGCAGGCTCTGCATTGGTCTGTCGTGGTGAAAATGGAGCTGAGCCGTAAGGCAAAGCTCTCAATTTACCAGTCGATCTACGTTCCTACCCTCGCCTATGGTCATGAGCTATGGGTAGTGACCGAAAGAACGAGATCGCGAATACAAGCAGCTGAAATGAGTTTCCTCCGCAGGGTGTCTGGGCTTTTCCTTAAAGATAAGGTGAGAAGCTCAGTCATCCGGGAGGGGCTAAAAGTAGAGCCACTGCTCCTCCGTATCGAGAGGAGTCAGATGAGGTGGCTCGGGCATTTGATCAGGATGCCTCCTGTACGCCTCCCTGGTGAGGTGTTCCAGGCATGTCCAACCGGGAGGAGGCCCTGGGGAAGACCTAGGACACGCTGGAGAGACTATGTCTCCTGGCTGGCCTGGGAATGCCTTGGGATTCTCCCAGAAGAGCTAGAAGAAGTGGCCGGGGAGAGGGAAGTCTGGGCCTCTCTGCTCAAGCTGCTGCCCCCGCGACCCAACCTCGGATAAGCAGAAGAAGATGTATGGATGAATATATATATATATATATATATATATGTAAATACAGTATATATATATAGTCACAAACTTAGACAAAAGAAACAAAAAGTTTTGGGGAAGACACCCGTATATTGTTTCCTGGCTGCAAAATTGAATGAATTGATATGTTGAAGTATACAGATTGGGGTCCAGAACAGAATTGATTTGCTTGTAAAAAGATGGTGGCTTTAAAGGAGAGCGGAGGAAGTGATGTCATCAGTAGGGCCGAAACCAGAAGTCGTGTCATTGTGTACGGGGCTGGAAGTTGCATCATCCATAGTCCCGGGAACGGAAGTGACATCATTGGGGCCAGGTGGAATTTCTCGCTGCAGAGAAGTGAGAGAAAGAGTTAGCGCCCTCCACCACCCCATGGCTTGGCATGGAATTGCTCTCATTCAGGCCCTTTAACTGTCTCCCATGCGCACATGTGTGACAATATATATATGAGATATAGTTTTGTGCAACAGTAATATGGGTTGCTTCTTTTTTTATACCTACCCAGTGATTATTACTGGATGACTTAAAAAACAAGGCAACCAAATTGCTCAGTACACATCTACTATATAATAAAATGCTAATGTCTGTGTGTGTGTGTGTGTGTTTGTGTGTCTGTCCGGTCCCTAACAAGAATCTGATTGGTCAGTTTGGCTTTGGTGACATAATCGAAAGAGGAAGGCAAGTGTGAGACCCATAGGCAGGAGTAATGTCAAACATAAGAACATGACAATCACATGATTGGCAAAGGATGCCACTGCTCCAAGCACCATGGCCACACATGGGCTGATAAACAGTCCAAAAAACAGCAGTGACAGCCATGAAAAGCAAAACCACAAAACAGCAGAGTGATCACGTCACTGTTGGACTGCTAAGAATAAATAACAATAACAAAAGTAAATCAAATCCACACAAAAACATATAGCAATGAATTCTGAAAGTTAAAAACCCACAGCAATACACAATAGCTTCCCATTTACACAATTTGAAGTTGCAGGTACTGAAAAGTTTGTGACTGTCTCATGAAAGGAAGGGTTCTGAACAAGCGCTAAGGCAACAATGAAAGCACATCTTGAGGATAAGAAAGATTAGTATTGGTGTCACCAGTCTCTTATAAATGTAGAATCCATCTCCAGTGTATCTTTCAAACTCATAGGAACCCACAGAACAGACTTCTGGGATGCTGGTTGCATCCACAACTGAGAGGAAATATGCCCTCATTATATTTCAGATCAGAAGTTGGGGTCTTCCTTCCCTGACATGTTATTGTTTCCTTCCTGGATGTTACTCTTTCAATGCCTGAATACTTTTAATCCACTCAGGATTTTCAGAATTTATACATCATTTGATTATTTTGAACTAACCTAACAACAAATTTTAATGAAAACAATCATAACTGAAAAACTGTACATATGTATAAAATAAATGTTGTAATACATGACTATTTGCCTTTGAGGAAATACCCAATATGTTTGCTTCTGATAAAATTTCTATTCACTGTAATCTGCTGGCAGGCAATGTCTACATTGTATTGTAGAAGCTAATGAAGCTTTGTAGCCCTGATTGTTTTTTGTCCAATTTCAGTAACAGAACAAGGTCACTAGTCCTACGGATTCCTTAGCCAAATGTAAACCTCCTTAAATGATTCTAATATTCTTTCCATTTTCATACTAGTAAAGTCATTTCCTCCACAAAACACAATTTTTCACATTATATATAGAACAAGGAATGCTAAAGAAACAGTCTGAAGAGCTCTCTTGTGGTTCTGTAGTGCACCCTAGAGGAAGGACCTAAAGCAACAATTTGGCAGAATATTTGCATAACTTTTCCAGTTGGTTCAAAGAGGAAATAGCTATTGTTAATTCTTAAGGGAAGAATTTCAACTGCCCAATAGTTCTTATGTCTGCTTTGAGACTGAAAGCTGAAATCTTTCCAGATGTTTTCCACATGCATATCTGAACACTGCAGTGTTTTCTTTGGAAGAGTAAAGGGACATGGATATGGCAAGTTAGGACGTCTTATAACTTGAAACTAAAAATGTCAAATTCAAAGGCAAATCAATGTTTATTTATAATTGTGTCCAGAGAGTGTGGGAAATAGTCAAATAGGGAAAATCTAACATTTTTGTACTTCTAGTATTGAATGAAATTTACATGAAACCAAACATAACTTGAGAACTATAAAGGACTTCAAATCTCATCCACTGTTCATGTTTCTAATCCTACTTATTCCAATAATGGGTTGCAAGAATCAAAGTGTGATGCAGCAACATCAGGCTCAAGGTAGAAAATAACCCTAAATGAGGTTACCAACCCTTTGCATGATACAAACACACTTACACTCTGGAAACAGGAAGCATTTCATCAGACTAAAGGTCACAGAAATCAGTATAGGACAAAGTGGGCATTGCCCTTTCTGCTGGGTATTAGTGGCACATCAAGTCTGTTAGGCAAGCAGAGTTAACAGGGATGCAGACATCCATCAGCACTTTCCCCCATGTACATTCCAAACTAATTGACTGAACTCCAGCTTGTACCAGGATCTGCCTGCACTTCATCACTTAACAAAGGCATAAATCAGAGTTGAACTGACATCTTTGCAGAGGCTTTTTTACAGAGACTTTTAGAGCAAGAAGGTGCAAAGTGGACTCAAGCAAGTACAAAGAGCTATAAATCAATGAATGACAACTCTTACTGGTAGATGATCTTGCCTATGTGGACATATTGATTTTGTAACTAGAAGAGACTTTAATCTAATCAAGAGAACTTATACATGCACTTAAAACTTGCTGCACCATCCTGAAGATTAGCTCTTGCTCTCTCAGGTGGCTCTCTCAAGGGAATTCTGAAGGAACCCGCACAGGAACTCTGCTCTCACCCTTCGAAATGAGTGAAAGCCTCTGAAACCTGCTCTATGGTACTAAAAAGCTATGAGCTGCTCTTCCTTGGGAGCTTAAGCTGACAAACTCTTCATTTTTATTTAATGTGAGTGCCGAGATCCAGTTTGCCAAACTAAACAGTGAGCCAGTCTGAAGGCCGAGAAGCAGCTATCACTTCAGGAAAGGAACCTGAGCATCTAAGCTCTTGGGAGAGAAACAGTAATGCTTCTCCTTTATGAAGTTGCAGACAACACAGCAATGAGATTAACTGAGAAAAGCATATCCCACCATAAACAAAGGACCATGTCGCAAAGAGAAAGAGTGTGCTACAACCCAAGATGAATCCTGCACTTGAAATTGGAACAACAACAAAGCAACAACTCCACACAACTTTGGACATCATCTTTAAAGACTTGATATTGTAAAGCTATTTATCTGTGTCAAGATAAATTAGAACTCTAAATAACCAGAAGACAGCCAGACTCTCTATGTTATACTATATGTTTGTCTGTCTAGTACATTTGCATCCTGTCTTATATATCTGCAGTTATCATATTTCTATAATTCTTGTGCATATCAATAAATTGTATTATTCTGTTCCTTAAAATGGCAGTCCTTGAATTACCATGATATAAGCCTAAAAGCCAGAGACCGTTTCCTACTGCAGAGAGGGGTAAGTAAATAAAATAGGAGCCTTACTGAATTAATTAATTACCAGCATCGCCAAAGGCAAGTGCTGATTGATACATTGTGTGGTGCTGTGTGTGTTTTTAGGAGGTTTGTCTCGGGGTCTGTTTGTGTCTGGGCTGAATCTGCCACTATATATATATATATATATATATATTGTCATGGATGCCAGGGGCAACGACCCGGCCGGGATGCCTTGAGGGACCGGAACAGGGTCTATGCCTGCCCTGGATCACGTGGTTGCTTTGGGGGCCACGGGTAGAGGGCATGGAAGCCCAACCCTGTAGGGACCCGTGGTCACCGGCAGGGGGCGCCCCAATGCTTTGGGTCCCTGGACCTCAGCACTTCCGCCACACCAGGAAGTGCTGGGGGGAAGAGAAGCAGGGACACCCGGAGAGCTTCCGGGAGAACAGCCGGCACTTCCGCCACACTGGGGAATGTCCAGGGAGGAGTGCTGGGAAACACCTGGAGCTCATCCGGGTTGAAATAAAAGGGGCCGTCTCTCTTCATTCGAGGCTGGAGTCGGGTGGAGACAGGACAAGGCAAGAGAGAGAGAGTGGAGGCGGCCCGAAGAGGAAGGCATTGTGTGGCCAGGACTGTGTGGGGGTTTGTGTGCACTGACTTTATTCTGTGTGAATAGTATTGTAAATAAACGTGTGGTGGTGATGAACAACATGTCCGCCTGTCTGTGTCCGGGCCGCGTCCACAATATATATATATATATATGCTCCATTGTGCTGGTCTGATTACATCTACTCAAGAGAGACCCACCTTATGGGACACACTCTGATTCTCCCTGGAGGTAGTAGCAGAGGAAAGGATGAAGACAAAACTAAGTGTGGTTATGAACAATGCTGCACTTCCTCTCTCTGACACACTAGCACTGAGGACTCTTAGCAAACAAATAATTCAACAGAAGTATGTCATGAAAGACCTGTCAAGGAACTCTAATGGGGCTTCTTCATGCCAACAGCAACACAACATGATGCCTCCCTGAGACTGCACTCTTACAATTAGCCAAGTCAAAAGGTTTTTATTCTTTTTTTATAATTCTTATGTGCGTTTGAGGGGGATGTTGCTTGTTATACAGTATTTCGATATTTCTTCAGCTTTTGTAAAAGCTAAACTTCCTTCTAATTTACCTAAATAAAATAATATCAATCTATCTAAATTGGCCCTGTAAGTTTGGCCACATGTTTAAACATGACCTGCTGGTGCCCCATCCAGAGTCGGTTCCTGCCTTTCACGTAAAGTTTCTGGATGGCACTCATTCATGACCCAGAAATGAATTAAGCTTACTTTGACAACTGATGAATGGATAAAACATATTGAAGTATTAGCAGTTGGAAGCTTTTCAAATGTTCTGTTCATCCACTTTTGCAGCAAGCATCCTATGCTAGTAGCAGCAGAGGAAAGCATGAACTGAACCCTAACTGCTATGTACATGACGCAGATATGCATAGTAACACTCTCCCTGACTCACACTTTAGTGTCACAAAATAACTTGACATTGCATGAAATTAAATTGGAGTGGCAATAGCTAGATGAACTTCTCACAGGCAGTCACCACTGGCATCAGCCATTGTACCAACCCCATTGACACTGTTCCACTTTGCTAATTTTAACAATATAGCCATTGTAAGTCATAGTACAGCATTAAAACATTATTTTATAAAAATACTAGGGGGCTTTGCTCCCTGCTCGCTTCGCTCACCAACCCCCTAGCCTGCGCTATGCACCAGCCACTTCGCGTCTCTGCCGCTCGCGTATGTGGATTTCACTTTCACCAAGCAATAAATCTTTTAATTCTTGCGGATACGCCTCTTCATTGAGAACAAACACTACTTTTCCCTGATGGGAACACGAATTAGAAGATCTGCAAGTCTCTGACTTAAAGTTTAAATTTGAACAATATATTCAATCTCTTCTTGCTGTTCCGTTATTTCACTGAGTAATAATTTCCATTTGCGCTAATGCGATCTTTACTACCATTTTTTTGAGACTTTCGAATTTTAGTACTTTTATTAACTCTAACCTGCTCTGCATGTGTATCTCGCCAACGTTTTTGAACGTCTTTACGACTTTCTACTTTGTCATCTACTTTTTGTGTTTTATTTCCAGTCCCGGGCGTGGTTAAATCTCTTGGCACAAAATCTTGTCTCGCGGGACATGAAAGTATCTCTCTGAAAATGTCACGTCTCATCCCAGGCTAAAAAGTCTTGTCTCGTCCCAGGATTTTTTTATATAATAGAGAGACTATACTATTGTCAGAATTCAGTTTATGGCTAGTGGCCACAATTATTCAGACAGCAAAACTGCAGATACAGAAATCATATTCAGCTGAAAACATTATAGATGATATGTCTCTCCATGAATTGCAGTTCCAGCTATTCTTCCATCCATGCATTTTCTGAACTACATTAATCCATTACAGTATCTCAGGAACCCTGACTCTGTGGTGGCTACATTAAACACAAAGCTTTAACTAACCTGGTGGGATGCAAGCCATCAGCTGTGAATACAGAAGCAGAACAAGAACAAACTAATTAAGACTGCAATTTTCTAGTAACCAAATCACCCATCCATCCTTGCATCCAATATTCCATACCTACCCTCTCTATTGAAAAGGAAGTAGAGTGTATCTCAGCAGCATCAGATGAATGGCAAGAGCCAAATCGGGACAAGATGTCTACTTGTGTGGATAGTGGATAAAAGGGGACCTTGGGCTATGGAGGTACCCTTCTAAGTCGACAGGAAACTGGTAATGAAAAGAGTGTAAGAAAGAAGGATCATGACAGTCACATCCTGATGTCCTTGAGGCATTGAGTCGGATTACCAACCTTACCTGTGTTGTAAATTTGCACACTTCTCTTAATTTTCTGCCTTCAGTAAATTCTACTCATACAATTCTTTAACATTTTTTCATGTATCTGAATATAAATATTTTGATTATTTTTTTTATGGGTTTGCATTATGGCATGATATAAATAATTGTTTATTTTTATTTTACTGCAACACAACCTTGTTTTTGTTACTGGCACGGCCAATTCATGCAAGGATGTGACTGTGGGTTGCTAGGTAACAGAAACGGTGAGTGACGTCTTTAGAGTTATGACATCTACGCCGGTTACTCAGCACATTCAGTGTCTGGCTTTGACTACTTCTTGTGCTATTTAAAGTGTTTTGAATACTTAGCTAAAATTTATAACTGTTTCTTGACTTTAATTTCTGTCTAGACAAATCTTAGGCTTGCTCTCCTGGTTTTGGCAACACTTGTTTATTGTCTTGCGATTCATCTTTTGACCTGTTTTCAAATTTTCCCCCATAGTCTGTCATTTCTTAACTCTGTTCCCACTGGTTTGTGCCATTTTGAACAATATCTCAGGTATGGATTGCTACCAGAAATAACATTTAATAATAATGAAGCGGTTTCTTGGTATTTGTAACTGTTAGATGAATCTCTCTTAATGAATTCTGGTGTCAGTATTGGAAAAATACTAAAAAAAAGTTGTAACATGCCATGCTGCAGAAAATAAATTCAACAAGGAAAGCAGAGCATTTGTGAATGAAGTGAACTTGTGGTTCCATCTGTCAATCTGTCTGTTTAGTTGTTACCTGCCAAGATGTCTGCCTTGTGACTGCTGTCTGCATAAAGTAAGCGATTCAGCATCAGTTAGACTCCTTATATTTGACACATTGTTCATAGTAGTGACTTTTATGAGAACACTAGCAATTACCATAAAGAACTTTACTGACTTAATATATTTTTAAACGATTGATTATGACGATTTTTTGTTTAGCATGGTGGTTTGTTTTCTATTTTAACTTGTAAATGTAAAAAGTGCTCTATGCTTGAAAAAGGGAAAGTGCTTCATATGAAATAAATTTAGCTGGATGCTGTATTAAAGGGGTAGATTGTTATTAAGTACAGAGCACACACGCCTAAATGTGCTGAATGAAACATTTTCAGAGGTCAGACATTACATCATAACGCAGAGGGGAAATGCAAACATTTTAACAGCTTTTCTAGTGTGTTTGCGATTCAGTCTTTTGGCTCTGTATATGGTGCATTGCAAAAATATTCAGACCTTTTAAAAGTTTTCTGGATCATAAATGGTACTATTCTAATGTATAATTTTACTGCAAATTACAACAAAATATTGAAAGGCAAAATTAGATATTTATAAGCAGAAATCAAAAATGGAATTATACTGCTTGCATAAGTATTCAGACTTCTGTGCTCTTATAGTTCCATATTTTACTTTTAAATTAACTTTTTCCCCTAATAGTGGTATAATCAGTGTCTGAACTGGATACACATAAGTGCCATTACCCTATATATGCGCAAACCTTTGTGGTGGATGGCCAGGACCCATGCCCGGCCTGGACGCCTAGAAGGACCAGAAAAGGGATTATACCTCCCCTGGGCCACAAGAGGGTGGCCTATGGGGACCAAGGGAACGGAGCATGGAAGCTCAACCCCATTGGGGTCCGTGGCCACCACAGGGGGACGCCCGGAGGATTGTGGAGCCCTGGGTGTCAGCACTTCTGCCACACCCGGAAGTGCTGGCGGAAGAGATTCCAGGGACACCCGGAGTGCTTCCAGGTGCTCATGCGGCAATTCCACCACACCAGGAAGTGCCGCCGGAAAATCATCAGGGAGCACCTGGTGCACATGCGGGTGATTATAAAAGAGGCCGCCTCCTCCAAGTGAGAGAGCTGAGTCGGGAGGAAGAAGGCAACTATTAGGAGGAGAGGTGGAAAGGCGGAAGGGGAAGTCCGGAGAGGAGAGAAAAGGACGGAAGAAGGGTGTTTGGTGTAGGGGCATTGTGTTGTGTGCTGGACTTTTATTAGTAAAGAGTGTGTTTTTTGGAACATTGTGTCATTGTCTGTCTGTGTTGAGGCTGAACTACCACACCTTTTAATCCAGTAACGTTAGTTCGAAGAATGATTTTGTTTTTGCCCCTGGAGCTTTGAGTGGCTTGGTACACTGATGCTTGTTTAAAGAAGTGGGGGGGGGGTGGCTGGGGGAGGTGTCCAAGCAATGCAATATGCCAACATTCAAAGACAGTGCTACATGGTTTGGGGGAGATTGGCATCTACCTGTGCACCACTGAGGTCACTGTCATGTAGCCTCAATAAACATTTCACACTAAGTAAGTAAAAAGACTAACATGAATACACAATGGAGGGATCAGAAAGTTTAAAGTATACCTGATTAGAAGGATTAGGAGTCATTGGGGTGTCAGCACAGTTATTCTGCCAAATCAATGAAAATGTGCCATTATTAAAGAATAAGAGACGAAAGAGACAAAATGTAATTAAAAAATAAGCCAAAAGTCTAAACCGGGAAATCAATAGATCGAGACGCCACATCCAAAACACTAAACTAAATCATTGTCTGAAGTCCAAAACAGAAAGATTGAGAACCTGATCACTAAATCCCAAAATGTACACAAGAATGTTTGCTTGTTTATTCACACTTTTGGACAACCAAGAAGGACAAAAGGATGGCTGTTTCACATTACCCATCTTCCACATGTCAATATGTTTGCAACGGTAAACAATCAGAGCACCAAATGGTAGTTACCATTGTAGGAGAGAGACAGAGACACATAAAGTGTTGGGGCACCCAAAGGCAAACCCCCCATAATTGAATGAAAACAGAAAACGTGTTGTATAAACAGCATTAAAAAATGTCTTTTCAGATAGAAGTCTAACAGAGACTGATTAAAGATGGTGATGTCTTCGCTTTTAAGTACTTCTGGGTGGAAGTGGCAGGTCCAGGTGGATGTTAGGTGGAGCTGTTAAGGAAGAGAACCTACCAGTGGAATAGAGGGGAATTACCATTACTAGAGCCCTTAAGCTGTCCCCATGAAAACAAAATGACACCACAATAAAATGTAAAAAATTTTTAAACTCTTTCAAAATTAAACTAAAACTAAAGTAATTTACATAATTCAATCCTACTATAAAAAATATGAGTAAAGAAGAACATAAGAAATTTTTTAAATGAAACAGGATCATAACACAGTTCACTTTCACAAAGTTTGCAGAAGTGATTAAGGTTTATAAGATATTGGGTTACATTGCACAATGCATTTATCATAAATCAGGTAAGCTGCACAATCCTTATCTGGAACATTGTGCACATTTTGCTCTTCAGATTATTGAAAAGATTTAGCTGCACAAGATAATCAAAGGAAGAGCTACAACATTGATTCCAAACTATAAAATATAAGTGATCAGGAAAGAAAGTTGAATTTAATCTTTTGGTTTCAGCAAACTGACTTTACTGGGTGACTGTTATGATTTTTTAGAGACCCGAGAGGAACAAATGATGGATTGCCCAGCTGGATGAAAAGATAACTTTGTGCCCAGCCAGTATAGAATAATTCATGAACCAGTGGAAGCAAGAACTTGGGAGTGGTTCCATCCCCCATGCGCTAGGTGGCAGTGGTCCTCATATGACATCCCAGCTGGGACACTTGTAGGGGTTCTAGGAAGATGGAGTCCAGAAGTGCAGCCATGTCCCATGGGATTAACAGAGGGCGCTGTTAAGGGAGGACCACTCTACTTCGTTTATGGCCTGGAAGTGTTTCCTCGAGGAGACAGAATGAAACCAGAAGTATCCCTGGGTCCAGCAACATTCAGCAGAGGATAGAAGGAGGAAGAATTGGTGATTTATTGTTGGTTTATTGTATAATTGTGGTTAATTGTTGGAAGAGGTGTTCATTGGAAGGTTCTTTACGAAATAAAACCGCTTTATTTTATTCACATATTGTGTGCTGCGTTGCTATGTATTGGATTTGGGGCTTTCTGGCGCCCCCTTGTGGTTAGTAGATACAGAGAAGAAAAGGGAAGAAAAGGGAAACTGTTAAAACCAAGACAATGTTAACTTTATCCCAAAACAGTCTTTATCTTTAATATAATTGATTTATTAACAGCTATAAAAAAAACAGTAATTACGATAAAGAAGCCACGTATTTCAGAAAGAGAATAAATATAAAAAACGAACAAGAACACAGGGTAAAGCTATCACAAATACGCAAAAGAAAACAAATGAATAAAAAGTCTAAAAATACAAAAGTCCAAACCTACAAAAAGAAATAACTGGAAGACAAAAATAGTTCTTGACCTAAACCAGACTTATAAAACAGTCAAAATATTTTTAGGCCTAAAAATGCAAAAGGCCAAAAACACAAAATTGTCAATAAAATGCCAGAAATAAGAAACATAGTACAAAAGACCAAAAAGTCTCAAAAGGTGAAACAAACCTTAAAAGAAATCACAAGATGGGAGTCAACAGCAATAAGAATCTCACATAAAGCCCCAGTGGTCAGCCAGGTGATGTGAGCAAAATTGTATCACTCAAATATTATTGTAGGCACAAGGAACAATGACCAGGAGATGACCACACAACAGAGCAAGCAAAAGAGCACACAGGTCTAACTCAGAAGATAAAAATGAAGCCAAAGTGACACAGTTGAAAGGAAAAGTCAAAAATAAGAGTCAAGGACAAATTAAGGGTCAAAATGGAAAGGCTTCTGAACTAAACTATTTGGAATCTCTTATTTTTTTAATAAAATTGCATCCACTGAGGGATACCAATGCACAGACCACTGTCATTTGTATATTTATGCCAGAAGGTGAACTGACACCATCCATAGTGACGATTGATGTTAAGTTGAAACCCCCAAAAATATTTCAAATAGCAGCATCCAAAAATAGTGTCAATGAAAACAAAAATACGATAAAATAAATCAACTTATTAAATATTGTTGTTAATGTGCACAAAAGACATATTTGTAAAGTGCATATTTCCAAGCCATGGAATCAATAAAAACGACTAACGACAAAAATCTATTATAACTGGGGCTGCTAAGTCTTTCAAAGGACCTCGGGTAACAAACCCATTAGCTGTTTACCTGGAGCACCGGGAGGCCCCGCTCCCTGGGGCTCAACATAAAGAGGACAAGGAAAATAACAAACTAAATTCACGTAATTAAAAGACAAATGGATAATTACAAAATGGTTAAAAGTAGAGAATGGGGAGCAAATATAATTAAACATAAAACAAAAGGAATTAACAAAAACAGCTTCTTTAACAAATATAGCAAAACTATTTGCAAAACATAAACAAAACTAACAAGTCACAAAGGACAAAACTAAAGTTATGGATGGCACCTTGGCAAATCAACTCAGGTCTGCCTAGTGATCAGTTACTGCTACAGCATAAGACTTTAAAAATACTACTGAGTCTTATTAAACTTTTTGGTGTTAATTCAATTTACACAGCACCAGTAATATCACATTAGAATAGGGGCTACTTATAGCTTAACTGGTTATGTCAGTAAGTTGATAAGAAAATTTAGTGAGCACCAGCAGATAGACATGAGACAGGAAAAGTGTCAAAGCAGGGAGATCAAAAGAAATGGCCATCAAACCAGGACCTTAGTCAAAAACCAGTGAAAAAATGAACCAAAAAAGGTCAATGCCACAAAAAAATCAAATAAGAAAAGTTTAATGTAAAGGACATAGAGTTTTAGATCCTCAAGTCAGATAAGGAGTTGCTTATTACCTGACCTTTTAATCTATTCTGTCAGTTATCCATGGGTCATGACCTCTGAAGACACGCCCCTAGAAACATGATGTGCGATCCTAACAACAGGTATTATTTTAGGTGATCATTAAAATATAAGATGGTGGCCAAAACTCACCAAAAAATTAAGCATAAAGGAAATGATAACATGAAAAAGCAATGTCAGAATTGAATTTATGACTTCAGAAACATCCAAAGCCAAGTGTCTGATCTTAGAAATTTGTTAAGAGAAACAAATAAAAAATAGAAATTGAGTATAAATCATAATACAATTGTTACAGCAGAAGAAAAAAAATATGTAGGTTACTTAATGGGGTTGATAAAAGACCAAACTCATTGTGGTTCAGTGGCAAAGGCAACGTACCTGTGTAGATGGTTAAATCAGCGAAATATACTGGAGCAGGTTACTCAACAGAGGTGGCAGAAGAAACAGAAGACTTGTGTTGAGATATAGGTAGAAGTTGAGATTATAGATAGACATTGCACTATCCATTACTTCAGGATTTTAAAAACTCTGAAAAACTGATGACTGACAAGATTGCTGCATAGCCTTTATGTTTTGAATTAATACTCCCACGTGATCCTCAATGTCCTTTAATTGTCATTTAGCAAGGGGAGTTTGAAAGGTCATCAAAAAATCTCATTAACGCATTGTCAATGTTCCCTAGTCTGCCCTTTCTCTAAATTGTTAAGGAGGTGAAAGACATTCTTGGTTAAACTGTTTGAAATTCGGCTTTAATATTGTAACAGCAGAACTTTATTGGTATTTTGTTATAAAATCCTGCCACCAAACAGCAAACTTCCTAACATCTAAGCCCAAGCTCGTTTAAAATGTCTCCTCCCTAAAATGTCAGATAGGTTTTTGGCTCACAGGAACAACAGGGAAACACCCAAAAACCGAACTTAATAATCTTCTGAACCAAATATTAAGAAAGAGGATGATTAAAACAACATAAAAAATCTGAAGAAAATGTATAATCAATAAGGAAAACAAGAGCTAAGAAGAAGGCAAAACAAACCAAGTAACAAAATTCAACCCACAAACAACCTACAAAAAAAACCAAAACATTCAAAAAAGATACTCACAAAAAAAGATGTTTCCATTCCAGTTCTCAAGGCTGATCTGCATAACCTGATCCATCCATCCATTTTCCAACCCGCTGAATCTGAACACAGGGTCACGGGGGTCTGCTGGAGCCAATCCCAGCCAACACAGGGCAGGGTGCCAACCCACCGCAGGACACACACAAAGGCCAATTTAGAATTGCCAATCTACCTAACCTGCAGGTCTTTGGGAGGAAACCAGAGTGCCCAAAGGAAACCCACACAGACACGGGGAGAACATGCAAACTCCACACAGGGAGGACCCAGGAAGTGAACCCGGGTCACCTAACTGCGAGGCAGCAGCACTACCACTGCGCCACCATGCTGCCCTAACCTGATCCTCTTCCTGGAATAAAAAGGCAGAGGACAGTCCTCCAGCTGTATGTCATGATGGCCCTCACCCCTGAAACACAATTTTAAGGGGTCAGGATATATAAATAAATATATTTACACAAAAGTAAATAGCATTTATGTTTACCTCAAAACAGAACAGCCAAAAATGTTATTAAGCGTAACAGGAACAATTAATACCAGAACATCAATATAGATACAATACAGAAGGTATGTCTAGTGTTCGCTGTTGTTTTGACTCAGGTTTATGTCCTTTGTGACAGCCACCAATGCACAGGCCAATGTTGCATGCTTCTTTGCACACTTTTCTTATATTTTTTCTGTTGCTTGCACATGAGAGAGTAAAATGTCAGTGCCTAATCAAGATGATTGATGTGCCCCTTGTGTTATTGAAATTGCAGATGGTCAATAAGTCACAATGCTTAGTGACTTCCATATTGAACATTGACAGTTGCCACATGGCGAGCAGTGCTTAGCGAGATAAAGTCTTGCTTGTCCTTGCACTATTCTACCCCTTTGTCATGTAGCTACTGTCACACTGCACTACAGCTTGACGTGACTGAACTCACCAGGCAGTTTGGAAGTAGCACCATATCATGCACCAGTTTTATTTTCTGTGTCAACGTCTGATGACCAATTCACATCATAATCAGTATCACTTGAGCAACTATTCAATTTTAGTTCATTCTAAAACTGCCTTTACAGCTTTTCATTTGTCATTAACTGGAAGCTGTGACCCACTCATGAATACTGATGAGCTACCTTAGAGTTGCAAAATGCATAGAAATATTCATGATTTTTTGCAGCATGATATCATTTCATCCACTAGATGGCAGTAGAATACTGTCTTGAGCATTATTCAGGCTTAAAAATGTAAAGTGGATTATTACACGTCACCCTAAGCCTGACTTGTGCTTAACTACACTTGCACAGAGTCACACTTGTGGTTTACACCAAGGAGGCTAAAAATCGGGCAAGGGTCAGTGTGTGTGTTTCTGTATCTGTGTGTCTGTCCGGTTTCTAGGATTAGGAAGAAAAAGTAAAAAATAGGCCAAACATGTTGAAGAAGGGTAAAAAAATATCAAAAAGCACAACAGAAATACCAAATATGGTCTTAAAATAAGAACATTAGTCTTATCAGCAAATTCTGCTGCCCAGAGTTATACGCAACATGGTAGCAACCTTCTTGCACCAGTTTAGGCCACATAAATGAAGCTTATAGCTTGTCACACACATGCACATGGGAGGCAACTAAAGGGCTCGAATGAAGGTAATTCCACGCCACACCAGAGTGTGCTAATCCTTTTTCTCTTTCCACTGTAGACCAGTTACGAGAAATTCCGCCTGGCCCTGACGATGTAATTTCCAGTCCCAGCCCTGACAACGTCTTCTGGTTGTTGCCCTAAAGACGTCACTTCCGGTCCCGATCCCGACGACGTCACTTCCTCAGCCTTCATTTAAAACCGCCATCTTTGCCTCATCCAAGTCAGTTCTGTTTTGGACTCCAATCTGTACACGATTGTGCAACCAATTAACCATTTTGCAGCCGGGTTCAAGTATATGGGAGCCTGCCCCAAACCTTTTTGTGGCTCTTTGTCTATTCTTTGACAAGCTGTAATGCTAAAGAGTGAAAACTTCACATGGTGAGCAATGGATGACTGAAAATAACGACAAAGCGACACACATATCGAGAAACCAAAGCCCTGACATGACAAGGCTAGAGTCACTAAGCCATTCAAACGACCACTGCCGCATTTACTCAGCAAAGCACTTTGACTAAAAGAATCGACAAATGATCCCAAGAGGAAGTGATGAAAATGGGTTCTTTATCCAAAGCAGAAAAGACTGCTACGAGGAAAAGGATCGGCAGGGATGAGGCCAGTTAAAGCAACCCAGGACACAAATAAGCAATGGCAGAGTATGAACAGCTGTTGATGTGGATTTAAGCATTTTCACAATATCTGAATTGAACATATACAATCAATTTAATTACAGCGTTCTGATGGCAAAATAAATCACTATAACTATATTGTGGTCACTATGATAAAATACTTACATTATGCAATAAAAATGATGTAAAGATCATATATCCTGTTGTTTGAATTCTTAACCGACCATGGTCAATTTCTACTAAAAATGGATCACAGTGCTAAGTAAGTAACACAGACCTGAATGCATATCCCTAAACCCTGACATCCGTTGCTATTTTTGAAAATTCCGAGTTCCCTTGACCTTGAAGAAATAGTAGTGTGGAACTGGACCCGGACACAGACAGATGGACATCGTTTGTTCACCCAACACACTCGTTTTATTTACAAATATTTACAATTTGTTCAGTGCACGTCCCAGTGCCTCCAGCACCGATCCCCCAAAGTCCAGGCCTCACAGTCACCAAATGCCTTTCCTTCTGGCCGCCTCCACTCCACTCTCGAGCTCCGTCCTCTTCCATCCGATTCTTGCTGATGACGGAAGGGAGGCGGCCCCTTAAATAGCAACCCAGATGGGCTCCAGCTGCTTTCCCGGCAATCCCCCGCGGACACACCCCAGTGTGGCCCTCCGGGTGTCCCCAGTCTTCTTCCCCCCAGCACTTCCTGGTGTGGCGGAAGTGCTGAGGTCCAGGGTTCTTCAGGCACCGGGGTGCCGCCTGGCGGTGGCCACGGGCCCCTACAGGGTTGGGCTTCCCATGCCCTCTACCCATGGCCCCCAACACAACCAGGGCGGTCACCCCCTCGTGGTCTGGAGGAGGCACAAGCCCTCCTCCGGTCCTCCTGGGCGTCCCGGCTGAGCTCCACCCCCAGCCGCATGCCACAGTAGGTAACAACACAGATGGACAAATGGCTATACTGATGGAAGGATGAACCTGGTAACATTGCGTCATAAGCTCACTGGACAAAAAAATCAGTCATGGCCCGTGTAAGGGGTGATATATAATTCAGACTCCAACAGAGGGCAGTCCAGTTTGAATACTGTCCTACAAAGAGCTGTGTTGTGTGCTACGGGGTTCGCAGAGTGACAAGGAGTAGTGGTGTGCCATGCATGTTTGGTTCTTTCTGTGAAAAATAGGTCAAATGACAGATGTGAATGAATGGCGAAAAGGGGTTATTTCATTTGGTTGTGCCAAAGGGCATAGTGTATAGAACGTTTGCTGGCTTTGCCAGTGTGTCAAAGTGAACTGTTCAACAGGTCTTCCAGCAATGGTGTACATCCAAAGAAACTGCTAATCATTGCCAGAACTGCAGTCGAAAGACGGCCCTCTTTAACATGTATCACGTATTGTGACAGAAAACAATTCCTACAGGTGTCCAAACCTTTGTTGATTACTTACAAACCCTCTGCTGGTGTAAAAGAAGTTTTGGAACAAACTGTGTCACCTTTTGTGCTTTGTCTCCGGAGTGAACACAGAATGGCTACCCCAGTCTTCTAAGGCAACAATTGTTGTGTGCACAGGGATGGATGTTTATGTAATTTTCTCAAAGAACATTTGGAAGCTTTCTTGTGTTTCACCCAGCCCACAAAATTCCTACGTTCAAATCCCTTTAGAAAATCTATAGGACTATTTGGAGCAATGACTGAAATGCCGGCATAGCCATCTGACTAATCAGGCTGAATTATGAAATTTGGTGCAGAAGAAATAGATGAAAGCTGATGTCTCTTACAAACTGGTGAGCTTATCAATCACCGTTATTAATGGATATTGTTATAAGAAGCAAAATATGGATGTCATTCCAAAACAAGCATGTTTAATTGACCAAGGATTGACTCAGGTAGATCATTTTAATACTATTTTGA
Organism: Polypterus bichir lapradei; assembly: GCA_026402145.1. Classification (NCBI taxonomy): domain Eukaryota; kingdom Metazoa; phylum Chordata; class Cladistia; order Polypteriformes; family Polypteridae; genus Polypterus; species Polypterus bichir. The sequence goes on along the minus strand of JANRMT010062796.1, from coordinate 4,601,546 downwards.
TCATTAATCAAAACCTGGCAGATTTCAAAACTCACTACTGTACCCCACATGTAGCGTACACCATTCCTGAGCAATCTGCTACTGCATGATTCAAACTCTGGGGCATCTGCAGAAGTTCAGATGCTCTTCAAGCATTTTTAAATTACAATGTGAAAATTTTGAGAACATATTGAGACCTGAGGTCTGTGGTCACTAGTCTTTTAAATGGGGTTGTGGCAAAAAACTAAATTGAGTTATTGACTTGCGTGCCTCCCTAACGTTGGCTTTCTACCACAAGTGTTCATAGAAGAATCTGCCAGCATTCCAGTTACCTTGCATCACTTGAATGCTGAAGTTGTGGCAATGGATCAACCCGCCACCCCCAAAAATGTAGCTTGTAAATTCCTTTAATTGTTAAGAAGCTGATGTTACCACTAAAATAGCTCAGTTACATTATTTCCTGCTTAAAATTAGCAGCAACATTAGTCACCCTTTGGGGATCAATACTAATGTTCATGTTTAGAAATGCAAAAAGCAACATGGGAGGCAAGTAAGCCAGAATTATCTGTAACTGTATGCACACAGTATAAACAGATACATTAAATTCTCAAATATGGTTAGTCCATTTCATGGTTGTGGGGGAAAGAATCTATCCCTGAAGCATCGGGTGAAAGGCAGAAATCATTCTTGGAAGGGGTGCCAGTTAACTGCATGGCCCGCTCACACATTCTCATAGGGCCAGTTTGGAGCTGCTAATTAACCAAACTCGAACACATTTTGGATGTAAGAAAAAAATAGAGGTACCTTAAGAAAATGCAGAAACAGGGAGAAGATGCAAACCCCACACACACAACAGGAAGGGGGAAGCAGAAAGGAGATGGCTGACAACTTCCCTCACAGCTTCTCCCTGATAGACTATTGCTAACACCAAAGCATGACTTTGACCAGGTTCCATGCATATTCTGAGGTATGAAGTATCAATATGGATGTGGGGAGGAAGAAAGGGTCACTTGATGTTTGTCAATTAATTAATTAATTAATAATTTTGCTTTCAACAATGCCAATAATCAAGAAGATATTTTGGCTTCCACTTTATTGTCCTCACCTTTCTCTGTAGATGGGGTTTCCTGGATGTTAGCCTTACCTGTATATTAAGTTATCTGAAGTTCACTCATTTACAGAAACAGATTAATATTATTGACAAACACAATGATTATAGAAACAGAATAAGTGCTAACTTATTTCCCACACCCCATCCTCAGACTACAACTATAGTAAAACAAGTCTTTGAGTTCAAACAGAGTCTTTTTATTGTTCATATAGCTTTTTCGAGGGTTTTACACCACAAAATAATTATTCTTCCTTCCTCCTGTCCTTTTTACTCCTCCATTCCTTTCGAGTTGAGCTTTGTCCCCTTCTTTTCCGTTTAGTATTGCCTCCAGGAAGCACTTCCAGTTCAGACAGAACCTGAGTAGGACAAGGAAGCCTTCCTCGAGCAGTACCCTCCTGCGGCACCCAGGGACCCCAACAGGGTTGCTGATTGGGATTACAACACCCATGCAGCACTGTGGGTGTCTAAATGGGAGCCCTACAAGATGGATGTTGCCACCTACCCAGAGACAGTCTCCATTTGTCTTACTATTATATTGGCTTCCACGCCGGGGAAGGGAAAATCAATCATCCTGGCCAGGACGTCCATTTTCACGCATGCACCCTTGAGGATCTTCCGAAGAGCTCAAGTACTCCCAACATTACCACCAAAGGGGCAAGAGAGGGCACTGCCGCTAACCATATCTCTGGTTTCCTCCACAGTGTGGAGCCATCGCCAGGAGACGATACCTGACCCCGCCTCCACCAAGCATTGGCCCCAGCTGGGAGCAAATAGATACAAGGCAATTACAGATTATAGTTGTCATTTGGACTCAGGAAAGGGAGAGAGATGGAGTTCTTCTCATAGAAGCTAATCATATTACACAAGAGAACAGTTCTATTTATATGTTCTGTTGCCTTACAAGATCCCTTTTTTGTTTAGTTCATAATTAATGGGGAATCACTGGGATGGACTTCTCAACAGTTCTTATGTCTCAACCATCCTTTGGTTCATACCATCTATCCCAGTTGTCCATCCCTTTTGATGGTGCTTCCGGCCAGGTAATTACAATATCAACAGAAAAGCCAAATTTGGTTGAAAACTTTCCTGGACTTTGTTTTGACTAAGTTGTTCTGTTTAATTTTTTTTTTCCTGTTAATTGTCTTTTAACTGTTGATTATGTATTCTTTATTTCTTTTTACTTTCTCGTATACATAGTATAGTGAAAGTATTGGAATCCTCCAACAATTCGATTTTGAGATTTTGATGAATCTCGAAGTTTTAGACCACCCTAAGTCCGAAAATACAATTTTTGGAATTATGTCTGTGTGTGTGTGTGTACAGGTATGTGTGTGTGTGTGTGTAAACACGATAACTTTAGCATGCGTTCACTTAGGTCAACCAAATTTTACATACAAGTATTAGGTACAAAACGTACATTGCTATCAACTTTTGGGCTGCTTCCTTTAACCGGAAGTGGTACTTTACCTTTTATTCATGCAGCTGCAGAGTCCGATTTATTCAACTTTACTTTTATAATAATTGTTCAACATATTATTAATTTGATTTGATTTGTTGTTGATGGTTCTTTAATGTACATAATATAAAAATATAATCATTGTCTTGTGGTTTACTCCACAAATATCCATCCCCATATCTGAGTATACAAGAAAGTGTAGGGGAGACCACTCCTGATTTTTTAGTATAGTTAATATCCCTAGCTGTGTTATCTTTTATGTTACTTGTTTAATCCTTGTGCATACTATGTGCATAGTAAGACCGTCAGCTAGGTCATTTCCCCTTGGTGCTGTAATTTTGTCTAATGGCTTTACCCGCTGGCTCTTTAAATTCTTATTACCTTTGCTAAGGTGCAGTCCACTACCTAGCAGGAGTCTTCGTGTGTTCCCTCTTTCGCTAACCTTTGCGGTAGTTTGAGTATTTTGTTTCTGCTTTGCTTATTTCTGAAACTTGCTTTGTTCCAAACCAAGCAAAACTGGTAATTTGGAATTTGTTTTCGGTTTGTTTTTTATGTTGAATTCGACTTTTATATTTTTATTTTGAATATTTTCTTTAACGCCCTTCGGTGGGCTGGTGCCCTGCCCAGGGATTTGTTCCTACCTTGCGTCCTGTACTGGCTGGGATTGGCTCCAGCAGACCCCCGTGACCCTGTAGTTAGGATATAGCGGGTTGGATAATGGATGGATGGATATTTTCTTTAAAGTTTTGTTTAATATACCTCTTTAAAATTATTTTTGTATTTTTCTAATTAAGTGTGTACCCAGACCTCTTTTGCTCGCACTTTGAGTAATGCAATCATTTTTATTATTATGTTTTCATAGTGGCCATGATTTTTAAGAGATTTTCTCCCTTTAATTGTATTTTATTGATAATAGTATGAAATGCTTCTTAAATTTCTCTCAGTATGAATACATTAGTTCAAATGTCTCCTTGGAGCAATGAGTTCAAATATGCTTCACTTCAGGGGTCAGCTATAGTGAATCATAATTGTTGGATGTTTTCTGTATTTTCCATGCATTATTTTTTAATTATAATTAGTTTTTATAATATTAATTTGTTTTTATCAGTATGTCAGAAAAATCTTTTTCTCACCATTTTGGGATGCGATTTCATTGGAAGGTTCATTAGATGATGTGTGAATTCTCAGCCCCAACCATTTTTTTAACAGGGGGCATAAGTGGTTGCTACTATGTGACAGACATCTACACAATTTGTGACATTAACACACTTCAGCTTTTTTGGGCGGTGCTGCTATGCACAGTGGTTTAGATTTTGGATGCAATTAAAACATTTTTTCCAAGATGTGCGTATGTTTATGTTTAGGGATTTCCTCTTGTTACTCTGACTATTGAATACTGCCCTGCCCGCTTAACTTTACTGTAATGAGCAAGCTGCCCAGATCAATGGACTTGGAGTTGGAATTGGAACAGAAGGAACGGTCAAGCAAGTAGTCTAAATAACACGCAGAAAGGGTAACAATGTTAAAAATGAAATGCATTCTTCTTTGGTGCCATTTTGATTACACTATGGATGCATTTTGTTTGGGCTGGTTACCAAGCTGTCGCTAGGTAAGGTCATCAGAAAGTGTGTGATGTGTGACATCATCAGCTCAGAGGTATAAAGGTCAGCAACATACACTTGGTCATCCAAGTCTGTGGATAAACTGAAAGAAAAAACTCTATAGTGTTCCTTGATTCGTTTTTCCTAGTTTTCTGTCTGTGCATTCTCTTTCATTATCAACCACAGTTGAGTTTTTCAGTTTGGCATTGTTTTGCTGACTTCTGACTCTTTTTTCTTCATTCATTTCACTTGATTTCTGTTTAATGTTGTGACCATTGGGGGGTGTCTTAGATTGCCATATCCTGGACGTAACTAATCTAATTCAGGTTACAGGTTAAGAACACCTTATTTTTCTTTTTACTTTGAAACATGTTTCTTTGGCAATCCACAAAGCAATACAATCACTTTCTTTCTTTCTTTCTTTCTTTCTTTCTTTCTTTCTTTCTTTCTTCTCCACTGCCTCCACCCCATTCCCGACACTAACTCAAAATGAGCCGCCACAAGTATTGTACCTCGACATGAAGGGTTGGGACCATCACAGAGCTGAAGGTGGGCACTAAGCATCAACCTGGGGCTGCATCTGTGAACTGCAGGAGGAAAAAAAGACAGTGTCAGCAACAGCGCCCCCTCTTGTCGTGGGTAGTACTGTTTACCAGTGCCAGAAGGGTGACCTGCAGGTACACACGTGTGACACTATATAAATTAGTAGTTAAGGAGATTTTCATTTAAAGAATTCTATAAACTTGGACTTTCAAGATTACCATCTTAACTAACGATCACATGATGACGTCATGCTTCACACGTCTTGCTTTACGTTCATCACCTCCTAGTCATTTTGATCACACAGCAGTACATGGAAATTTCACAGTGTTCTTAAAAAGGGGAATGATTCCGGTACAAGTTAAATGGGCGAGAGCAAATCTCCAAAGATGTTTTGTTTACTAGCATTAGAAATTAATGAATAACACAATACTTGATTTTGCAGTTTTTGGCATCAATGCTGACTGGATTTTGAAGAAAACAAAACAAACACTATGAAGTAGACATGCCAGAAACTTGATATTAGCAAATGACATCATGAAGATGCTCATCTTATAAGCTACCAAGCCAACATTGTAGAATACACAATTCAGGTTACACCTCAGAATGTTTTGAACACCCCTTCTATGTAACTGCAGTGTGTTTAAATGTATCAATGAAAATGGAGGAGGATTTTATGGATGAAGGGTTGTCACAAAAATCCTCTTCTGTCCCCTACCACGGCCATTAGTTTACATTGAGGTGACTTAAATGCTCTGAGCTGGCTTTCTGTTAACACTACGGGAACTACCCATCAAATCTTACCAAATAGATAGATAGCTAGACGGACAGACAGACAGACAGACAGACAGACAGATAGATATGTACTCCAGCAGGAGCATACTGATTAAAAACAATATTAAATTAAAGAGTGATAAAAATGCAGGTAAAACAGACAATAACTTTATATAATGTTAACGTTTACCCCCTGGATGGAATTGAAGAGTCGTATAGTGTGGGGGAGGAACGATCTCCTCAGTCTGTCAGTGGAGCAGGACGGTAACAGCAGTCTGTCGCTGAAGCTGCTCCTCTGTCTGGAGATGATACTGTTCAGTGGATGCAGTGGATTCTCCATTATTGACAGGAGCCTGCTCAGCGCCCGTCGCTCTGCCACGGATGTCAAACTGTCCAGCTCTGTGCCTACAATAGAGCCTGCCTTCCTTACCAGTTTGTCCAGGCGTGAGGCGTTCTTCTTCTTTATACTGCCTCCCCAGCACACCACCGCGTAGAAGAGGGCACTCGCCACAACCCTCTGATAGAACATCTGCAGCATCTTATTGCAGATGTTGAAGGACGCCAACCTTCTTAGGAAGTATAGTCAGCTCTGTCCTCTCTTGCATAGAGCATCAGTATTGGCAGTCCAGTCCAATTTATCATCCAGCTGCACTCCCAGGTATTTATATGTCTGCACCCTCTGCACACAGTCTCTTCTGATGATCACGGGGTCCATGAGGGGCCTGGGCCTCCTAAAATCCACCACCAGCTCCTTGGTTTTGCTGGTTATAGTTTGGTTATGCTAAAATAATGGGACAGAGCAGGGTGAGTGTTACAAGATTAAATACAGTACTGTGGCACGTTGGCATCTGGAACATGCAACACAACCAAACATATCCATATGGCATCTGAAGAATGAGCAAAACTATCCATGAACTCTGATTTTTTTCTGAACTTGCCTTTTCCATTTCAGTGTTAGAGGAAGCCAGAGCTTGTGTTGGATATTTTAGGCTCTTCTGCTTATAATTACTTTTATTTATTTTCTTTTCAGCAGAGTAAACATGTATTACATTCTAACATTTCTCCATGTTCAAAGCATTCTATTTGACTTTTAAACAGTTTTATTCCACCCACGTAGGTTTTTCCATAAATTACTTGTAAAGTCAATGCCAAAAAAACTATTGAATTTGTCCTGGACTGAAGAGATTTCACTGATTAAATCCCCCATGAAGCCTCTTAAACTATTTACACAAAAAACAAACGTTTTGTCATGTTACTATTTAAAGTACTAGTATGCAGTAACTTATTTAAAAAAGACACCAGAGACAATGGACATTAAGGCTTTAATTATCACAATTTCTTTAAATTAATGGAAATTTTTAGAAAATACTTTGGTTTTAATTCATGTGCGTGACTCTCCATTTTGATCAAGTACACATAAAGTATAACATTTTCATTTGTGTATTTATGTCAGTCAGCAAGCTACATTTTTGCTTTTCATGGATTAGAATAATTCTATGCTTCAGAACCCCTCCATGTAAATTATTTTGCCCATCTGCTTTTGGCCATGAATGAGCAAAAGCCAACATTGCAATAAACATCTGGATCAAATCTTTGACTACAGAAAGCATAAGTAGAGAGGTAGAAGTGAAAAATCTGCAACAGCAAGACCAATAAATAACGGTAATCCAAAAAAAACCCAAAATCAAGCAAAACTCAAAAACTAATAAAAACAACAATTCAATTTGTGCATGTCACAAAATGAGAGGGCACCATATTACATAGTGACAGGCTCTGTGTCTCTTCCTTGTTGCTCCTCTCCATTCATACACATCGTTTCTCTAGGAGATCCCAGATGAGCCCCCATATGTCATAGTAAGGGATCACTCATGAGAGGATGAAGATATTTCAGTTTTCTAACGATAAGCTCCAGCTTACTGACTTGAAACAAGGAGTTTGTGACACCGTGAGCAATTCTTCACTCATGATAATTTGGTTGCTTGTCAGGAGATGGGTGAATGTAGTGAGGGGCAGCCAGTGCTGGTGCTAGATTATTTTGCACCCAAGGCCAAGCTTATTACTGTGCCAACTGACCTGTGTAACTGGGTTTCACCCCCTTATGATTTGTGCCCTATGTGAATGCCTAATTCACCTTAATGGTGGCACCAGCCCTGGGAGCAACATGGTTTATAAAATCCTACTGATATTCCTGCTTACTTAGTTGAGAAAGGGAAGATTCCCTATTACTCAGCTGGATAGCATCTGCATTACTGACTCAGAGGTCCCAGGTTTATGAAACATAGTGTCATAACAGCGAACCTGCAGCAAACCGGAAGATGTGCATAAAGACATCAAAAAAAGGGTCAAAGACAGAAGGTCAAAAATATACACCAAACCAAAACATCAGTCAACATTCGTAGTCAAAAGCTTCAAGCAAAGAGGTCAAAACTTAATGATACTCACAACCAGAATTTTAGCAAAAATCTTTGAAGGTATTTTGGTATCTGCAGCTTGGATAAGGAGTCCCCAGCCAACCTTTTATCCCATCATGCTGATTATCAATAGGACACAACCTGTGAACCAAGACCCTAGAAACATGGGATGCAGACCTAATAATGGACAGCTAAAATGGCCATGATTAAGGGACACAATCTAAACTGTTAGGAAAATTGAGCAAATAATGGCAGAGTTGGAATCTTTGACCTCAAGGACCAAATCATGATACAAAGAGGGGAGAGATCCTAAGTTATTCTGTTTTGATCTTTTATAAATTTTTGTCTTAATTACTGTGCAATTTATACAGTATGGCTTATAAAGTTTTGAAAGTTTAAGAATTTGAATCTGGGGTTTAATTTTGTCTGGAACCTATCTGAAGAAGGTTTATTAATTAATACGCTTTTGCCGTGACACCGTTTTGTTCCATGTTTAGACACTGCTGTTATTAGATGGCAATGTGTTACCACCAGAGTATTGAGGATTTAGAGCCTGGAAGCTGAAATGACTCTGAATGACTGCCTCTAAGTGACAGACTGGGAAATGATGTACAAGTCAAATGGGGACAATGTTTAGGGACTGAATCACAGACACAGTGATACCCACAAAGGCAGTGCATTGCTTTAAAAACAACGAGCCATAGGTTTCTAAGGAGCTAAAAGGTTTCCTGAATGAGAAAAAGATAGCATTCAAATCCTGCAACAAAGATGCTCTGAAGGACGTACAGCATGTGCTAAATAAAAAGCTGAGTTAAAGAAAGGAAGCTTACAAAGCTAAAATAGAAAAGAAACTCACTCAGAATAGCATGAAGGATGTCTGGAATGAACTGAGTATAATTACGGGACTTAAGCAATCCAGGGCTCTGGTGATAGAAGGGAATGTGGACAAAGCTAATGCCCTAAACTATTTTTTAATAGATTTCCCCTCCCACTGCCACCTTCTTCCAATGACCAGTCTCCCCTCACCATCCCTACTACATCAACAACTCTTAACACGTCAACTGGAATGGTCAGTGACAAGTCCACCTCTGACCATCAGTGTGGACCATCCATAACTGAAGACCAAGTTAAATGACACGCAGAAAATGCTGCAGGACCAGATGGAGTTAGTCCTCAAGTTCTTAAGGTGCTGACCAACATTATGGTGTCCACCGTCACCTGTTCAGTCTGTCCCTAAGGCTTGAGAAAGTGCCACTGCTGTGGAAAACATCCTACATTGTTCCTGTTCCAAAGAAGGCAAGCACCTCTTCACCTGATGACTATAGACCAGTGGCACTTACATTTCACATCATAAGACCTTTGAGATACTAGTCCTGGACTATATGAGTCCTTTTGTGGAAGACCACCTCAACCCACTGCAGTTTGCCTATTGGACAAAAATTGGAATGAAGGACATAATTATCTATCTGCTCCACAAGGCTTACTCTAACCTGGACAAAGCTGGCAGCACTGTGAGGATTATTTTTCTGATGTCTCCCGTACCTTCAAGCACCATCCAGCCATCCCTGTTAAGCAGTCAGCTCAGAGATATACAGGTTGATGAGCCTGTGGTGTGGTGGGTAATAGATTATCTGTTGGGCAGACTGCAGTTTGTGAGACCCACAAGTGTGTTTCTGACAACGATGTGTGGAACTCTGGAGCACCACAAGGTACAGTCCTGTCTCCTTTTCTCTTCACTCTGTACACTTCAGACTATAAATATAACACTAAGTCATGTCATTTGCGGAAATTCTCAGATGATTCTGCACTTATGAGGTGTGTTGATAAAGAGGATGAGACAGAGTATAGGAGTCAGGTGGAGAACTTTGTTTCTTGGTGCAAAGAGCATTGTCAACATCTTATCACCAAGGAACTGGTTATTGACTTTCGCTGCACCAAAGAGCTTCTATGTCCAGTCATTATTCAAAGATTGTATGTGAAGGTAGTCTACTCCTACATTACATGACAGGCTGGACTGGTCTCAGAACACAGAGGAAGTGTAAACAAGGGCAGACCAGGGTCTTTCTCCTTAGGAGATTGAGTTCCTTTAATGTGGGAAGTGACATCCTTCACATCTTCTATAACTCTTGTGATGGCCAATGTGATTTATTACACTGTGGTGTGCTGGGTTGATAATATCACTTGAAGAGAGCGCCCACTGAATCAACAGGTTAATTAAAAGGGTAGACTCGCTTATGGGATGCACTCTGGACCCCCTACAGGGCGTAATGAAGGAGCGATTTAAAATAAACTGAGTGCCATTATGTACAATGTTACACATTCTCTCTCTGACACACTGAGGGATTTCAGCCAATGAAATATTCAGCAAAAGTGTGTCAGGAAACGGTACTGTGGCTCCTTTATACCAGCAGCTATACTTCTGCATAATGCCTCACTGGGACAGAAGTTTTCTTTATTGTGAATTTTCTTGCTTTATAGTCATTCTGGCGTGTGTTCAGACCAAAGTGTGTGCATTTGTTTATTTTTTATTTATTGTATTTCTTGCTTATCTACATATTTATGTATTTATTTATTTAAAGAGCCACATTCCGCCCCCCCAGGACAGATAGAGTTCTATCTATCTATCTGTCAATTTTGCGACGATACATACGAGGTGTGGCAGAAAAGTAATGAGACTGGCAACACTGCAAGCGATCTGGCAACGCTGCGCTGTTGTCCTTCATAGAGCACGTGTATCAGTACCCTCCCATAGCTCAGTGTGAGTTTCAACTCCTTCCGTTAACTACGTGATTTTTGTGACTGCTATTAGCGAAGTTGTGTTTTTGTTTGTGCGTCACGCAAAATGGAACAGCGGAATTTGGAGCAACGTTGTGCCATTAAATTTTGTGTTAAGCTTGGAGAATCGGCAAGTGTGATGTTTGAAAAGTTAAAACAGGCCTATGGGGAACATTCTTTATCCCGAGCACAAGTTTTTCAGGGATGCCTTCAACTTCGAAAACCAATGAAAACATCGAACGTGTGAACACTCTTGTGAGATCAGACCGTCGTTTAACATTAAGAATGTTGAGTGAACAATTAAATTTGAACAGATTTACCGTTCATCAAACTTTGACTGAACATTTGCACATGCAAAAGGTCTGTGCCAAAATGGTGCCGAAAAACCTCACAATTGAGCAGAAGGACAATCGAAAAAACGCATTCCTGTGGTTCCCCAGCCCCCTTATTCACCTGACCTCAGTCCGTGTGACTTTTTCCTTTTTCCTAAACTGAAAAATGTCCTCAAAGGACGTCATTTCGGGACTTTAGAAAAATCCAAAAGAGTGTAACGGACATGCTGAAGACCATACTGGTTGAAGACTTCCAGCGCTGCTACCAACAGTGGGAACAACATCTCCATCGGTGTGTAGCTGCCCAAGGGAACTACTTTGAAGGGGATAACATTGATGTTTGGAAAAAAATAAAAACTTTGGTAAATAAAAAATCAGTCTCATTACTTTTCTGCCACACCTCGTATGTCACCCAGACATTTCTAGAGTGTTTTCAGCCTGACGTATAAGCTTTGTATCACTACATTAAAAGATCATTATGTAGTCCTTCTGGTTTTTCAAATTCCCGCTCATGTTTTGAACTTGAAATTTTCCACTTATATTTTGGCTTTTGTTCTTTGGCTTATGATTGTGCTGGTCATTTTGATATCCTTTTTACTTTCTCTTGTGAGTCAGTATAGATTCCTCTCTAGTGAGAACTCCTTTAGCTTTGTAGTTCTCATTCTGTTGAACTTTGTACTGTATGCCCATACAATTGTGTCTAAGGTGCCACCAGCCATTCTTTTCCCATTAAAGCTGAGAACCAGCTGCATTGTATTTCTCCCAACCCCATACTTAATTCTTTCAAAACTGAACAGTATGAATGGTGACACTGCTGTGATATTGGGAAAATCTAGCTGTTAAAATACTCCAACTGAATGCAAATTCCTTGTAAATGTATTGCTGTGTTAACCACTGTGCCAGTGTGACACTCCATTATAATAATCGTTTCTGGGAGGTCCCTTGAATATTTGTTTTGTACTACACAGTCTCCAATGCAGCTCCACTAAAAACGGACAACATGGTCCCCTCTGTGTCAGACAAAGACTGTGTGCTGACCTCTCATGGCCTGGCACTTGGACAGCTTTTCTTGTCACCCCTACATGGCTTTTACTTTTCCAACAACAATGTAGCTCCATCCCAGCTTTCTGCGCTAGGCACCCCACACTGTCACCTCTTGTCATGATCTGGTTTTATATCGAACTCATTTTGGCTTTGTTTTTAATTTCAAATCTATTTTCTATGATCAGATTTTAATTTCTGCTCTTTAATGATGTTGAATTTGTTGAAGTTGTTTTTTTTTGCAGGTGGCACCATTTTATGGAGCAGCTGCTTCTGTGTCGTTACGGAAAACAATTAAAAGTGGGCTACGTGTGCTGTTACCAACACAGTCTTGTAATCCGATATTGGATAAAAACAAAATCTCTAATCAAAAAAATGAATGACCCTGAGATGAGCCACATTTGTAGGGACAAAGGAGGACTGCAGGGGAAGTTTAAGGACATGTGTAAATAGATAGCTGACGTTATAACATCCTTACAGCAAATAATGTGGGAATGGAGCAATATTAATCAAGTATTAGACAAAATGTTCTGGGATTTTTGGTTTTGGTAAAAGATTTAGGTTACAGAAACTAGGCCTGGCACATGTTAACCTTTCACCTTCAGATCACATTACTTTTTGCCTGTTGTCTCATTTCAGATATAAGAGTGGCCTTTTTCTAGGGCTCCACCATAGTCTCTTTGTTTTGCTTTCTCATTTCAAGTTGAGGACCAGGCATCTGCTAAGTTACTTGTCATTAATGTCCTGTCAGAGTGGTCTCTCTATAATAGCATAAGCTTCTACTCACTCATTGACAGTGTGCTTGAGATTTCCTGCCGGACTGTCCTTTGGTCTTACCCAAAGTGGCGATGACCTTGCCCCTGAAAATCCATTGCAAGCCAAGCACTTTCTCACTACTAAAATAAATTCTTCCATTTGGTTGACATCATTTTTTTATTTACTTTAAAAGAATAAAAATCTGAGGAAAACATTTAACAAGTCAAATCCTGTGGGCTGCATTCCCGTTGTCCCTGTTCTGACAAACAGAAATCACATGGCGATACCCTTAACGTAATGTTGCATGCAGGGGAGCTCCTGTTTTGGTTTAGCATATGTTTCCTATTTATATTTGTTGGAAGAAAGAAGAAAAATGCCTTTCTTAGAGAATGTTTTACTTTTGCCAGTGTGTTCATGCGGATTATACAGTTTGGCGTCAGATGACCCATTGAGTATCACTTAGTTTGTTAATAAAAGTTAATGACAAAAATTAGAAACACACCACAGGAAATTTTCAAGGTAATGCAAGTACAATGTATGTTATTCGTCTTTATCCTGATTTTTTCCAGGATGTACAACCTGGTTTTGTGGTACTTTGTAGAACAATACTGAAAGAGGCCATTCAGAACCAACAGATCTGCAGTTACCTAGGCGGTTACTGAACATGGGCCTGCAATACTTTAAAACCGCGGAAGATATCTACTGCAAAGGAAAGGACGTCAAAAGAAAAAAAAAAGGTTTTAACTAAGTATGAACAATATTCAAGGGCAAGGCCTATGTATCAGTTTCCTGAACTTATTTTTCCTGTTACAGGGCCGGGAGGAGCCAGGGCTTAGCAGCAAGCAGGAATCATCACCAGTTGAAAAGCTAGCCCATCAACACAGGACACGGCGATGCACATGTCCATATTCATGTGCTCAGGGCCAATTTAAATGTAACTTTTAACCTAAAAACAGAAATACAAAGAGGTGTCTTGAAGGTTTAAAGGGCTGATAGGTAATGTTTTGAAACCTGGTAACAAATCTTTAGTGGAATACTTAGATTCTTGCATGTAAATCAGCAGGATTGTTTATCTTTGCATATGTGTTTCAGTACGTAAATATTGTACAAGTTAAGTACATTAGCATTGCAATATTGTATTGAAAAATTGTTAGGATTCTGTAAACTTTTGAACTTTAATTTTCTTTTTGTTCTCAGTTGTCCCATTTTGGGTTTTCCTGAAGTGTGGCAATATGTCACTACTACTATTTTGCCATTTTTTCACCTTTTCTTTATTTTTACTTTCTCGTATATGAAGTATAGGGAAAGTATTGTAAAGATTCGATATCGAGATTTTGATGATTCTCGACATTTTAGACCTCCTTGACTTTCTCGTATATGAAGTGTAAGGAAAGTATTGGAATCCTCCAAAAATTCAATTTCAAGATTTTGATGAAGCTTGACATTTTAGACCTCTCTGAGTCTGAAAATACCATTTTTGGAATTAAGTCTGTGTGTCTGTCTCTATGTGTGTGTATGTAAACACGATAACTTGAATACACTTTCACTTTTGCACACAAGTATTAGGTACAAAACGTAGATGTTTATCAACTTTTGGGCTATTTCCATTAACCGGAAGTGATACTTTATCTTTTATTCATGCAGCTGTACAGTCAGATTTATTCAACATTGCTTTTATAATAATTGTCCACACATTCATCCATTATCCAACCCGCTATATCCTAACTACAGGGTCACGGGGGTCCGCTGGAGCCAATCCCAGCCTACACAGGGCGCAAGGCAGGAAACAAACCCCGGGCAGGGTGCCAGCCCACCGCACTATAATGATTGTTTAATATATTATTAATTTGATTTGATTTGTTGTTGATGGTTCCTTATTGTACATAATATAAAAATGTAATCATTTATAGTTTACTCCTCAAATATGCATCCCCATATCTGAGTATACAAGAAATTCTAGGGGAGACCACTCCCGATTTTTTTTATGGGCACCGCCATTCTGAACCGACATGATTGTGACATGATGATGGTTGCTACTGGAGTGTCTTCTGTAATTAATGTCACTCATGTGGCATTATGAGAAGCAGCGTATCAGACATGATATTATCAGAGTTTGCAGATATCTCTGAAAAAGCAAGTGTTTAGTAGTCCCAGTTCCTGACTCTTTGTTTTTGTTCTCTTACTACAACTTTTTTATTAGCATTTTCGTATTGATGATCGATAGGACAGACCTCTGATTTTGACTTTGGCTTCAGTTCACATTTCCTCTCCCAGTTATCCCCATATCTTAATCATCCTTTTCTTGTACAAAGATGGTGATTTGGATTTCTGTGGATAGAAACTAGTCAATATGAATTTATAATATTAAATCAAATTAATCTCAGTCTTGGTTCTGAGAACTATTTAAAAAAACTTTTACTTCTTCTTTTTCCTCTTCACCTTTTTCCACTTCTATGTGATCAACTTTCTCCATACAGTTCAGACTTTGAGTTTAGTTTACATTTCCTCTTCCAGTGTCCTGATTCTGAAGAAAACATATAACGAATCGGGAGATGTGTGCAAAAGGCAAAACAAAGAAAATAAATTATAAGTGAAGCGACCACCACCTAGACAAGAGACAACAATCATAGTTAAAGAAGTCGAAAACCAGGCAAGACACAAAAATCAATAACAAAGAGAGAATTTCGATAAGAGTTTTAAATGATTTTTCTGCAGATTGGTTAAAGTTTAGGGCAACCACTAAACTTTTATCCTGTCTTGCTGATGAACTCGAGGTCACGATCCCTGAGACCATGCCCCTAGAAAAATAGGATTTGACCCTAACGAGAGTTAGGCAAAGTGGCATCTACTATAGAAAAAGGCTACAAGATCCCAAAATTCAGCCCTGATCGTAACACCCAGTGAACCTCATAACTCAATCATCCTTTCCTTGTGGAAAGTGCAATATAAATCGGTTAAAGTGCTCTAAGCCTGTTCTAACAGACTGCTTTAAAAAGGCAATGATGTTTAAGCACTAAAAACAAACGATCAGATTTTCATATTTGTATAATTGTATATAATAGCTCTTGGTAATGTATGACCCTAAAATACAGAATGGTGCTGCTGGTAAAATACATCTTTTTAGAATATCCATCAGAGAAAACAGAATTTTAAAAATAAAGGATATGAATATATCAGAAAATGTGATATGGTGTGAGGAAAATGTGTGTGGAAGTAGCAGATTCCAGGAATCCACTCAGCCTGAAAGTGAATTTGCTTTGTTATTCTGAAAAGTTCTGGCCACTGTGAAGAAATAAATATGAGAGTGATAGATTAAGGGTTGGGGAGCCTTCCCCATATACTGTTGTTGATCCAAAATAAATCAGTATGCACTGATACCGCGGTCAGTTTCATGAATACAGTTGACAACCAAGCAAGGACAAACGGAGCAATTTGTGTAATTTGGACCAGAAGTAGGTAAAAGAAATGGGGTGACGTGAATAGAAGGTGACAGAGGTGATGTCATTGGTGGGTGACCGGAAGTGAAGTCATCAGGGATGGACAAATGTAAATATGAAAGTTCTTCATGTATTGGGATGGTGTTTTCATGCGTAGAATTCAAGGTGTGTGATAATTTTGTTCTTCCTTTTTTCTGGTGTGGAAAAGAGAAAAGCATTAATTGTTTTAAACTCCCGTCTGGTATGTTTTCATGCTCCGTCAAGCCCTTTTGACACCACATATGTCAAAAGACATCTCTTCATTAATGTAAACTCTTACAATGAGTACAAGTGCCCCATCAATTAAAAAAAAAACACACTCCAACCCAAAAATGATTGAATATGTTGCATTTAAATATGCTAAAAGACAGAATATAAATAATGATTTCATTACAAAGGAAACAGGTAGTTCAATCTTTAGGGTAAAAAATATATCATCACCTAACCCTTTAGTCTTCAAAATCTACCAAATCAGAAATGATAAGGCTGTGATGGTATTGTCTACAGTTTGCCTTCTTCTTTTGTTTACCTTTTACCACATATAGGTTCCTGACAAGACTTCCCAGGTCTCTCCTCTCGATATCCTACCATTAAACAAGAATCACTTCATGTTAGGAGACCACTGGTCAGCAAAACCAAATCTTAAGACGGTGATTTGGAATTCTGTGGACGGAAACTAGTCAATATGAGTTTCCAGTATTATTCCACATTAATCTCGGAGTTAGTTCTGAGCACTATTTTAATAAAGCTTCTTCTTCTACTTCATCTTTTCCCACTTCTATATGGGATCCACGTACTTCATCAACCTTCTCCAAACAACTTAGTCCTGCACCTTCTCCTCAGCCAGACTCTTTCCTTCACATCTTCTTTTACTTAATCAATCCACCTCTACTTTGTCTTCCCGTGCTAAAGAGTCTCATTATATTAAAAAAATTTGGCCACTCTGTTTTAGTTCCATTGCACAGAAACCACTTGTCGACACAAAAAAGATATGTTTGGTTCTATTCATATAATACTTGAACAGATTAAACATTTTATGAAAGAGATGACCATGGAAAGTGAAGGATTTGAATATTTGAGACCTATGTTTCCAAGAATAACTGATGCCAAGATTAAGGAAGTCATTTTTGTTTGTCCACAAACCAGACACGTCATCAATATAACAAGTGGTTTAAAGCTGCTAGTGAGGCCAGAGGAAACTGCATGGAAGGCATTCAAGGATGTTGTTGAGAATTCTCTTGGCAACTACAGAGTGCCAAAATATGTCCAGCTGGTTGATTATATGCTTCAAGCATAAAAAACAATGGAGTGCAATATGTCACTAAAAATTAATTTTCTGCATTCACACTTGGACATCTTCCCTGCTAATCTTGGTGCTGTCAGTGAGGAACATATTGAAAGGTTTCACCAGGACATTGCAACAATGTAAAAATCATATAAGGGCAAGTGGAACTACCAATGCTGTCAGACTATCAATGAGAAGCATCAGATGTCAAGTAGAAATGAAAATAAGCAGCATAACATTTTTATCTCCAGTGAACTAATACATTGTGTCAGCATCATTAAGAGAATAAACATACTAGAGCACTAAAGAAAAAGAGCACTAAAACAAAGCCACCAAAACAAAAATGCATCCTGTCAAAAACAAATTAAAGGCTCTGAACACCATGGTATAATATAAAACCATATACCAAATGAATAATTTCAGTGCTACAAATTGTACTAATCACACTACATGTAATTAAACATTGGAAGTAAAAATGTTGGGCTTGAATACACAATGGGGGTTCTGAAAATCGAAAGTATACCTTATGGGAAGGATTTAGGAGTCATAGTGGACTTTACACTATCAAGTGCCAGACAGTATTGAGAAGCCATTAAGAAGGCTGTTAGGTTATATAGCACACTGATGTGTGGAGTACAAGTCCAAGAAGGTTATGCTCAAGCTTTATAATGCACTGGTGAGGCCTCATCTGGAGAAGTGTGTACAGTTTGTTTTCCAGGCTACAAAAAAAGCTCTAGAAAAGGTCCAGACAACAGCGACTAGGCTGATTCCAGGGCTACAGGGGATGAATTATGAGGAAAGATTAAAGCAGCTGAGTCTTTTCAGTTAAAGCAAAAAGCAGATTAAGAGGAGACATGATTGAGTGTGTAAAATAATGAAGGGAATTAGTCCAGTGGATCGAGAATGTTACCTTAAAATTAATTCTTCAAGAACACAGTTAGAAACTTGTTAAGGGCAAATTTTGTAAAAATATTAATACATGGAATAAGCGAACAAGTAGTGTGGTAAGCAGATGGACTTTTGGGACTTTCAAAACTAGACTTGATGTTATTTTGGAGGAGTTAAGTGAATTAAGCTAAGAGGCCTGTTCTCTTCAAGATTGTCCTAATGTTTTAATTTTCACTGTCAACACAAGAATAGAGCAACACCAAGACAGACAACATTTGTATGTATAGTACAAACAATATAAGGACAGGGGTGAATGCACACTCACAGAACAAAACAGAAAGAGACAAAAATAATAACTCACCCTGTACAGAACTCTTCTTAGTAAAGAGAAAAAAACACCTTTATTAGTTGAACTTTCTCATTAAATTGTTCTTCCATCACTTACTACCACTTGTTAGCTATATTTTTTCACTATCAATGTACCAGTTCTGCTGTAGTATCAGAGTTCTTTCCAGTGTCCTTTGTAAATAAAGTAGCTGGGATTAGATTTTCTAATATCCATGCTGTAATTTTTTCAAAAATTATGTGTGCCCTGCGGTGGGCTGGCGCCCTGCCTAGGGATTTGTTCCTGCCTTACGCCCTGAGCTGGCTGGGATTGGCTCCAGCAGACCCTAGTGCCCTTTGTTAGGATATAGCAGGTTGGACAATGGATGGATGGATGGATGGATGCTGTCTGCTTTGTAATTATAAATGATCTGCATTAATAAATTTGGATGTGCATACAAACTTCTGCCTAAGGTAAATTAGCGTTACTGCTAGCACCAACTAATTTGAGCATAAAACATAATCATACATGTCTGTCACTCAAAAAGTCACCTGTTCAATTCCTTCTGCATTACTATATATATATATATTGTCAGAAACTCCACACAGAGCCATATCAAGGTTTGGGGCAGCCACCCGTATAATTGGTATCCTGGCTGCAAAATCATGAATATATTACACAGCACTAATGTGCACAAAACCGAGTCCAAAACAGAACTGAGGGAATAAGGTAAAGGTGGAGGCTTTTAAAAGGAAAGACAGGAAGTGAAGTCAGATGGGTCAGACTCATAAGGGTCTTCAGCCATAGGCTCGAATCCAGATGTGACATCAAAGAGGCCGGAGCCGACAAGGTCTTCCTTCATAGGCTCAGACCCGGAAATAACTTCAACAGGGCCAGGTGGAATCTCCCATGGATGGTCTGCAGGAAAGCAAGAAAAAGAATCAGTGCACTCTGCCACATCCCAGTCTGACTCAGAATTGCCCTTACTCAAGCCCTTTAGCTGCCTCCCATGCGCATGTGTGTGACTATAAATATATATAATGTGTGTGTGTGTGTGATTTTTTTTATAAATGTTTTTTTTTTCTTTAAAATAAAGTATGGGTCTTGCATATTTGTTGGGCATTTATGTTAGCAATTCATATTTTAATATGCCTCTGGTTTACTGGAGGGAACTTTGGAAAAATATTTCTACAAAATCATGCATAACTATATACAGTGCATCCGGAAAGTATTTACAGCGCATCACTTTTTCCACATTTTGTTATGTTACAGCCTTATTCCAAAATGGATTCAATTCATTTTTTTCCTCAGAATTCTACACACAACACCCCATAATGACAACGTGAATAAAGTTTACTTGAGGTTTTTGCAAATTTATTAAAAATAAAAAAACTGAGAACTCCCATGTACATAAGTATTCACAGCCTTTGCCATGAAGCTCAAAATTGAGCTCAGGTGCATCCTGTTTCCCCTGATCATCCTTGAGATGTTTCTGCAGCTTAATTGGAGTCCACCTGTGGTAAATTCAGTTGATTGGACATGATTTGGAAAGGCACACACCTGTCTATATAAGGTCCCACAGTTGACAGTTCATGTCAGAGCACAAACCAAGCATGAAGTCAAAGGAATTGCCTGTAGACCTCTGAGACAGGATTGTCTCGAGGCACAAATCTGGGGAAGGTTACAGAAAAATTCCTGCTGCTTTGAAGGTCCCGAAGAGCACAGTGGCCTCCATCATCGATAAGTAGAAGAAGTTCGAAACCACCAGGACTCTTCCTAGAGCTGGCCGGCCATCTAAACTGAGCGATCGGGGGAGAAGGGCCTTAGTCAGGGAGGTGACCAAGAACCCAATGGTCACTCTGTCAGAGCTCCAGAGGTCCTCTGTGGAGAGAGGAGAACCTTCCAGAAGGGCAACCATCTTTGCAGCAATCCACCAATCAGGCCTGTACGATACAGTGGCCAGATGGAAGCCACTCCTTAGTAAAAGGCACATGACAGCCCGCCTGGAGTTTGCCAAAAGGCACCTGAAGGAGTCTCAGACCATGAGAGACAAAATTTTCTGGTCTGATGAGACAAAGATTGAACTCTTTTGTGTGAATACCAAAAGTAAACTTTTTTCACGTTGTCATTATGGGGTGTTGTGTGTAGAATTCTGAGGAAAAAAATGAATTGAATCCATTTTGGAATAAGGCTGTAACATAACAAAATGTGGAAAAAGTGATGCGCTGTGAATACTTTCCGGATGCACTGTACCTTGTGTTGCCATACTGATATACAAAACCCATTTTAAATCTGATTTTTCACTTCTGCAGCCTTACCCTCAACAGGGAGGCAATGAGTGCTGTGGTGTAAAATTTTATATATGTTGATAAATATTTTGTATGTCTTTATTTGTAACTTTGTAGCAGTGCTACTGTGAGGAGAACTTCACTTCCCAGCAGCCCAAGGGGGCTACCTACATAGGATGATGGGAAAGGAAGTAGGTGCTGCTGCAGATGAAAGAGGGCAGTGGGAAAGTTTAAAAGGGAGGCCTGACGGAGCAAAACGAGATCGGTGTTTTGTGTATCCTGTCCAACGTGTCGTCTAAAAAGTCAATTGTGCCCTCGATCGTTTCACGTTAGATGAATGGACTCTCTCGTGCCTGTCTGTCTTGTTACAGTGGCGGATTAATTGTCATGTGTCTTCAAAAGGAGCACTCCTGGAAATCTCACCCCTCGCTGCTCAGGACTACTGGTGGAAGTGGTTCGTTCATTTTCTATGGATGCTGTTCTCGGGATTCTCATCATCATACCATATCATTTCACCTGCTTTAGATATATTGGACTTTATAAGGACATTGTCTTGAGTGTTTATTGTTGTGGATTGTTTGTGTTTATTGTACATTGCCGTAAGGGGACTAGAGTGGGATTATTTAGCGTGTAGTTATATTTTGTTTATTAGTGTTTAATACATGCTTTAATTGTTTGATTACCTGTTGTTTTTTGTCTCTGTTTGTGAGTGCGTGCGGGTCGGCCAAGGCTGGGTGCATCCCTGGAATCTCCACCAAAAAAATAAATAAATCACCGTCTCTTTGATGGTGTGAATCTTAGCGGCACCAGACCAGTACAACTTAGACAAAGCAATGTAATATTAATGTTATATCATTGATAAGAACAGCAATGGTTTGATGTTTAAGAACCCTCCCCACCTTTTTAGGACTGAGTCTCTTTGTAATTTTACGACAGGGTTGGGGAAAGTGCCTAAAACCAGTCTGGCAAGTGATTCTCTGAAGGATCCTCTCAATTAACCCCTACAGAAAAGCCAGACTATTGAGCTGTCAGCTCAACAAATAGTTTTGGGGGCAGGTGTGAAAGGTTTTGTGTGCCCCATTGGTCTGAAGTATGGCTATTTGGGATTGGCTTGAATCAGAGGCCATTCTGTAGCACGATGCCCTGTTGGTGTCAGAATTTGGACAAAGAATGCATAAATTTGGTTGCTTTACTCCTCCCTCTCACCATCAAGATGAAGGAGCATCTCACACACCATGAACTGAAAAGAAGCCCACACTGAGAAGCACAACTCGGCAGCCATATTGAGACAGGCATGTGGCCTGTCCTGAAGAAAACCATAAAATGATAACTTGAGACATTTAAAGTAACTGCAAGTCTGTGTGCCGCCTGAAACTACATATCAGCACTTTACAAACTGTATGATTGCCAATATTCAAATGTACTTTGCTTTTTGTTATTATTTTACGAATATTATCAATAATAAATTATTTAAATTGTAGCTTAACTCCTGCTTGCCATTCTACTCTCTGTAATTACCTGAGGTTATAGATGTAGAAGGGAAGGTGGGGAGAAGTTGTAAAGCACAATACATTATAAACAGTGTTAAGTCTATGGGATTTCAGGCAGTCTGACAAAGGCTACACAATAAATAATACAAAAGGGGAAAGTAGAGTAATTCAGAACTCTACCAAGACAAAACAGTGGTATAGTGATCAAGTCTTTGTACTTCAAACCCTGAAGACGATGGGTCAAACCCTGCTATAGATCCTGTATGACCATGAGCCAGCTACTTCACCTGCCTGTGCTACAATTGCAAAAACAAAAGAAATGTAGACAATCGTATGTCAAATATTGTAAGCTGCTTTGAATAAAAGTGTCAGACCAATAATAATGTCAGAAATCCTCCCATTTCTGCTCTCGTTCTGTTATAATAACAATATCCACAAAAGTAAAACATTTTAGAAATGTCAGGAGACCATTCAGTCCATCAAGTTGGTCTGGTAAACAATTGAATTTTTATCCCAAAATCACATTCAGATATTTTGTAAAAGCCTTCAAGGTCTCTGCCTTATCTGCTAGCCTATTCCTGATTCCCATGACCCTTTATATGAACAAATACTTCCCAGCTTGTGTCTTAAATACAAATCATCTATATTTTTCCCCAGGGTCTTCATATATGTGACTCATTACTTAACTCGGTGTCTCCTTCTTTTCCATTTGGTGGTTAAGTCGTGTGAAATGTGACAGATATTTGCCCTTCTCCAGAATTCTTGGCCTTTCTTCCACTTGATCATTACCCGTAGCCATGACGGGTAATCTAGTGTGTCAAGTGTGTCTGTTCACTGTATGCTCACAGTATTAGTTTTAAGTTTTAGAAAGTGAAGACACCCCCACCTTAGAAATGCAGTTTTTGTTTTGTTAATAAAGGTCACTAGATAAGATTATTTAATGTTGCTCCACTAACATTATGCTCCATACAGTACAAACAACACTTTAACACATCGAATGCAAATTAATCATACAATAAAAACAGTGCCGTCAATAAAAATAGAAAAGCACGACTGACAGACACGAAGAAGTAGAGGAATTATATGTGAGAAATGATACCAAGCAGACCTTTTTGATTATCTAGTTAACATGTCTCCACTTTCCATCGCATTCTTTCTAGGTCAGTGCTGTGACAAACATGATTTAAAGGCCGTACAGCGAGTGCTGAAGATAAAACTGACTGAAGGGAAAGAAGCTTACAGAGCTAAAATGCAAACTTGCTCAGAATAACATGTCTGGAATGGACTCAAGCAATCCAGGGCTCAGGTGCTAGAAGGGAATGTGGACAAAGCTAACACCCTGAACCAATTTTTTTAATAGATTTTCCCTCCTGATGCAACCTTCTTCCAATGACCATTCCCCTTACACCATCCTTACTACATCAACAAACCCTACCACTTCAACAGGTATGGCCAGTATTAAGCCCATCATGTGGAATTCCGTAACTGAAGACCAAGTAAAGAGACAACTGAGGAAGCTTGACACTGTAAAGGCTGCAGGACCAGATGGAGTCAGTCCTCAAGTTCTTAAGGCCTGTGCAGACCAACTTTGTGGTGTTCTCTGTCACCTGTTCATTCAGTCCCCAAGGCTTCAGAAAGTGTCACTGCTGTGGAAAACATCCTGCATTGTTCCTGTTCCAAAGAAGGTAGGTGCCTCTTCATCTAAAGACTACAAATCATTAGCACTTACATTTCACATAATGAAGACCTGTGAGAGGCTGGTCCTGGACTATATGAGTCCTCTTATGGTGGAATACCTGGACCCACTGCAGTTTGCCTATTGGAAGAAGATTAGAGTGGAAGATGCAATTATCTATCTGCATCACAAGGTGTCTTCCTACCTAGACAAAGCTGGCAGCACGCTGAGGATTATGTTGATTTCTGCAGTGGCTCCAATACCATCCAGCCATCCCTGTTAAAGGGTAAGCTCAGAGATAGGCAGGTGGACGAGTCAATGGTGTCCTGGATAATGGACTATCCAGCAGGCAGACCACGGTTTGTGAGACTCTGATAACAATGTGAGCAACACTGGAGCACCACAAGTCACAATCCTGTCTCCTGATCTCTTTACTCTGTACACCTCTGACTACAAGGTCTTGTCACTTGCAGATGAGTCAGTACTTATGGGGTACATCAATAAGGGGGATGACGCATAGTATGGGAGTCAGGTGGAGAACATTGTTTCTTGGTGCAAAGAGAACTGTCTGCAATTTAACATTAACAAAATTACAGAACTAGTTACTGACTTACCATGCACCAATGCCTCTACTCCTGGTTACTGCTCAGGGACTGGATGTGCATGCGGTCCACTCCTACAAGTATTTGGGTGTATACATTAATGACATGGTGGACTGGTCTCGGAACACAGAGGAACTATATAAGAAAGGGCAGAACAAGATCTTCTTCCTTAGGTGGTTGCGTTCCTTTAATGAGGGAAGTAGTAGTAGTAGTAGTAGTTTATTTATATAGCGCCCTTCACAGACAAAAGGTCACAGAGTGCTGAACAGCCAATACAGAATAAATACAAACAGTTGAAACAAAAACATAAACAAAACCAATAAAAACAATAAATAAACAAACTGGAACTATTCAGCACTGATTAAAAACTTGCTTAAAAAGAAATGTTTTTAGTTGTTTTTTAAAAGAATCAACAGAATCGACTCCATGCAGACCACAAGGCAGGCTATTCCATAGTCTTAGTGCCACAGACTGAAAGGCACGATCCCCACGGGTTTTTAGCCGAGTGTGTGGGACAACGAGAAGACCCTGTTGCCCAGATCTCAGAGTCCGGCAAGCTGTATGGCATTGGAGCAGACTGGTTAGGTACTCAGGAGCTTGTCCATGCAAAGCTCTGAAAGTAAGTACCAAAGCTTTAAAATGAATTCTATAAAACACTGGGAGCCAGTGCAGTGTGTACAGAATGGGAGTGATATGATCATTCCGGCTAGCGTGAGTTAGGAGCCTGGCAGCTGAATTTTGAACTAACTGAAGGCGTGAGAGAGAGGACTCGCTCAAACCTGTAAAGAGAGCATTACAGTAATCAAGCCGTGAGGAAATAACAGAATGAACCGGCATCTCCAATTCTGATTTTGAAACAACATTTCTTAGTTTTGAAAGATTTCTTAAATGAAAGAAACATGAGCGGCTGACTGACCTTACATATTCATCAAGTGTCAGGGACTGGTCAAAAATAACCCCAAGGTTACGTAGACTCGACTTAATAACAGGAGAGACAGAAGATAATTTTAAACTGATTTCAGAATGAAGAACAGGAGGAGAAACAATTACTACCTCAGTTTTTCCTGAATTCAACTGCAGGTAATTACTACTGAGACAGACAATCAACCAAAGTGACCAAAGTATTAATTTGGTTAGGCTTAAATGAAAAATAAAGCTGTATATCATGTGCATATAGATGATAGGAGATGTCCTTGAAAGAGTTAAGAATCTGTGATAGGGGAAGAATATATAAAGAGAAGAGTACAGGTCCAAGAACCGAACCCTGTGGCACTCCACATGTCAAAGGAGCAGAGTCAGATGAAAAGCCAGCCACACCGACTGAGAAACTCCTATTTGACAAATAAGAGGAGAACCAGTCCAAAGCAGAGCCAGAGACACCTAACAGCTCTAATCTATTAATTAAGATCCGATGGTCCACCATATCAAAAGCTGCAGTAAGATCTAACAGTACAAGCACAGAGCACCTGCCTGCATCAGCAGCAATTAAAAGATCATTAAAAACTTTTAGAAGAGCTGTTTCTGTAGAATGTCGCCTCCGAAAACCAGATTGAAAAGAATCAAAGAACCCCTGCTTTTCTAAGAAGGCACAAAGTTGCTGTTCATCTACCTTTTCCAAAACTTTGGCATTAAAAGGCAGTTTTGAAATTGGCCTGTAATTACTCAAAATACAGGGATCAGAATTAGATTTTTTTCAACAACGGTTGAATGACAGCATGGTACGATGGGACCACACCAGATCTCAAGGAGCAGTTTATGAAATTCAAAAGGCACGGACCTATAAAACTCAAAGATTTTAACATTAATGATGTTGGCAACAGGTCAGTAGGACATGATGAAGGTTTCATCTTCCTGAGCAAGTCAGAAATATCCGAAAGTGAAACTTCTGAGAACACAAAAGACTCAGAACATGAGTGAATGAGAGCACTAGGTAAGACAGCTGGAACAATATTAGCCCGAACAACATTAACCTTGCCAATAAAAAAACCTAAGAAAATAATTACAGTCACTATCAGAAAAAACCTGAGTAATAGACTGAGATGGAGAAATAATATTGTAAATAGTATCAAATAGCACTTTGGGATTACGCTTGTGAGTCTGAATAAGATCAGAAAAATAAGCTGTTCTAGCATCCCTAACCAAAGTGACATCCTTCACATCTTCTATTGCACTGGGATGGCCAGTGCGATCTTCTATGCTGTGGTGTGCTAGGCCAGTAACATCACTTGAAGAGAGGCCCACCAAATCAACAAGCTACATAAGAAGGCAGGCTCAGTTATGGGATGAACTCTTGAACAACTGGAGTTGCAAGAAGAAGACAGAATGAAGACCAAACCGAGTGCCATTATGAGCAATGCTGCATATACTCTCTCTGACACACTAACACTGAGGTCTTTAAATTCTTTTGTTTACTGCACTTGTGTCCAGAGCCTGTTTGTGTCTGGTGTTTGGGGAGCTGGAGTGCCCCCTGGTGGCCACACTATCTATCTGGCATTACCCCCCAAGCCGCCACCTCTTCTTTTCTTTTAAATCTGGAGGACCTGATTTGTGAGTCAGCCCGTCTGCTTCTTGTCTTCCTCACTTGATAGTGATATTGCTTATGATGACTACAGACTACTACCTGTATAGGCAAACAACAGATTTCACCATTTGCCTTAGTTTCATGCTCCATGTCTTGGCCTCCTGAGTCTAAATTACTAATATTTATTGTTCTCCTGCTTGGGGCCAAACTGGCTGTGTTAAACTCTACAGCCCAATGATGCTTCACATTCTCATGGTATGGTCTGTACTTTGTACTGTCACACTAATTAGCCCAAATCTGCAGACTTGGAAGTTCTACTAGACTTGGTGACATCCATCTGCACAAGAACTTTGTTTACTAGGATGACTATGTCTAGATCACGGGTGTCGAACTCCAGGCCTGGAGGGCCGCAGCGGCTACAGGTTTTCATTCTAACTCTTTTCCTAATCAGGGACCTGTTTTCACATTTTAATAGCCCTGTTAGAAGGATTCAGTCCTCTGAATTGATTTGTTTCCTCATTAAAATGCAGCCAAACAGGAATGAGACGTGAAATGAGCCAACAGATGACCAGCTAAACTGGAGCTTCAAACTCCAACCAGTTTCATAATGAGAAGCCAATTTTTGCTGTTAATTAAACTCGTTATTTAATTCCACGGCTTGTTGTTGCTCTCGTTCTGCCACAGCTGACATTTCCAAAACTGTTGATTTTCTGTTTTTCATAAGAACATCGTCAAAGTGTTTTGGTGAGCTGAGAGATTAACCTTACTGAGACCTTCACCTATCTTTAGTTTCAGATATTGTGTGATGGGCACAGGTGAGCTGGTCATGTAGCGGCTTGTTTTGTGTCTCATTATTGCTTGGCTGCTAATTAAGAAAAAAGAAACAACTAAAGGGCCTGAGTCAAGTTAATTAAAAGAAGTGATTAGCAGCTAAAAACGGGTCACTAATTAAGAAGATGGTTAGAATGAAAACCTGCAGCCACTGTGGCCCTCCAGGACTGGAGTTCGACACCCCTGGTCTAGATGGTGATAGAGCAGCCCATTCGAAGAGGATACTCTAGGTGATTAATAACTATTCACCTCTTCTAGGAAATCTACACCTGAGAGTCAAGTCCATTTTTGTGACCAACTTGTGAAACTATTCCAAATTCTTTTAACCACTGTATACACTGTAGCTAGATGCTGACTCTCTTTAAGTCAGGTATTCTTGCCAAAACCTTGGAAGTGGATGAGTTTCCCACAATATCGAGTCTACCATTGAAACGTTCTAGAAAAATGAAACTTCAATTCCGGAATACAAAATTGATAACTTATTTCTAATTTTACTGAAGGTAGCAGTGCTTTATTTAAAAACAATTGTGCCACATATGGTGGCGCAATGGTAGCACTGTTGGCTCGCAGTAAGGAGACCTGGGTTCACTTTCTGGATCCTCCCAGCGTGGAGTCTGCATGTTCTCCGTGTGTCTGCGTGGGTTTCCTCTCACAGTCCAAAGACATGCAGGTTAGGTGCATTGGCGAGCCTAAATTGTCCCTAGTGTGTGTTTGGTGTGTGTGCCCTGCCAAGGATTTGTTCCTGCCTTGCGCCCTGTGCTGGCTGGGATTGGCTCCAGCAGACCCCCGTGACCCTGTGTTAGGATATAGCGGGTTGGATAATGGATGTTTAACATATGTATTACCAAAACCTAACTGTTTAGTTAGGCAAAGTCCAATTTTGTAATCCACTGTAAGGAACTGGAAACAAGTTGGTCCTGACTGCGCCCCTAATAAACCAGCAGGAATAAACGCTGCCCACCATCAAAGACACAAACTAGTTGCCCAGATTTCACTGGCTGTGTGGAGAACAACAACCATCTATGGCTTATTTTTGTTCTTTTTGGATCCTAAGCAGAAGTAAAATAAGTTAAAAAAATATCATAAGAAGCAGGACTGAATGTATGAACAAGCATAAACCCAAGAACTAGAAAAACAGGACAGTGAAAAGTGCAATAAGTCAGGAAAGCAAAAGACAACTTTAGAACTACAAGGCAAAAGGAATTTTAGGAACAAGCACTCATGGGTTGAATTATACAATAAATGACAAATGGGTCTGAGATCGGACTAATGAGTAAGAGGAATGACAATAGGCAGGAACAGATGTAGGACATGACTCGTGCACAAGGAATAAGGATGAGAATGCTCTTTGTCTCCTGCCAGCCATTAATGTCTAGCAGTGTCATTAAAGTCTGCCACTGTCTCACAGGAGATGGCACTGTTCTGCAAAAATTCAATAGTAAAGTCAACTTAATATTAAATGTAGCCTAGTTCTAATAATCCAGTTTTTCTACTTCTTTTGGAGTGCCACTGCTGTGGAAAACATGCATTGTTCCTGTGATATTATCTACTGTTGAATTCTGCTCTGTACTTGTAATATTTCTATTGCACTATTGTATTGTATTGAGGATTACTTGTGTTCTGTTCTGTGTATTATATTGTATTGACCATCTTCTTTATGACACCCACTGCACGCCCAACCTACCTGGAAAGGGGTCTCTCTTTGAACTGCCTTTCCCAAGGTTTCTTCCTTTTTTTTTCCCTACAGGGTTTTTTTTTGGAAGTTTTTCCTCGTCTTCGTAGAGAGTCAAGGCTGGGGGCTGTCAAAAGGCAGGGTCTTTTGTGATTTTGGGCTATACAAAAATAAACTGAATTATATTGTATTGTTCCAAAGGAGGCAGACACCTCTTCACCTAATGACTACAGACCAGTGGCACTTACATCTCATATCATGAAGACCTCTGAGAGGCTGGTCCTGGACTATATGTGCATGATTGCAGTCTGCCTACTGGATAAAGATTGGAGTGGAAGATGCAATTATCTATCTGCTTCACAAGGCGTCTTCCCACCTAGACAAAGCTGGCAGCATGTTGAGGATTATGTTGATTTCTGCAGTGCCTTCAATTACCACCCAGCCATCCCAGTTATGGGGGTAAACTGCCGATGGATGAGCCTGTGGTGTCCTGGATAATGGACTATGTGTTGGGCAAACAGAAGTTTGTGAGACATGTGGTCTGTGTTTCCAATATGGAGGTGAGAAGCACTGGAGCACCACAAGGAACAGTCTTGTCTCTATTTCTCCTCATTCTGTACACCTCAAGTCTATAATCATAACATCAGGTCACATCACCTGCAGAAATTCTCAAATGATTCTGCACTTATGGGTTGTATTGATAAAGGGGATGAGACAGAGTATAGGAGTCAGGTAGATAACTTGGTTTCTTGGTGCAAAACAAATGATCTGCAACTAAACATCAGCAAAATCAAGGAACTGGTTAGTGACCTTTACCACACCAAAGAGCTTCAATGTCCGGTCACTGTTCAGGGAATGGAAGTAGAGGTGGTCGACCACTACAAGTACTTGGGTATCCACA
The DNA here is from genome assembly GCA_026402145.1 of Polypterus bichir lapradei. Lineage (NCBI taxonomy): Eukaryota > Metazoa > Chordata > Cladistia > Polypteriformes > Polypteridae > Polypterus > Polypterus bichir. The sequence continues at coordinate 4,570,816 of JANRMT010062796.1, read as the reverse complement.
TCAGTGACAGTTTCGACTGGTTTTGGAATGCAGAGGAAGTGTATAAGAAAGGGCAGAGCAGACTGTTTTTTCTTAGGGAGACCGAAATCCCTCAACTCTTAACTCCTTCACCTCTTCTACAACCCTGTGAAGACCAGTGTGATTTTCTATGTTGTGGAATTTTTATGTGAAGTTTTCTTGCCTGGCCTCAGATTGCTGGGGTAGAATTCTGAACCCTGCATGGTCCTCTCCATACCTTTGCTCAGGTGTGTTCTTGTGCAGCCTGAACATTTCAGTTCTGCCCTGGGGAATGAATGCTTAAGGCATTAATTCTGCTCACAATTGAAAGGGTGTGTGAACTTTCACATAACTTGCTGTTTTTGAGCAATCATTATCTTTTTGTGATGTTTTTGCTGAGGTTCCTCCCCAGCTTATATTTAAGTTTTGATTAGTATGGTGCCTATTAATGTAATTCTGTCCAGTTCTTATTAAGTAGATGTGCTTAATGTATTGTATTTTTGTTATGTTGAAGAATATTTATGCACTGCCTTTTTAATGTCATTATATCCCATGTTTTGGGGAGTGGAATCCCAGGAATGAGGAAAACCTTGTCCATCATTGCCAGGAACTGAACCCAGCCCATAAAGAAAAGCTGGTGTGGTTCATTTAAATGAAGTTTGGTGGGATTATTTTAAGTATTGTATTTTCTTTGATTTTAAATACTGCCTGGCTTTCTACTATTTCTGCTCTGATTATTGGATTCTTCTTTCGGATTGTGTTTTTGGAACATTGTTGCTTAGGATTGCCTTTTGGTGACACCCTTTGCTCCTTTAAGCCTTTTTGTAAATAGATATCTTCTATTATATAGTTCTTGTTGGAGTTGTCTCTTTACCAGCCGCTGTTTCCACAGTTCTCCTCTGTTGAGACACTTTCTTGTGATTTCTGAACTGAAAAAGTCTGCTCGAATGTAAGAAATTTGATAAACCTGAGGAGACCATTCAGTCCAGCGAGTCTGTTTAGTTAATAGCTAAGCTATACTATCTCAAGCAGATACTTCTTAAAGATTGCCAAGGCTTTTGCTTCGATTACGTCTCAAAAGTTTGTTCCAGATTCCCAAAACTCTTTGCATAAAGAAGTGCTTACTGGCTTCAGTTTTTATGTCGAGTATGTCATTCACCGTTAAGCTGAAGGAATTCTGCTAGATCTTAATCAGTGCCTTTGAAAATTTTCAAAACCTGTATTAGGACCCCATGCAGTCTCCTCTGCTCGACACTAAACAAGTTTAATTCTTTGAGTCTGTCAGAGTAGGGCATGTCCATAAGCCCTGGGACACACTTGGTTGCTCTCCTTTGCACAACTTTACATGTTGCTATGTCTTTCTTGTACTGAGATAACCAGAACTGCACACAATACTCCAGATGCAGCCATACTAGTGCATTATACTATATAGTCGGAGCATAATGTTCCTCGTTTTATAACTAACCATTCTTATGATATAACCTAACATTTTATTTGCGTTTTAGTTGCTTCTGCACATTGCTTAGATGTTAACATATACCCCTAAATCCCTTTCCTGTATGTCAGTGTCTCTCATCCTGTATTTATAATTGATGTTCCTTTTGCCCATTTTTAGCACTTTTTCGCTTTTCTACATTAAACTGCATTTTCCAGGTATTTGCCCAATTCTGAAGCTTGTCTAAGTCATCTTGAAATAATTTTTCTGTCTTCTCAGGGTCTATTATTCCTCTAATATTTGTATCATCTTCAAATACCACAAGATTACCTACCATGTCATTTTACGCCCTTAGCCAGGCTAGTGGTTAGTGTGGTCTCATTTTTGGCTCTGCTTTGAAGGCCTTACACCTTTTGTTATTCCTGTCTGTGTATATCAAAAGACATTTTCATGAATTCCATTGATTACTTACAATGCAACTTAGCCCACCAAACAAAAATGGTAAATTTATGAATATTCATTTGGGTTTTAGCTTCTGAGTTCATTTGAGGTTAATGTTGTGTATTTTTAGATATTGTCCTTTGGTGGTAGACAAAGTAATATTTTGACAGATCTTGATTTTGTGTGATTTTTTTATGGCGTTACCTGGCTGACATTTTATCATCACTGGTGCTGATAGACTAAAACTGTGAAACTCAGTGTCTCTACCTTGCTCTCTCACACAAGGTTAACAAGGGAGACTCTCCTTCCTTGACCACTCTCCAATGCTGCCGCTACCACTCGATCTACAATGGCTCTTTTGATGTCCCTTCAATAGCCATTCCTCTACTGTGTTCACTGCCTGAACATTCAAACTACCAGCTCTGTCTCATACTTCTTACTTGGGGTCATAGGCAGCACCACCTGTACTAAACCTTCCCACTCCCCAGCAGTCACACACGCAGATCAATTAATTTAAGAAGAGGAATGGATCTCGTATTTGTTACTCTTTAAGTTTGTGACCATCTACATACATCTACTCTCTGTCCAGGCTCCATTTAAGAACAGTTTCTCCGGATGGCTCTGCCTGTTCTGACATTTGTAGTGTCTCCTTCACAGGTTGGTATGGTCCCCCCAGAATTTTCATACCGAACACTCCTCTGGCTACAAATGATACCAATACAGCAAATAAATGACACTGCTGCATAAGCTTTTCTTTAGCAGGACCCCTAAAATTCTGTACACTTCAAATACAGTAACCTCTCAAATTCCATATATGTCAATTGAGAGCCAAGTGTCAGTAAGCGGCCCGACCAGTTTATAGGCCTCATCTCATATCTGGGTTAATTATTTTCTGGATAATTTCCACCCATCCATTATCCAACCCGTTATATCCTAACACAGGGTTACGGGGGTCTGCTGGAGCCAATCCCAGCCAACACAGGGCGCAAGCCAGGAACAAATCCCGGGCAGGGCGCCAGCCCACCACAGGGCACACACACACACACACACACGCACCAAGCACACACTAGGGACAATTTAGAATCGCCAATCCACCTAACCTGCATATCTTTGGACTGTGGGAGGAAACCAGAGTACCCGGAGGAAACCCACGCAGACACGGGGAGAACACGCAAACTCCACGCAGGGAGGACATGGGAAGCAAACCCAGGTCTCCTTACTGCGATGCAGCAGCGCTACCACTGTGTCACCTCTGGATAATTACATTTTTAATAATTTTCAAGCAGTAAATGTGTATAAGCCATGCAGCATTACTTATTTCAGATGCAAAGTGTTACTGAAGACTTAAATGTAATAGATTTTTTATATAAAATATAAAACAGAACGGCTTCAAAGCTGTAATAATGATGGTCAAAGAAACCCCTTACTGTGTCTCAGGATCAGGGTCAATTAAAAGGAGTGCAGATGAACGTCCAGTCCCATCATCTTCGAGGTCCAAGGCTCAGCTAAGGAGAGTATTGCAACAACTAAGATAAACAAATGAAACAGCAGAAAAATGGCAATAGGTTGTTTTTTTGTATATAATCAAAGAATGAAAAAAACTTTGCAGGTCAAGGAATACTAGTCATATACCAAAAAAGTTACCTAGCATGGGAACAACATGCCACTCAGCAAGGGTGGCCCTCATGAGAGGCACAATCCATGAAATCATGGCGTCTGCATCACCAACCCAAGAACATGACAATAATTTATTCAAACGCTATTTTTACCAAATAAATCACAGCTCATTAAAATTATTTTTCAAATTAAAAACCCCAAAAATGTAGTTGTTATTATATTTTTGCATTTGCTAGTATACCTCTTATATACATATAAAAGCATTTCAAGACACAATAAAGAACAATATACCATGTTAGGAAGAGTCGACTGAAAGATGTAGATAAACTACACAGAAAATTTACAGTAAACATGGTGATGTACATTAAAGTCTTGAGTGAGGGGAAAAAAAGCAAAAATCTATTTTATTTGAATTTTATTGCTAACAAATTCTTAGAGCACCCCCCAGAGAAACAGCATCACAAACTATGAAAAAGTATGCTAGATCTCATATCACCAAGATTTAATGGCCGAAAACTGTGACATTCACACTTAAGGGTACTGTTGTTTACACCTCCAAGGATGGTATTAGAAGTCGACAGGAAATATTAATAAAAACTGAGATTCTCTAGAAAGAGGTACATTTCTTAAGATGAGATGGAGCTCCCACAAGAAACAGTTATTTTTTCGTTTAGTATTTATTTGAAGAAAGTTAGCAAACATGCAAATACTCCAATTGCAGCAAGATGATGGGAGAAGGAAATCAATTAAGTATGAAATCTTGAGCAATGCTAGTGGAGATCAAGTTTGACTTTAACGTCATATGTACACAGGAAAACAATATTCTTTCTTGCATGTCTAAATAAACAAAATACAATACCAATACCAATAACAATGAATACAACAATAAATACAACATCAGATGATATACACAAGAAACACTCATCAGGCTCATTCATGTTAGCATAAGTGGCTCCAGAATGGTGAAATGGCCTGATCACATAAAGTGCCTTAAAATTTGGTGGCGCTAGTGCTAATGGAGTGGCTGCCGGAGTCACTAAAAGTTGGAAACAGTACTCAATAATTTACTTACTCAGAACACAGACAATTCTTGGGATCTCAAAGGCAGTGGGAACTTAGCTGCACTGAAGTGAACTATAAATAGGGAAAATATAAACACTCACACAGGAACATTTCAGAGGAGGGTTAGCTAGATAAATCAACCAAAGAGCAAATGATGGGTCTGGTAAGTAACAGAAGGCAGGATTTATTAAACAAACAGAATTAGAAGGTACGGAAATAAGACGCAAGATGAGTCATACTAAGTGTGAGGTAGCGGAACATTGATCAGCAGAGGTCACATCTTAAAAGCAGGACGCTAAATCAAAGAGAGCCAGAGAAGATGACAGCGCTTGTGGATATCATTGGATAAGATACAAGAATGGCCTGTTGCAACAAGTAAGAATATTGACGTCTTCTGGAAAAGTAATGTCTATCAATGGCTATACCCACTTGGAGTGTATGAACGAACATACGTCAGTAGCAATTATTTGGTAGTTTTAAAAAAAGACACCAAAAATACAATGTGTGATGTTACAAAGTATCTGAAGTTGCTGAAGTAAAAGACAAATGACACAAAAGGATACATGGTTAAAAAAGTGCTAGGCTTCCAGTAGTGTTATCTGAATGTGGGTGAAGGTGATCCTAGTATGGGGTGGAGGGCAAAATTAGATTAAAGGCCATGTCACAATATGTGACATTTCCAGCAATTTTCAGTCATAGCTTTCATGTATGGATTTGAATTCCCCCATGGGATTAATAGAGTTTACCAAATCTAATTGAAATTATCTCATCAAGTCTGAGGCAGTTACTGACAACCTCCCATGCATCCAGCTGCGTAATGAGATATGTGCAGCAACTCACTCTTAACTAGTCTACGACATGTCCTAACAACATCAAATAGGTCTGATTTTGTCTTTATTCGTAGGGGCAAAGTTTGTGTGCATGAGAGCTTTCAACCAACGAATGCTCATCTGGAAGTACGATAAAGATAATGTAGTGACAAGGAATAAGAAGCACACATGTTTTGGATCTCACAAATACAAAATTTCTTGTGTTTCAGCTGCCAAGACAGAATGGAAAAAAAGGTCTAAATTTGCCTTAACTGATAACCCTTTGTACAGTGCCGGCTCTGTCAGGCAGCATGCCGTTGGCTGTCACAAACAGGAGCGAGTAAGACTGTTCTGGAAGGTCAGCAAGCAGGATGTAAATTAGATAGGCCCAGTAACCAGCTCTGCAACAGCAGTTGGCAAGTCTGACATGCCCTATGACTAAAAATTAAGTAACATAATATCAGCTTTAGAGTCTGGCCTGTGGCACAAATATGAACACTGGAACTAGATGTGTTCAAAACAAGTAGGGCCCAAAGTCATAATACAATTTTAGAGCAACTGAAGGTCAAAATATGTGTCAGCTAAATAAAGTGACTTTCAGGATAAAGGAAAAATTACAGTGAGAATGACAACTGATTACATGAAGGAAGTAAAACAGAAGAGGGATGAATGAGATAGTAATTTGCTTAAACAACCTGAAAGGAAGGCAGGCAGAGGGCATAGGCCAAAAAAGAAGTTTGTTCATTTTACACGAGCAAGTAATCTCATGAATTTCTCTTTAACTGACTAAAATCACATGGACAACAAAAAATGAACTCAGTATATCATGAAACACAACCTAAGAACTTTAAAGGCGAAGATCCTGTATCAGTTCTAAAAAATCTAGCACTTTGGATAATGTATGAACAAAGTAATAAAAATACTAAGTGAAGCTTATAATGTCAAGAAGGCCTTAAACCACTCCAAAAAAAATGCAGACAATGACGTGTTAAATATGTGACAAGCTTGAGAGAATAAAACTAAAAAGCTAAAACCTCTTCTTTAGATACTGAGAACCACAGGTCTTTTCTCAAACTTACAGGGTCTCCACTCTCTTTTGAAACCTGGATCTGGATTGTATGTAAATTGTATTTACAAGTAATTGAGGTGCCATCCTTACAAGTATAACAAGTATAACAAGTATAACAGAGCTAACCACACAAAATTCCTTTGATAGTTATACTTGATATTTTTCCAAGATCTATGTGTGAAAAGTTATGTTTCTAAAAATTCCTCAACTACAGAGGCAAACACATCACCTGGGCACATTTCGTAGTAAGAAATGATGATAACAATTGCAGCTTTGTTTAGAGTGTGAAGTTTCTTTAAACAGAGTAATTATATATTAGAAGAAGAGATACAATTTTAAGAAAAAGGGGTTAAGAAAAGAGAAAGTAGAAAGGGGAATACTTTATGCTGATGGTTGTTTTGGTATTTATCCTGGTGAATTTTAGCAAATTGGCCATTTTTGCAAATTGGATTAATGAAAACTGTTTCAGCCAGAAATATGTCTGGATTTAGGCAAATGCCAAAAGTGACATTAATATCACAGGAGCAAGCTGGAACTGAAGTCAATTTTACTGTCAGTCAATGCACAGAAACACAGGCTTCATTTTCTTGTTTTGGTTTGAGAGTCAAAGTGTGCCACTTGTTTTCTGAGCATGCTAGTAATTCATTTAAATAGAGACGGGCAAAACTTTGTAATTTCAAACTGTGAAGGATAAGTGTGCATGTGAATATGCATCCTGTAACTCTGATAAAGACGCTACTTGTTTCATTAAATGTAAGCTACCATCTTGGTAGTGCTTGGAAAATAAAGGCAAAGGTTTACTTGAGTATGTTACAAAAAACAGTAACTAATGCTCTCTAGTTAATAAATACAAATGAACAACTTATTCCTCTCATTGTATCACATTGTTCAGCATTATAGGTTTCAAATATGGGTGGTTGTATTGGAATAACAGTATAACATTCATTACCAAGAATATACTATATTTTCACTTTCATGGTTTGCACACTTCAAAGATAAAACAACTTGAGCAAAACAGCACACTGTTAAATGAGGTACTACTTAAAACTATGCTTTTAACTGGCATTTGTATGAGAAGAAATTTGTAACTCAAGGATTGTTAAATGAGTATTTGGTATTGTTTAAGCAGCAGGTAAGGCAGACTTCGCAAGTATAACTATTTCATCTGAAAACATAACATTCTTTAAACTTACTAAATCCATAACATAACATTCTTTAGGCTTGCTAAATCCAATTCAGGGTCTCAAGGGACTGACAACCTTGGACACAAGACTGGGAATGGCACTGGACTGAGTTCAGGTACATCAAAGGGCCCACTCACACATTTCCATTCAGCTCTACCAGCATGTCTTTTGAGATAAAAAAGAAAACCCCACATAAACTTGGGCAGATCATGCAAGCTCCAAATAGTCAACGAAAGGATGCAGAATTCTAAACAAAGCTACTTAATCCATCCTGTGATCCTTAATCCTACATAAACCTGTAATACTGGAAGCTAGTCCTACAGAGGGAACCAATGTAGCATAAGGGTACATTCACTCACATTAACAAAAAGTTACTTTAGAGCCGTCTATGGCAGGTCTTTGGATTACTGAGCAGAACCAAAAAGTCTTAATAAAACTTTTGCAGCATGACAGTGGTAATGAAACCTTCAATCAGAAACCTTCAATCAGAATATTCCCTAGGCTATAACTCAACGTGGGGCTCAACCTTTGCTAGACAGATAATCTACATACTGCACAATTACATCACTCCATAAACATTATTAAAAATATATTTTAAAATGTATTTCTGTTGATAAGATACTAATTATTATATGAATTTAATTTATATTAAGAGTGTATCTCTCAAAAGAGGATGGTAGATTAGCATGAGTTGACTTTGGAGAAATAGGTGAGGCAGACTGGAGGAAAAACAAGAGGAAATGGATATGAAAATGAAAAATTTACATTTCCTCCTACACTGTTGTAAAACTAGCGATGATGCAGAAAATGTTTTGTAATAAAGTAATAATAAACCATATTCAAGTTCTATTTAGCATATTAAACCGACTACGGTCAAATTTATAATCAGTAATTTCATAAAAATACCTCCAAGCCTAACTCAACCATATACGTTAAAACTGTTTGTTTTGCATCTCTACTTTAAGTATTTTTCAGACTCCCAACAGGCCTCTCTCCATGCATTTTAGAGTTTAATTATTTAAGTGGGATTCTTTGAGGATAAATAATGGGGATGTTACACTTTTAAATTTATAAATGGTACCCTAAAAGAACAAATAACAATCTGCTTAAATTTGCATTAGTGTTGGTGCCTTAGCAGCTAAAACCTCCGCAGACAAACTTAATGAAAATTCAGATTTACATAGGTTGTACCACATGATGTAAACAAATAAGGCGTAACACAGAGACAGTAAACGTTTTAGATAAAATCATACAATGGGGACCAAAAGCAACAAAAGTACTTTTTAAGAACACTTGTGTGTCCTAAATTCCACAGGTTAAAAGTATAGAGAAGAGATAAAAATGGTAATATGATCTTAGGCTATTTACTTAATTGTATCCCACTCATGAGGCCACTTCTGGAATACTGAGTGTAGTTTCATTCTCTTTGCTAAAAGAACAACAAACAATGTTGGAGAGAGTGTCGAAAATAAATTGCAAGAGAGCAGTGTACAATGCATAAAGAAAGATTAAAATGGTTCATTCTATTCAGCCATAACAGACAGAGGTTAAAAGGAGTCATTAATGGAGTGTTTCAAATTATGAAAAGAAACAAAAAGGTATATACCAACTGTTACATTAAAAGTGTTTCTCAATAAGGATGCCGAGTCACTGATTGAAGCTAGTAAAGCCTAAATTTTGCAAAAATTTCATTAACTATGTTCACCCAAAAATCTGTACATAGACAACCAAGTTATTTAGGCATATTGTTATGAACATAGAGATATAAATGAGTGGCCAAAGGGCAAATAACCTGTAGAAAAACCTGTTGATGCAGAAGGAATGGGATTAAGCAAGTGAAAACTGGAAAGGCACAAAAACTTTGGAGATTTAAACAGGAACAATCAAAAGAACAAAAGAAGCTAGTTCACTAAAAAGATTACAAACAAAATAACCTATGACTATCTTAAAATTATTATCCTTAGCTACCACTAAGAAAGCTTGCTTTTAGTAATGACATTTAAACCTAGGATGCAAGGGGACATGTGTTGCCACCCTGTATAGCACATACTGTAAGTGATGAAAAAGCCTGTGTAGCAGGTGTGGCAATAGCAACCAACACAGTCACAGTCATGCAAGATTTGCCAGAAAATGGTAATGACCACATCAAACCAAGAAATAAAATGGTGCCATCTAAAGAACCACAAAACAAAAAAAGGTACAAAATGGTAGAAAATGCAAAAATAGTTTTAAAACATGTACAGTAATGGAAAGTGTTAGCTCAGAGTCCTGCTTTGGTCTGATAGACATGTTTTGAAAAAGTAGATGAATAGGCACCGGTGAATAATGTTGAAATGAATGGCCAGTCCTTCAAAAAGACTGCATTATTCTATTTTGCTTCTACCAAAGAAGCGAGACCTGGTTGGTATATGCACGCATTATATGCAGAGGGAAAGTTTGGTATAAGATAATCTGAATTTAAGATTGTAAACAGAAGTAATTTTATTTAAACATAAATAAATAAAGCATAACTCTCTGACTATAATTTTGTACAAGAAACATAACCTCACAAGTTATCCAAGATAAAACAAGCCTCTACGAATGTAAAACCTTTTTTTATAAATATCACAGAATCTTTAAAATCAATGCTTTTTTCTGAGGTATCCATTTTTCTTATTTGCATAGGAGACCTTCACAGTTACTAACATTTTGCAGAGGGTTGGGCAAGTAACAGACAAGAATTTTACAGACAAAATAGCTTCTAAATTTTATTCCTAGATTTATAAATATTTGAGTGGTTTAAAGCAGCCATCTTACTTATTCACCTGAATGTAATAAAGAGCAACACCAATGCAATTCACTTTTTAAATTGTCATACACAGATTTGGATGTAGTCAGAGCCATTTCAGACATTATGTTTTGGAGGCTACAGCCTTCCCTTGATCCTCCACTTTCTTGATGGCAGCTTGAATTGCACCTTGATCTCCTAGAAGTTCATGAGGCTTAATAGGATGTAGGTTTTCATCAAGCTCCAACAATACAGGTACACCAGTGGGAAGAGTAAGATTGGCAATCTCCTCATCTGATATTCCTAAAAAAGAAAGAAAGAAAAAACGTAAAAATGAAGAAGTGAATTACCTGTATGAATTTAAAAACGTACTGCCCAGTATGTTAATCAACCACTCCATTTGTTCTCATTAATAGCCAAAACATTTATAAACGGATTTTGGTTTAAATTACACCATTTCAATTTCTTAGAATCAAAATAGTTCAAATGAACAGAAAGGAAATGTAGGAACTTCACATCATTCATTACTATATCGATATATAACATACACTTCCACATTACTGTTTAATTCCCATAATACCTGCTAAAATAAACATGGTAATGAATATTGTTTCACAGTCAGATTTTTGTATATGAAAGGGATGTATCATCACACAGACTAAGTAAAAAAGATTTATGCCTTATAGCAGGAGACAAGAATATCTGAATATTGAACTTCAGAAAATGTTTATCCAATAACCCCTAATCATGTGGATCTTGTGTTTACAGCTAATTCTGCCCATCACAACAGACAGAACTTTATTTGTCCCCAGGGGTAAATCTGGCTCTTTACAGAAACTCTTTAGATAGATAGATAGATAGATAGATAGATAGATAGATAGATAGATAGATAGATAGATA